>JARVLU010000002.1:25391537-25403857 GCA_031762415.1 Simpsonichthys santanae | reverse complement strand
TGCTCCCTAACAGGTCTCTCTTGAAAATGAGTTCTCGTGGCTCAATGAGACTAACCTGGATAAATAAAGGTTAAAAATGAGTGAAAGAGCCTGAAGTGTGTTCTGTCATGTCGGCATCTAACAAGCTCTTTGAGTTTTATGGAAATCGAAATGACAATTGAATTTTTTTTAAAACAAATCAAATAATAATAAAATGCTTAAAATTTCTAGTCACTTGCCCCTCCAAAAAATCGCAGCAAACACAAACTAAATGATGAAAAAACAGAAGTCTCCAAAAACCACCAGATTTGAACTCAATCCTTCACTTTTTTTAATATGAGGTTCTGTAAAGAGGGTGCCGACAGTTAACATCTTACCTGTCGTAAAAAGATCTTTGTATGACTCAAATTTGGAGGACTGTGGTTCAGTTCAAAGTGTGTAGCAGTCTTAATTCACTCTTGGGTGTGTTTGGTCATGGATCCTGAACATACTGTAACATTTGCCTTGACTAAAACCTATTGCCTAAAACAAAAAACTTATAAGAAATATAAAGTCTCGTCTTCTTATTCTTGGGCTACATACAGTGTAAACAGCACAAAGTGAAAGACTGACATCTTGTGATAACCACTAATTAACACACCGAACTGTAGCCCTTCCTATGCAGCCTGAGGCACGTCCTGCAAGAACATCAGAATTAATCTGCTGAAATAGCTGTGGAGTTTAAAATAAAAAAAAAAATTTATATGAACTGCAAATCATTGGTCTTAGCATCTTGTTGAGCCTCCAGCTCATCACTTCAGTCAGAAATAAACTCTGTTCAAACTGAAGTCATGTAAAAAGCTATCTGTGACAGGTAAGATACTAATTGTTCCTCACTTTTCCTGAGTGAATAAAATCTCGTTAGATTTTAAGAGAATATTGCAGATATTCTGCTACAGGGAGCAACATTACGAATATTGTCATTGTTACCTGCAACTTTTGTTTGAATTATTTCCAATACAAAGTTTGTTTTTTAACATGACGTTCCTGTTTCACACTCGCAAACAGAGCGAGTGTCTGCTGTGCTTGAGTTGACACTTTCAGATGGAAACAGGGCAGACGATGATGCGATCCTCAAGCATAACGCTGAGCACCAGGAAGATGAAGTAGAGGAGGAACATGGTGAAACCCAGCACTTTGTTCATCTTCCATTTGCAGGCTGCGATGGAGATGGTGACAAAGAGGAGCATGAGGAAGAGCAACACGATGGCACAGAACAGGCCGTTACTGCTGACGGCTACAGGAGTCAAACCGTGGATGAACGAGTACAAGAGCCATGGGATCGGCAGACTGGCAGTAAAATAACAGAGACACAGAAAAAGGACATCAGTCAGTGGCGGGATCAGGTGCTAATGATTTGTTTATGACCTTCAGAGACTCACCCCACAGTGATGTCAAATATGTTGCTGCCCACAGAGCTGGAAACGGCCATGTCCCCCAGTCCTTTACGAGCCACAATCACACTGGTTATGAGGTCAGGGATGGAGGTCCCTGCAGCTAAGATCGTCAGACCCATGATCTCCTCTGAGATGCCGATCGTCTCTCCCACCTGACGAGTTAAAAGCAGTTTAATGTTGGCAGAAGCTACAAAACACGTGAGAAAGCAAATCCGATCAGAGCGGCGACTGACCTGATGAGCCCACCACACCATGAGGTAGGAGAAGACAGCAATCCACATAATGGAGCCCAGGAAGGTGACTGCAAAGAATTTTCTGAATTTCTAACAAAAAAAAAATATAAGAGAAATCAAGGTGAAACATGATAGAAGGTACTAGAGCCCGACCAATATATCGGTAGGACCAATATTTTAGGCTGATATATCATAATAATAATGAGTTGTATAGTCATCATTTTATGTTCCTATACAATGGCAAAATTTGCTCTCTGCATTTACACCCATCCACCACCAGGTGGAGCAGTGGGCAGCTATTGAAGGCACCTGGGGAGCAACTGGGGATTGGGTGTCCTGCTCAGAGACACCAAGAGATGTGCAATTACTGGGGACTGAACCCAAGACCTTCGGGTCTCAAAATGGCTACCCTGCCTCACCATCTCGGCTCCCATAATAACGATAATAATAATAATATAATAATAAAATATAATGAAATGCATTAGGGTCTGATTGGTTTAGCTTCATGATTGCTAATAACGTCGATAAACAAGCCCTGCTCAATTCATTATTTACTTAGAGTCTTGGGGGTGGACAAAACTCAAAAATTTCCAGTTACAGCCGTTATCGGTGGCCACCTGCCCAGTGGTGATTTTAGCCTCTTTTGGGGGTGCTCAAACACCCCTAATTTTTACTCAGCATCTCTGAAAAGTAAAGAAACCATCGTTATGATTTTGTAAGGAAACTCAGTTCTCAAACCTTAGATTCACCAAAATATTGAATACATTTGGAACAAATATGGAATAAATGACAACACTCTTCAATGGGCCAGTAAAATCTGATTTTTTGGCATGAGTCGGATCCTTGACGTAACCTGTCAATCATCCAGTGGGCTCATTAAAACTGACCAATCAGCGACCACAATTTGTCCTGAAGTGAAACACCACTTATTGCAGGAGCTGGAGGTGCGAGGGGTTGGGATGCTTGAGAGATGTGGAGCGCTATGTCTATAGTAGCTTAGCTAGTGCATCTGTATTGAGGGCCGCAACACAGTTATCGACCGGGGTGGAGGGGGGTGGGTGTTTGGATGCGTGAGAGAAGTGGAGCATGCTCTATTCACACAAGGAGAGCTGTTGGTCAGGATACTTCTTGTTGTGCCATTAACTGTAAAATAGTTATTGAATCAAGTGTTTACTTATGTAACAACCCATTAAAATACACCAGAATGCAAGAAATGGCATCTACATTATTCACACATTTCTGGGGGTGTCATAGTCTGCCCTTTTTGTCTGTTTTCTTTGTGTTTATCTTGTCTTTATTTCTGTTCTGTCATAAGCTGTCCACTTGTCTTTAATTTTTGTGCTTATCATTCCATCATGTGGTCAGTCAAAGTTACTACTCCCTCATTAAGTTCCAGTTTTCTTCACCTGTTGTTCCTCCCAGCTGTTTTGTCATCTGTCTTGACAGTGTTGGTGTATTTAAGTCATTGTGTTCTGTTGTCTGGTCTCTGGTCATTTCTTCGTGAAGACTCCTGGCTCCTGTTTCATGTCCTGCACTAAGTTCTGGTTGTTGTCTCCCTTCGTATTATTCATGTAAGTTTCTGCTGCCACATCAGCCCTTTTGTTTATTGTTTCATTAAATACTTTTTCTTTGCTCTAAACTTGACTTATCTGAGTCCTCTCTGCATTTTGGGGTTCAAACCACTACCAGATCCTTACAGGGGGAGGACCCACCGACCCCCTCCATCAATGTGCGCCCCCACATTACAAATTCTTCCGACGCCAATGGCCACTGTTTGTTCAAGCCAAGAGCTGTTATCAGTACTGGAGGCTAATCACCCCTAAAAGGCAGATTCTAGAATGACCTCTGTGCCTGCCCCTCCCAATATCGTTATCAGCGATAACCAAAATTTCCATTTCGGCCGGACTCTAGAATCTACCATCGTGGACATATTTCTGTCTCCTACCTGGTTGCGAACATCAGGAACTGTGAGCCACAGAGGGAGTATGATGGGCAACAGGAGGAGGAAGGTGGCTTGTTTGCTTCGTGTGTCCGGCCACTCTAAAGACAGAGGTTCATCTTCTTGGTCCTCTTCATCCTCGTCACTGGACTCGTCACTGTCATCGTCACTGTCTTCATCGCTGTCCTCTTCATCACTGCCTGAATCATCTGAGCCATCTGACCCACCCTGTTCTGCAGGAACATTGTCCTGAAGTGGAAAACACATCATGATGGATGAA
This sequence comes from Simpsonichthys santanae, assembly GCA_031762415.1. Lineage (NCBI taxonomy): Eukaryota > Metazoa > Chordata > Actinopteri > Cyprinodontiformes > Rivulidae > Simpsonichthys > Simpsonichthys santanae. Next base: position 25,399,990 of record JARVLU010000002.1, on the reverse strand, counting down.
AGTTAATGAAGTTACAATAAAACACAACAAAAGACCAAATAAAAAAATAAAATGAAATAAAACTAAATTGGTTCAAACATTTGTAGCTCAGTTCTTTGACTCTTACATAGACAGGTATCAAAGACAGACTTCTGGGCTTTTTCAAAGCCCTCGGGACATGGACGGAGAGTACCTTCGTTTCTTCTGTTTGCTCCTTTGTCTCCGACGTGGTTTTGGCTTCAGTGACCTCTGGTTCTTTGGTCTCATCGCTTCTACTCCTTTTTTCTGTAAAAGCAACAAAAATTATAACAATCCCAAACATTTATTTGGATAATCTCAAATTCTGCTAATACAGTAATGCATGAATGAAAGACTGCAGAGAAAACAAAGGCTTAAAATGTTTGTTTTGAAAGAAAAAAATCTTACATTTTAAAATATACTGTATTTTATATACCGGTAGTTGGAAAAAATAAAAATAAAAAACATACAAGGGAAAAAATACATTTATAATGCCTGAATCTGAGATGATGTAGTTTAAATAACAAATAGTTCATCAGCAGTTAAATATTAAATGTTTTTGACGTTAAAAAAAAAAAACAAAATGAAATTGTTGTTAGGTGCCAACAAGGAGGGGATTGATAAAACAGTATTTCATCAGTTTGTGCTGTAAAGAAAATATATTAAAATATTAAAAGTGTTATTGTTTTTATTGTGTCCAATCTGAATATATATATACACTATATATATATATATATATATATGTGTGTGTGTGTGTGTGTGTGTGTATATATATGTATATACTATATCAAACCTGAATATTTGCCGCTTCAGCAATGTTATGGTGTTTTTTGATCACTTGAACTTTTTTCCACATCTACTTTAAACACCATTACTCTTCTGCAGTAACATAGCTCTTTTTTATTTATATGTACTGTATATGTATATATATAAATGCTTATAGACTGATTATTACCTTCACTTTTGTCCTGGGATTTGGGCTCTGACTTCCGTCTGGCTACACTGGTCAGAATTTCAGCTTTATCTTTAAATTTCCCTGTGAAAAAAGATCAACAGGCAAGTGCGCTGATTACAACTCATCACGAATAGGAGTGCAATAATAACACTGCACAGATCAATTTAATAATAAAATGTAAAAAAAAAAAATATGTCCATAACGCAAGAGACTTGAAAACAAAATTAACAAATTGTTCTTTATAGAAACCAGTAAAATTACAGATAAATGTGTAATAAATGACCCTAACAGCTACACCCTACCCTCATATCCCTCTGGGCTATTTTCTGCAGTCTGAGCTACTGGATGTTCCTTCTCAGGCCTGAGATCATCTGATCAGCTGCTTTTGGCAGTTCCAAAAACAAAACTGAAGCTCAGAGGTGATCAGGCCTTTTCAGTCATGGCCCCCAAACTTTGGAACAACCTGCCCACCCGCCCCCCGACATCAGGCAGGCCACTTCACTTCCTGTTTTCAAATCTCTGCTAAAAACTCATCTGTTTGTACACAGTGTGACTTGATTCAGAACAGTATTTTATTGTTCTGCGTTTCAATGTTTTTTCTTCTGATGCTTGTAATTTATTTTCAATACAATCATTATTATATGATTTTCCCCCATTGATTTTACTGTGAAGTACTTTGATAACAGCTGCTGTTTTAAATGTGCTTTATAAATAAAGTCGACTTGACTAACTGAAATTAATTTCTTTAGACAAAACTGAATTCAAGCCACAAACAACAACACAGGCCACAGACGATGGTCGTTTGGAGCAGGGGTTCCCAGATTTTTAAGCTTCTGATCCCAAAATAAGAATATCAGAGACTTGCAGCTTCTATCTTCTTCTACTACACCGTTAATTTATTTTTCTGAAGGTGAAAGCTGGACAGAATCAGTCTGCACTGTTCTGACTATTACACCTTTAATCTCTGACTCTAAATAAAGTTTCTTAAGCTTTATATAACTAAATTTAAATGTACTGCAGCCATCATTTCCTGCCTTTTCTTTTCATCTGTTACACCCTGAACCTGTAAATGGCTCCTGCATACAGAGGAGGTGTTGATCTGCTTAGTAGCAATCTGGCTTTAGTCGTGCCTTCATACAGGACACTTGGCTAATCCTTTGTACTCTGAAGGATGGAAGTACAGTATACAGAAAGTACTCATGGAAGTAACTTGAAGGTGTGCTATTATTAACAAACAGGGTCCAGTACTTACCCTCTCCTAGAGGGTCTAATGTGTGAATCATGAGTTGGAAGATGGTGGTTCTCATGGTGCTGTTGTGTAAAGAAGCAGAACTTCCCCCTCGCTGAAGGGATGGTTTCAACTAGGGGGAAAAATAGCTGAGGTCATGACGACTTGTTAATTTCTAACTGGAGATCAGAATATTTGTTTTACTTATAGACACATAAATGCAAATGAATGTGGACAAAATCTCAAAATGAACACATAAGAGGGAGTTGAGTGGTTCTCTTCTTGAAGTTGATTAGTTTGATTTTATGATTGTCTACTGTCTTGAAAGATAAGTGACCACGTAGCTACCTGAGTCTGTGTTCATTTGTTTGTCTGTTAGCAAAATATCTCATGAACAACTGGATGGACTTTAATGGGACTCTCAGAAAGTAATCGTTGCTTGTACTTCTACAACTGATTCACTTTGGGGGAGAACACAAGTCAAGATGGCTGCCCCAGCTTACTGAATTCAGCAACGACAGAAATGCCGATAACGCAGCCAATTTTGCAGATATTGAGCTAAATTTTATTGTGGTAGTAGTTGAGAGTCATCTACATCACACAGTTTGAGCACTAACAGGTTACACAAGATTGTTGGCGAAATTTCTGGCATGCAGGTCCTGTCCTCAAGGAATGCTAGTTTTATCCCAATTTACAGTTGAATATTTATCTATTTATTTGGTTTATTTATTTTTTACCTTCAAATGATTCTTGTCTTCTGAAGCAGGAAGGGCTTTAGCTCCACCATCCCCATTAATCTGTGTGCAACAATGTTGGGTTTTTTCAGCATTAATCGTTTATTGGCAGAAAAAGACAAAAGTTGTTTTATTTAGGTAAAGTTTGAATTTCAACACCAGTGCTGCAGATTTCTGTTTCCCCACATTGTATATTATGTCACCTAATACATCTTAGATTAAAGAAGGCTAAACAAGTGGCTGTGTGCCAAAAACAAGATCATAATTTGTGAATAAACCTACTCTCCCCAACCATCCACTAAAAACAAAGAGTTTTGTGATTATCTGCAAAGTATCATTGAATAATCACATTAACACTTTAGGGCCTCAGTTTTAGCATCAGCTCAACAAAATAAAAGCATCATCTGTAGGGAAAGCAAACATCAACCCAGGCACCTAAAATTAAAAACAATGAATGTTAATGCTACCATTTTATTGCGCTGGAGCTTCTAAAAGTATTAGTTCAATCATCTTTGCTTCATGTGCCTCTGCTAGCATCTAGTACTAATTTTATTTCACACTTCTTGGAAAAAGCACAAAGACAGACTATGATGTCATAGATGCCAGGTCACAGGTAACAAAAGAGGCAAGAAAAAGTAGACTTCCTAATTTGGTTTTGTGGATTATCTTTAAATTTTCATGCATTTATGTTCAAATATTCTGCATTCCTTCACACTAGAGCCTATGTGTCAAACTCAAGGCCCAGGGGGCCACATTTGGCCCTCGTTGACATCTTATCTGGCCCTTAAGATGATATGTGAACTTCTATCTCTTGAATTTATTTATTTATTTATTTATTTATTTATTTATTTATTTATTTTTTCCAAAAATCTTTGATTATGACATCAAAAGCACAACGGAGAACATCAACTAAGACCAAACGTTTGTTGAGGAACCTGTGACCAAGAAAAGATGTCGGTATCTGATTTGAGTTAATGTAGTTCCTGAAATTGGCCCTAGGTTTGAAAAGGGGTTTAATTTTGGCTCCCTTTGGTAAGTGAGTTTTACACCCCTGTGCTATATGAAACCACTATGTTCTCCAATATCTGCAGGATCTATTAGAATGTGGATGCAAATTTGGAAAAGCTTCTTCAATGTGAAGGTGATGTTCACGTCTCTCCTCTGTGCTTACAATGATCCAATCATGCACCCTGACGCAGCTCTCTTACACCATGTCAGGCTGCTACCTACTAGAAGATCACACCAGGCTAACTCAACCGTTTTACCACATGCATCACATCTGCACAAGGTTTTTCCCATATTCTTGTCACGGTCAAGAGGCACAAGGCCATAGCCAGTCCTGCTTCAAATTCTTGATAACCAAACTATGCTACTGTGCAAAAAATTCAAGTTTCTAAGAATAAAACTCAACACTAGACTGACCGAATGAACATGGGTCACATAAATTAAACCTATAAAGTTCTGTTGCAGGAGTGCTTACCTTTTCAGGTTCTTCCACAGCAATAACCTTCACAAAGCTCTTGTGTTTATGGAGTTGGGCTTTGAACGCTCGCTCCAGCTGCACGTTAAATTTCATAAAGACGACATAAAGAGTGTAACAGCCCACCAGCATCATGCTCTCCCACCACATGATGATGTTGTCCAAGAAGAAGATAATCAGTAAAACGAGGTCAAGTATGTAGAAGGATACGTCTCTAAAAAGTGGCCACCAGGTTAGATGGAGGACCTCTCGAGAAAACAAAGCACACATTCCAATTACAAACAAAATGTTGAAAACAGCTGAACCCACAATGGTGCCGATGCCCACGTTGCTGTGGGCGATGAAGACTCCTATCAAGGAGGTAAACAGCTCAGGTGCAGAACCTCCAGCGGCCATGAAGGTGGCTCCTGCTACATCATCAGAGATGGCTAATTTGTCTGTGATTACCCCAAGTGCTGGCACAAAGAACTCATCACAGACAATGGCAAGAGACACAAACATATACATCATCCCCAGAATGTGGAGGATCACCCATCCTCGTCTGCGATCTTCAATGGTGAAGATATCTTCAGGGTATTCACCTTTTGCTTGTGGGGCTTGATCAGGAGAAGGTGGGGACACTGTGGTAACTGAAGGAGCTGGAGCTGGAGTGGGTGTCTCTGCAGGAGGTTCAGAGGCCACGAAGATGCAGTGCACGATGGTCCGGTTTGTGCTTGGCAACTGTGGTGATGCAGTGGTGACGGACGCTTTCGATTCCTGATTTTTACGATGAACCACATGAATCGCTGGCGTTGTCTGATCCGTGAGCTCTAATTCATGTGTTGCAGTGAGAGGTTCCTCCAGCCCTCCTGGTTCTACTGTGGCCTCCTCAACGCCCTCTGTTGAACCTTCTCCAAAGTCCTCTCTGGTCTGAGGCATTAGCAAAGGCTCATACAGTCGGGCACTGATGGTGAGCTGGTAGAGGGTGCAGAGGAAAACTCCAGACAGGAGAAACAGGACTCGGCTCAGCTGCAGGCGCTTCCTTCTCGTGCAATGCATTTTCCACAGAAGAGGCGTCGCTGGTGGCTAGGTTGAATTAAGCAGCATAAATGAGCTTTGGCAGAGTTGAGCTGTCACCCCGGCAGACCATGGAGTGAAAGAATTCAGAACTTCTGGGGGGTGATTCATTTCACATCATCAGCTTCTTAGATAACCCAACCTATTGGTCATATTTTTTAAAAGACGGTAAATATAAGCATGTTAATCAGATGATCTTGATTATTGTCAGTCAGGAACTATTTGGACATTTAAACATGCGCTTATAATGATGGTTTTCTGAAATTATGACAATGACAAAGACAAAACATTAATCTAGATGCTACGACTGCACAATAAGAGAACATCTCTTGGGGTAAGGAGCTGGACCAATGCCTTAATCAAATTCAAGAAGAATAGGTGCAGATTTGAAAGATTTAGACTTACCAGTGAATTGATGTCATGGACAGTCTTTTAGATGTAGATGTGACAAAAACAAAGAACGTTGACCAAAGGCTTATGTAGGACACAGAACATGTCTTCACAATGGATCAGTGTAATACCTAACACCTGAAGTCTTCTAAGAGGATTAGGTGCATTGTCTCACTCTCACTTTGTGAACATACCTTAGCATCGATAATCAATTTTTTTGTTTTATATTAAAACTAGAGTCCAGATTGCAAACATAGCATCGTTGTACAATAAAACGTGAATGAACTACATCAGCACAGGCAATGTATGGTTTCTATACGTGATCCTCCAGGAATTTTTATTTGGCACGTTCTGTTTTAAGTCTGTAATGTGATCAGGAAGCTCTTCTGTGTCCAAAAGAAAAGCGTTGCCACATCGAGAAGAGACACGTTTTTACAGGTCTGTCGTCTCCAAATAGGCAGCGCTACTCGTAACTGGAACTGCAGCCAATGGGTAATTTATTTGTTTTTATTCATTTATGAGGCGACAGGACTCTCAGTGTGTACAAGCAATTCTGGAAAAACAAACATCAACAACAATAAAAATAACAAACCAAATCAAAAAACTAAGAAACTGATTATTTAAAAAAAAAAAAATTAAAAAATTAAAAAAACTGGCTCCAATTCATAGCAGTTTTGCACATTAGTGGGATTAGTGGAGAGATAACTTTGCTGTGGGGATCTGTATTTTGTTCTCTTTTAATCCTTGTTTCCTGCACTCCCCAGTGTTTTTCTCTTCCTCATTGTCAGCTCCTGTCTCACCTGTCCATAATCCTAATCACCCCAAGTGTTGGTCATTTTGGCTTGTCAAATTCCCTATACTGTATACTGTATGTTCAGTGTCTCTGTGTTTTTCCTTTGTCCGTGGATTGTGCTTCCAAGACTGTCATGTCTGGTCCTCTATCTTCTCATCCATTTGTTGATGTAAGTTTTTGCTGTCATGTCTGCTTTTATTTTGCTTTTTTGTGTAAATAAATAGCCTCTATGTATTTTAAATGGAGTCTCTCGCATCTGCCTGCATGTGTGTTAAACACATATTAAACAACAGATCATGGCATTTGCCTTAATTTCCAACAAAACTGGACAAAATGATTGTTGATGTTGTTTTGGCTGTGCCCTTCTAATGATAATAATAATATTATTATTATTATTATTATTATTATTATTATTATTATTATTATTATTATTATTGTTGTTATTATTATTATTATTATTATTATTATAAAGTGCTATGTGTTGTCAAGTATGTTCCCATACAAAGATGAAACTGGCTCTCTGCATTTAACCCATCCGCCACCAGGTCCTTCTTGTCACAGCAATGGTCTTTTGTGAATACACTTCTGGAAGTTCAGTAAACTGGCTTCCATCCAAGCTATTGGTTTCCAGTCCAGTAACAACACAAGTGTTCACAATAGATTAATTTCCCATCGTTCGCAATGAGATATTCACATTGCATCCAGTCATATTCAATTGGTTTATCAATGACTCTGTAGAAAAAGTAGCTGAACTTCATATCCAAAAATCTGTGTCCTAACTGTCTTGGTTCCCTTTTGTCCCTTGACATGCATAGGAACTACTGAACATACACATTTTTCTTTACCGGCCCCAGAACCTAAAAGTTTCCATTGTCTGTACAAGAGTATTTGACACTACAACATGCGCTCTCAGGACATTATTACATACAGTGTTCCCTCAGTGCAGATAGGCAAAAGGGCCTTCACCTACTCTGCTCCTGTTTCCTGGAATATCTTGCAAAAAGATCTGAAGCTCTCGACCTTGACCTCCCTAAGTAGCTTCAAACATTTGTTAAGTTGATAACATTTCTTCAAAGAGAAGACAGGCTTTAGGCGAGCCAATTTACCCTGTTGACACGCACACAGCTGGATAGCTCATCGACTTGAAGACGATGACTTGTCTATCTCTGCTGCCATCTGTGAATTTTAAGGATGCATATTTAATTGGATTTATGACAACTGGTTTCTGCTTTTTGGATTCGGCTGGTTGCTGCTTTTATCTACAATCAAGGAAGTCGTCTGCAGTAAATTGGGACCCGATCATGCTGCTTGCCTTTGTGATGGCTTGGTTCGTGCACGTGTACCCAGACTCAACTGCCTTGGGCAGAATGGATCAAATCTTTGGGATTTTTACTCACACAGGTTCCATCGGTGTGGCCACGTAATTTGGACATTTCTGAACTGTTTTGGACCAACACAGACTCAAGGTAGATGTCCTTATGTTCTGCCTGTCCCCAAAACAACTGTGTGTTTATCTGAATTAGGCTCCCCCGGCTGGCCTTGAAGGCCGCCTTATCTGAATACGCCTGGAGGACATGTAATCTGACGCTCTCACCCCTCCCATCAGGGAATTCCACTGACACCCAGAGTGAGCCAGCTGAATAAACATTCTGTCATCATTTCAGGACTCTTGGATTCTCATTAGTGTTGACATTGGCCATTCCCCGACATCCCTCGAATGTTTACGGATCTCACCGGAGGGAGCTGGCTGATTATTCCATCCTTGTCAGAACTCTTACAGTGCCCTCATCCATGGACATTGCTCACTGCTCTCGTGTCTC
>JARVLU010000002.1:25324734-25342453 GCA_031762415.1 Simpsonichthys santanae | reverse complement strand
TGTTCACATCCTTGATAGAGAAGAACGATGGTTTGAGAGAGGAGTAAAGGAGGCCATCTTTGTGAAAAGAAACCATCCATCATTAAACAGGGGCGGAGGCCTCCATTTTCAACTGTTCCCCCTCTTACAATGATGTTATTGCTAGTATCACTCAGCCCTCTATGAATAACAAGTGGCCATCAGGGTGCTAACAATCCATTGTTAGGCTGATGGTCCTTCTTGATCATGTGAACAACTAGTTTTGGCTGTCACCAACAGACTGGTTGATCCACTATGAAAAGATGCTATTTATAAGACTGAGGTTGTCGCAGTTCTTGACTGAGGCTTTCTGGATAAAAGATGAAACATTTTAACAAAGAAGAATCCATAGAGGATCTGACTTAACCTTGTTAGCTAAAAAAACAAACAAACAAACAAACAAAAAAAAAAACAGTGTTAGCGCAAACTGCTTCAATATGTTTGAAGTTAGAGCGGCAGTAATTCAGTCCACTTTGACCTTCACTCTCGTTGGACTACCTGTAAGATCATCTGTCTCCAAAACTTTAGTTTTTCCTTCCACAAAATGAGAGGACCGTGGCTGCATGTCTACAGCAGGTAAGATACTTATTGCAGATAAATAATTTTACAGAACTCAAGTAAGAAAAAACTACAAAAGAAGCTCATTTTATCTGTGAAGTTGATCTAAATAATTCTAACACATAACACATTGACTGCTGTCATCAAACAATGATACTGGAAGAAATGCTATGGGTTACTATCTGAAACTACAATTACTTTGATGACAGTACTGTGGTTTTACTTCTTTTTAGTATGTCACACTTTTTTCACTGCCGTTAAAAAGCCATTTCCTTTCTTGCCTGTGTCTGTGGGTTTGTGTGTCTGCTATCAAAATATTCAATGAACTACTGGACAAACTTTAACAGAATTTTAACAAAACTTGCAGATCATATGTGGGTTTGTAGGTTTCACCCAAACAGCAGGAGCTTTATAGTTCCTCAGCATTAAATGATCCAGAAGTCTGGCAAGCTGGACTTCCTTCAAGAACTGTGTTTCATTTCACCAAGCATTTCCTGTTAGACTTTTAGATGCATGGTTTTATTTAGCCGCTTTATATTCACATAAATAAGGCTTTGTAGTAAAGATTTGAGTAAAACTTCCTTTTTGAGCTTGTTTTGAGGATTTAATTCACACACACACACGCGCACACAGTTGAACTCTGCTTTATCTTGCAGAAGACCAAACATGACTGTTTAGATCCCAAACTGTTGTTAGTGCCACAGATAAGGGCTGAGAATCAACTCTGGGTATGTGCAAAAGAATGTCATGATGACTAGAGTACAAAACAAACAAAAAAATAAATAAAAAAAATCAGAGGTTTTCTGCACAGAACAGACTTTGGAAGTTTTTTTCTTTTCGGACGCATGTGCCACGGAGAGGAGCACACATGTGCGCGTTTTTGTCAGCGAATAAAACACGAGTCAACTTTGGTCTGACAGCCGCACGTCTTTCACTGTGACGGCCAATAAACGCCATGGAGTCATCATCATCATCATCAGGAACATGATTTCAGTGAAACAGCAGAAATCGCACGTGAAGACAAGCCTCAGTCAGCTCTAACCCCGCCTATTGATCAAAGACCATCCTCCACCCTTTTGTCTTTTCTCCACTCCAACTTCACCAAAAGCCTCGTGGAGTTGTGGATTCGGGCGGCTCGTGGATTGGGCACCCTGCGTGTTTTTTTTAGGGTGAGACTTTTACGCGCAACCGCGGCGCACGTCGGACTCCGGAGAGCGAACACGGACGTACGGAGCTTCCTCGCCTTCTTGGCCGCAGCCAACAACTTTCATGGAACGTGCGCGGAGATTGTTTGACGCGGATAAAAGCGAGGTAAGAAGGTTTGGGCTGTTTGGTACGCGCTCGGTGGGGTGACGTCACGCTGTGAAGAAGAGGGCTTCTTCACGAGAAGTGTGGGGAAACTACATGAAACGGGTGCGTTTGAAACTGTGCGTGTGGTTTCAAAGTTCACGTTTTGCAGCGCCGGCGTGTAAAATAATGTCCATATTCTTTGCGTCCCACTCGTGGATGTGTTGATACCGGCTCCCGTTTCCACATTCCTTCAAAAAGATGCAAATCACGCACGAACAGCGGACACACGCCTCGTTACCTTCTCCTTTTGTCAAGTTCCGTCTCGTGAAGACGCGCGAGCGCTTTTTTTTATTGGACGGCGGACATCGTTTAGTCACGTGAGCTCGTTTATTTTACGACTGTATAACTCAGTTGAAGCCAAAAAAAGGTGTGTGCGTGCGTGTGCGCGTGTCTCAGCCCTCTCTGTTCTCGCGTGGTTTTGCGGTCTTGTCAGTTTGGAGTGTTTTTTTTTTTTTTTTTTTTTTTTTTTTTTTTTTTTTTTTTTTTTGGCTTTCGGAAGTCGCACTCCATCACCCTTGCCCTACAGATCATGGGAGTGAGTGCATGCACGCGGGCGCTCACAGTTTACAGAGCGCGCGCCTACAAGGCTGGTTTCCTCCGTCCGTGCTCACAAACCACATTTCTCCTCACTTTTGCACAAGCCTTGAAGCTTTTTACTTCTTCTTCAAGTTGTCCTGCACTCACAGGATCCGGTGCAGCTCGCTGGATCTGGTGCAGCTCATGGGATCCGGTGCAGCTCGCATGTTCTGGTGCAGCTCACAGGATCCGGTTCGGCTTGCTGGATCTGGTGCAGCTCGCAGGATCCGGTGCGGCTCGCAGGATCCGGTGCGGCTCGCAGGATCCAGTGCGGCTCGCAGGATCCGGTGCGGCTCGCAGGATCCGGTGCGGCTCGCTGGATCCTGTGTGGCTCGCTGGATCCTGTGTGGCTCGCTGGATCCTGTGTGGCTCGCTGGATCCGGTGCGGCTCGCAGGATCCGGTGCGGCTCATGGGATCTGGTGTGGCTCGTGGGATCCGGTGCAGCTCGCTGGATCAGGTGCGGCTCGCGGGATCTGTTGCGGCTCGCGGGATCTGTTGCGGCTCGCGGGATCTGGTGCAGCTCGCAGGATCCGGTTCGGCTCGCGGGATCTGGTGCATCTTGCAGGATCTGGTGCATCTTGCAGGATCCGGTGCGGCTCGCTGGATCCTGTGCAGCTGGCAGGATCCGGTGCAGCTCGCTGGATCTGGTGCAGCTCGCTGGATCAGGTGCAGCTCGCTGGATCCGGTGCAGCTCGCTGGATCCAGTGCGGCTCATGGGATCTGTTGCAGCTAGCAGGATCCAGTGCAGCTCGCTGGATCTGGTGCGGCTCGCGGGATCTGGTGCAGCTCGCTGGATCTGGTGCAGCTCGCTGGATCTGGTGCAGCTCGCTGGATCTGGTGCAGCTTGCAGGATCTGGTGTGGCTCGCGGGATCTGTTGCAGCTCGCGGGATCTGGTGCAGCTCGCTGGATCTGGTGCAGTTCACGGGATCCGGTGCAGCTCGTGAGATCTGATGCTCCTACACGTTTAAAGGTCACTGTGAACTTATAGCATCTTCAGATATCATCAGTACTTTTGTAGAGTGGAAAGTATTGCAACACCAGTTTGAATTTTTTTTCCCAGTCTACTGTAATGGCTGTAAGGCAGAGTTCTAACGGCCTCAAAGGGTGAAAATATTTTTTCCTCCTATTTCAACAAGTTCAGCTCGATGCGTTGGGCGTGAGAACCTTCAGGGTGAGCGTGGAAGTCCTGACTAAAGTGAAAACGTTCAGTTAGTTTTAGTGCACGAGTTTTCATTAAGTCCTGTTTTATAGAACTTTGATCAGCTTTTGGTTTTGACCCCTGGTCCATTCAGAAGATATGAGGTGGGCCAGAAGTCGTCTTGAGTCCTGGACTGAGGCTCATGAAAGGCCTTTTGCTAAATCTCCTGTAGAACATGCAGCAGGTGGTTTGTGACGGGGAGAGAGAAGCGTGAAGCATCAAACCTGCTCAGTCTGGATCCTACACCGGCTCCTGACAGAATTCACTTTAAAGTGGCACCACCTGACCTGACCTGTCTGAACTTTCACACCTGTATCCAAACAGAACTCTGAGCTCCACAAACCAGTTGGTCTTGGACTGTCCCAGGCTAAAAATCAGCAATGGTCCAAATCTAAAAATGAGAGCTGCTCAGAAGGTCCATCAGTTTATATTTGTGCTGAAAACCTGCTTCTCTTCTCTGGCTCTCAGTTCTCATTGAACCGGACGTCTTGGTTTTATGAGCATGTTAGGTGTTGTGTTTATTTATTATTATTATTATTTACTTTGTTTTAATATGTTTTGGTGTTTTATTGAAGTATATTTGTTGAGTGGTCTTTTATCCTGTAAAATAGTTGAGTTTAAATGACTCAAATATCAACTTTGAAACTTTAGAAATCAGAGCAGCCAATCAATCGTCAGTATACTACACCATTTTTTTTTTTTTTTGATCAATGTGGTCTTTTTCATTTGACAAATAACTTCTAAATGTACAATAACACAGGAGAACTTGTGCATTTAGAAATAATATCTAGAAAAGGATTCTCACTTCAGAAATAACAGAAAGTGGATTGTCAGCTGTAGCAGCTGCTGCTGCAGCTCCACTGGTTGAATATGACCAGGCAACAGGATGTTGGATGAATCAGCTGATTAGTGTAGCTCCTGGTTTTTTTTTTTTTTTTTTTTTTACTGTTTAAGTACGTGGGCAGGTTGTCACATGTCGCATGTTTGTTGTTTTTCATGCACACCTGATTTAAATGAGTCATTGGGCTTCTCCAGAACTTGTAATTCTTTGAATTAGGTGTGTTGAAACGGAGAAGAATCTGCGTTCACACTGCAGGTAATTATAACCCAAATCCGAATTTTTTTATTTTATTTTTTGCCCCTGAGCAAGTGATGAACTTTTTTCATGACATCTGAATGTGACATCCATTATTTTCTAATGAGACCCAGGTCTTTCTCAGATGTGATTCTGATCTGATGTTTTTCAAAGCGACTTCAGTCTGAACAGTCATGTCTCATTTCATCCGGTTTCACATCAGTTCCGTAGAAGCGGATCGATCAAAGTATTGACACCAATGACGTCACCATTTCAAAGTTTAAATCTTAAACTCCTCGCGTCTTCAGCTACTGAAGAAAAGTCCATCTGTGTCCTTTGAATGTCCTGGATGTCTGAGAGTCTACAGCAACGTATGATTGGACTGTATCCATACGAGGTGATGGGACTGATCCTTGAGTTTGTTTTTCCTGCTCCGAAAACACGACTCCGCATCAGAGCATCTGTCAAGAAGCAATATTAAATATAAACACTGGGTCAAACAAGCATGTCAGATAATTTAATCTGCTCTGATTGTACAACGTCAGAATTACATGTGCTAGCATGTGTAGATAGCGGCACGGTGGCTCAGTTAGTAGAGCTGTTGCCTCTCTGAGAAGGTCGATGGATCAAATCCCACCCGTGGGCCTTTCTGGGTGAAGTTTGCATGTTCTTTCTGTGCATGTGTGGGTTTTCTCCGGGTACTCCAGTTTCCTCCGACAGACCAAAAACATGCATGTTAGACTGATTGGTAACTGTAAATTGTCCCTAGGTGTGAGTGACAGAATGAATGGTTGTGTTTGTCTCTGTGTCCCTGTGATGGACTGGAGACCTGTCCAGTGTGTCCCCCACCTCTCACACAGTGACTGCTGGATATGGACACCAGTGACCGCAGCGACCTGAAAAGGAAGAAGTGGGTAAAGACGGTGGATGGATGGAACATGTGTAGCATCCATATTCACTTCCTCAAATACATCGTGCTGCATGTGAGGCCACGTCTTCAGTGCATGCGGGGCGCCAAAGAACTGTTAATGGTTCACACTGGAGTCTGATGGGGATTTAAAAAAAAAAACTAGATCTGAGGAAAAACTGAGTTAAGTTCCTCAAAAATGTGTGAAATTGCAGCGGTAAACAGTTTTCTCACATGCAGTTCTAGTTTATTCCTGATGTTTCTTCTATTCTCCAGTTTGTGTCGCCTTTAGGTTGCTACAGAACAAAACCATGGAAACTTTTCGACCTGAAGTTCACCTTTACAGCCTTATTTTGGTAAAAGTGATCAACCAGTTTTGTTCCTCTTGTTTCTGACTCGCAGCTCATTCTGGGCAGGGCACAAGAGGAAACTAGAAAGGGAAGAAGGGGCACTTCATGTTTTACTTTAGAAACTGATGAGAACTGTGAAGCAAGGTGCAAAACCAGAAACACAGAAAAACACGACGTCACTGCAAAACCCTTCAAGTTGCTGTGTGTGTTTGTGTGTGTGTATGTGTGTGTTAGCTTGTTCTCTGAATTGTTGCCCAATATACGATGCAGCATATTATTTGATAAGAATTCATATTTGCTGTAAATTTTAACACATTGTGTTCCACTTCTAAACCAACTTCTTCTGATTAACTATGTTTAGAGCTTTAAACAAATTGTTTACAAGACGGTGAGAGCAGCTATGTTGTGTGGTCTGGAGACAGGGACATGGACAAAAAGACAGGAGAAAGAACTGGAGGTGGCAGAAATGAAGATGTTGCTGTTCTTAGGAGTGACAAGGATGGATAAGATTAGGAATGAGATCATCAGAGGGACAGCACGTGTTGAACAACTGGGAGATAAAGTTAGAGAGACCTGACTGAGATGGTTTGGACACGTCCAGAGGAGGGACAGTGGGTATGTTGAAATGCAGCTGCCAGGAAAAAGACAAAGAGGAGAGGAGATGTATGGAAGCAGTTAGAGAGGACATGGAGGTAGTTGGAGCGAGTGAGATGGAGGATGACTCCTCGCTGTGGTGACCCCCTGAAGAGAGGACAGCTGAAAGAAAAAGAGCTTAAGAATACATTTTTGTAAATTCTGTCTTAAAAGAAAAAAGTAAGTTGTGCCCCCACTTTGAAGAAGTGCATCAAAAAGTAACTATAGTTTGACGGAAGGTTTGTGGTCAGAAAATGCAGAATAGAAACAACAGTGTTTGGTCTTAGAAGGAGAAATACAAGATGAGAAATGACACGTGCGTGACTTGAGTTTCTCAGAATGACAACTGAGTAATTCTGGCATTTAAATTGCACCTTTTACAAAATGATTTGAGCTATTTTACTTTCAACTGTACTGCAATTAGTCATGCAGTTCTTGCAGACACAGAACACCTTAATCTGAAGAAACTTGGTCACCTGTGGATAATGTCAACAGACACCAACCAGCCAGGGCAGAGGCCGTGCCCAGCCACGTATGTCCTCACAGAAATATCAAATAATAAATCGTCCTCAAATTGCAACTTCACAGCCTCCTTTTGCATGCATTGCACTTGTGCATCAGCTGATAAGAGAGTGTGTGTGGGGTAAGCCACGGGACTCGTCAAGGTTACAAAAAGGCCTCAAGCAGGTTCTTATCTAATGTCTTTGCTACGTGTGCAGAATGGTTTTGTTCTTGTTGTGTGTTTTCAATTAAGCTGTGGGAGTTTATTCAAGAAAGTCAAATTAATACCTGTTTTCTTTTTGCCCCTCAGTTCTGGAGACATATCGGTGGGTTGCTGCAGCGTTAGCAGAGGATGAGTCGTGAGTCAATGCAGACCTTCGCAGACCCCTTGTTACCAAGCAAGATGCCTTTATTTGATGGGACAGTAGCATCTGTGGAGCTCTCGAAGCCACAAAGTATGCCTGGCTTCCTGGGGAAACAAAAGCTGCAGTACAACTATTTTACTTATGAACCCCGGATGAAGGACGGTGCAGAATTTACTCCTCCTTGGAGCAACCCCAAGTCATCTCCTGTAGATGACAGGAGTCCCGTGAGTCACCTGTCTGGTATGGTGGTGCCAAACCACATGATATGCAAGAAGGATAGTATTTCTGCAGAGGAAAGCTTTACTTACTCGCCCCCTGTGTGTCATACCGCGGTGAAAAAGGGGTTTATGCCGTACACCAAAAGTCCAGAGATCAGCAGTCCATCAGCTGCTTCACCCGTTATTAGAAAACCAATAGCAGGAGGTGAGAGTTCATCCTCTCCATCGCAAAACCCTGTTTACATAGCAATCCCTAAGCCAGTTTATGGACTCAATCCCTGCTGTAATGAGCTGGGTTGTGTGATGGGACACAGATATGGCATGGCGCACCTCTCCCCAAGGGTGTCCAACGCTGTTTATGAGCACAGCTGGCTGCAAACGAACGGACACTACGCTGAGAAACCTCCCAGTCAGAGAAAAGAGGCCCTGCTGCAGCAGAGAGACTTGCACTTTGAGTGCAGCGCAGAACAGCTGAAGAGGATGACTGAGGACGTGTACAGTCCAAACCGGGCCAGAACTTTGCCTTCTGGGATGGAACCGAGCTACAGCAGCTACCCCTGTGCCCCGACTCGGACACTGTTTAGTCAGCCTCTCCAGACTCCCCCTGGAGGCTACGCCGGCTTATATGCTTCTCATCCCACATATGAGCACAAGACCTCGGAGGTTTATCAGGAATGCTCTCCAGTGTCCAAATATGGTCAGCTCGCACAGCACCCAGCGTTGTACTACTCCCATGCAAGCGGGGAGGTAGAAAACAGGACGCAGAGAAAAGACGGCGGCAGCAAGCAGAGGGAAGGCGCGCCGCTTTTTCACAAGCACACACTGTTAAACCCTCAGGAGCATTATGTTGTGCCTCGGACACATCACACTGAAATGCCTTTGTCCTGCAATGTTGAAATGTTGCCAAGTCATGCTCTCATACAGGGGTTTGAGTACCCATATTACGCATTTCCAGGATATCACAACCAAATCGGAGCCCCCTATAAAAGGCAGCATTCACTGCCAGCATTTCACCCGAGTCACGTAAATGTGTCTCCCACCAGGCAGCATGTAGATCAACCTATAGCCAAGGAGAAGCCGTGTGCAGGGCTCCATGTTAACCAGCTGCACGGGTCTTCGTCGTTCCTACGAGTGGCGCAAAGCGGCCAAACCAGGCGTGCGAACCCAGTTGACTTCTCGCCGTCCAGCATGCAAGCTGGCCGGTTCTTTCAGCCGTTCACGGGCCTGCACACGGACGCGCCCGTCATCCCACCAGCTGGCGTTCATCCCGAAAGCGTCTTGGACCATTCCTGTTGTGACGCTCGAGTGAAACAGCCAAAAGGCTTTCCTGTTTCCCCACCAGCTTGGCTGCACCAGTCCCCGAGTCACAGTTCACATCGAGTCCACGCAGCTGTGCACCATAATGCAAATATCCGAAGAATCATCTACTCCCCTGCTGCTGCAACAGGAAGTAAGCACAATGAGCTTGTGTCCGCTGCAGGAACCACTGATTATAAAAAGGGCTTGAAGAGAAGCGCTCCTCGCTCCTCGCCGCCTATCAAAATAAAAGAGGAGGATAAGGACTTGTATGAGGTGGAATGCACCAACAGGCGACCAAAGGTGGAAAAGGAGAACGTTAAAACTGATAACCACACCGACTCTCCTCCCATGCCAGTTATCAACAACGTATTCAGCTTGGCGCCTTACCACTCGCAGCTGCTGGTGTCGAGGGTGCACGAGGAGTTCACGCCGACGTCTGAGCAGCGGGAATCCTCGCACGAGGAGCAAAAGGTCAAAGAAAGACCGCCTGGTCAGAGCGATCAGCAGCCGGTGCTTCACAAAGACGTCTCAGATTCTCCAGCAGACAAAAGCGATGCTGGAGTCTTGGCTGCCAAAAGAGTTAAAGTAGAAAACTTGTCATCTGATTCAGACGAGTGCAAAGAAAACACGCCGAGCGAGGTGACGGTCAAGGAAGAGCCCAAAGACACTGGTTCAGCTGGCGCGTTGTTGAAAGAGAAATGTGAATCAGATGAAATGGACAGTAAGCTTCTGCATGCAGGTGAAACTGGTCCAGCTGAGCAGAAACCTGCTGATGTCGCTGCACAAACGAACCCGTCTTCTCATGAAGACGCGCTGCACAAACAGACCCGTCAGCCTCCATCTGGTGCGTCCCTCCATCCAGCGGGGAGCAAAGTCAGTTTCAAAAGCATCCCCCCTCACTGTCTGAAACTTTCCACCTACAAAATGATCCTACCTGAAGGCAAACACTGCAAGATTCTCCCACACCCAGAGGAGAAGACCTCTCCACAGCCCGTGACCGTTTTCACAACGAGACAAGATCTCCAAACGCCCGTCCGCAAGCACTTCCTCGAGCTGCACCAGGCCCTCTGCAACTTGATATCCAAATCCGTGTCAGCCTCTCCGGAGGAGGAACTCAAAAACTGGTTGTCTCGGCTGGAAATCACCGAGCCTGCACATCTGTCGGACAAAGTCCAGAACGTGTCCTGCTTGTTGGGGGCGCAAGCGAGGGAGGCGTGGATCAACGAGGAGATCAAGTCGGCCCTCCGGGAGGTCCTCAAGAGGCTGCAGGAGTACACGGCTCTGAGGCGGTGCCCTTTTCCTCACGTCATGCGAACGGGAGCCGTGTTCCTGCCCATGCTGGTGGTGAAGGAGCTGCTGTTCCCCACGGTTCAGGGCAGCTTCATCGACAAGGTGCTGCAGGAGCACAAAGTGGAGCTGCGGCCCACCACGCTGTCCGAAGAGAAGATCCTCATCCAGCTTCACAAGCGGGCCTGCTCCTCCAGGCTGCGGAGGCTGATGTCGCTCAAACACCTGCCCGACATCTACACGGAGACCATCAACCTGCTGTATTACACCTGCGTGTGCCAACATCTGGGTGAGTAACGTCTTTGCTTCAGACTGGGTGGAGAACATCGATTTATGGAGGTGCAGCACAGGAGATGAGTTTTTATTTGCATATTTCAGTTGTGTTGTTCTGATCGTACTCCCTAATCTGGGATGTTTGTTCCTCTGGTATTTCCCAACAAAACGTTCGGCAAATATTTACTTATGATCCCTCGTGAGGGACGCAACTACTTATTCGTCCAAAACAAACAAACAAAACAAAACAAAAAAAAAAAAGGGGGGGAAATGACCACTTATTTTATAGACGTGTACAAACGGAGAGGTTTGGAAATGTTTTCCATCGTTTCCTCCTTCTAATGGCACTCATCAAACTGTGAAAACAATTCACGCAGCTGCATTTAAATAAACGATTAATCATGTTCTTTCTGCTTGCGGGGGGAAAAACAGAATCCATAACTTGACTGTAGCGAGAACGACGGGCTGCAAAAATCACTGAATATCTTCCAAGATGTTGGAAAAAGTATCAATAAAAACAAAAAGACGAAGTGTTGAAACAGGTTGTTTTTTTTTTTTTTGTTTTTTTTTTTTTTCTGTCATGATCTATTTCAGGGTCTTTAGAGAAGTGAAAAGGCTTGTCATGATAAAACTATGTGGTAAGGATGCGGGGGAGGGGACCAGCTCGACGGGGTGATGGAATAATGAAAGGCACAATTTCTCAGAGCAAGATTTCAAAAAGTGAATGTTCAAACTGCAGAGAATCTTGAACAAATGTAAACGAGGCTGATCCTCAGGCTTTGAGGGAGAAGACGACAGTTTTATTTTAGTATTTATTGCTGCGTAGGTTCAGGAACACCTCCAAGAACCAGTTGGTTGACACGGTTTAGTACTGAAACCAAAGCTATGAGCTCAAACTCAAAAACTTCAGCGTGCAAGGAAGAGAGACAGGCAGCGAGGAGAAAAACAGCACGTTTGTCCACAAAAATCTTTAAAGCTGAGTTTATGTGAAAAACGGCTTTGTGGTCTTAACAAAATAATTTTTTTCTTCTTCTGAAAATCACAAACCGCTGCATCCTCCAGAACAAGAGAAAAGAGAATTACTGTATTTTCTATCGTACATGTCACACCGCCCTATAAGTCGCATCAGTCCAAAAATGTCTAATAAAGTGGAAAAAGCTATAAATACTTCGCTTCGCCGTATACGTTGCATCTATTATGCATCACCGCTGACAACCTGGAAATGTGGGCCGGTGTTGTGCCAAAAATCGTTTGGCTGCCAAATGGTGGCCACGGGAGGACTTGAACAAGAATTTATCAAGATTAACACTTAAAAACAATTGTTTGTTTGCTTGAAATTATATTAAAGGCGTCTCAGTCTACCTTTTGCTTAATAAATGTACTTTGACGGTCAAATCAGCTGCATTTTCGAAAGCCGATAAAAGGAAACATGAACGCACAGAGGGCGACTCGTTGAGCATTCTTAAACATTAACAAGATAAGCACCTAAAACAATTGTTTGCTTGACATTATAGTAAAGGTGTGCACTTTAATGGTCATTTAGCTGTATTTCACCATGGAGGTGCAGCAAAATGAAGCTGATTTGACGTTGCTCCAGGCATACGAAGGTGGCAGGCTATGGCAAGCCGATTTTGTCATTAGCCACTTTTACCTATTGCATGATACAATGGCATGCCATATTATTGCTTGACTGCCATCTAGCAGTTGAAAATGGTAGTGTTCAATATTCAGCGCAGGGCGAGTAAATTACGGTATGCAAAAAAAACACAACTAATATGGCAAAAAATGGTATCTGCCACATTATTCTGAGGTAGTAGTAAGCGTTGCTTTGAAGCGGGCACCAATTAAAGCCATAGTTCAACTCTTTAGAACTGACGTTCTATGAAAACGTTATGAACAGTTAATATCTTATCTGTTATCGATGGCTCTTTGCATGACTTCAGTTTGCAGAAATAATTTTATTTCTGACCAAATGAAAGAGCTAATAGCTATCTGAGACCAAAGTGGACTGCTGCCGTCTTAAAAACGATCCCCGTCCCAAATATTTCTTAGCTCTTCATGAAAATGCTATTTTATAAATTTTTACACTGTTGTCAATTTCACACCATGTAAGTTACACAGAATTATTATCTCTGAACCCAAACAGCAGCAGCTAGCTGTAACACTTCATCAGGAATATCCTAATACTGTATTTGTCCGAATAACTGTGTAATGCAACGCTTGTAAAAATGAGTTTTAAAACCACCACAGTCCACTTTGGTCTTGGTCCAGCTCTGACTAGCCATTAGCTTATTAGTCCAGTCAGAAGTAAACGGTTTTGCCAAGCCGACGTCCTTCATCTATCTATAACGGGTAGGATATTCACTAGTTATAATATTTGCATGGAATCCCATTTCAAAAAGATGCAAACAATATCCCTTTAGGATGAACTTATTCTAATATATGGACTAAATAAGCTTTTCTTAATGTCATCATACTATGCCATAGAAATGTTTATTTTATTTTCCACAAATAGGTTTAGTTCAACTTCTCAATCATACACTGAATACATTTTTGGTTTACAATAATAACGCTGGTTATTGATGATGTGTATACAGCATCTTGGAAGATGATTAGAAGGCTGGTCTTCCTCATGCAGATCTTTATATCCTTAGAAAACCATTTGAAAGAATATGAATGACCATTTCATATCAATGCAACATCATTGCAAAACAACTTCCTTCCTCTGCTTGCAGATTATTTTTGGAAATCCCCTCAAGGTGCACAGCGTTATTTAATGACAGGTTGAAATATAAAGTCTGAAAATGTGTCTGCTTGTTTGAAGCGTTTCTTGTCCTCTGTTCAACCTTGTCTTTTTGTTTTCAGGATTCAACTTGTCTTCATTTAGTGGCCCTTTTTATATATACAGTATATAAAAAACAAAATACAGTTAAGAACAGTTATTCAAGATCAAACCCGTTTATTTTTTACAGAATCAACCTCACCTGATGTCCAAAAGAGAGTCCAGGTATATATGTATATGTTTTTGTGTTATCCCTGTCTCACCACTTTGCATTTTTCTGATAAACAGGGAACCTTTTTTCTGCTCATCTTTAAATTCAAATCACTAAAAGTTGCATGATTTGCAGCGCAGACCTGGAGGGAGGGGTCGCTGATTGGTTGTGGAACACTCCCAGTTCTCATTTCCCTTTCACTCATTCACCCACTCACCTGTAAGAGTAAAACATGACCCCCTCCCTCCACTGTTGGGCCGCACAGTTGCAGACTAAAATCAGCTTTAAAGTAACTGCTCCAATCTTTTAATTTGAGTTCTGTGTAAAGGTTGTGAACAATAAATATCTTACCTGTCATAGATAGGTCAGATTGTTAATTAAACTAACTATGCAGCTAGAATTCCGAGATTTTTTTGCTTTTGCTACTTTAAGCTGACAAATTTAGTTGTTTTTCGAATCAGTAATGTCCTTTTGATTTAGCTAGCTGTCATTTCCTTCGTTCAGTCTGAAATAAACTACAAACTGTCATTTAGAGCTATCTACAACAGGTGAGATATTAATTGTTCACAACATTTCTAACTTTAATGAATCAGAACTATTCCTCTAACAACTCCTGTCATGTGAGTCTTTAATGTTGTTCATGAATGGACAAGGTTAGTTACAATAAAGCGTTTAGAACAAATACTGTACCAGAAACGTTGATTATACCTTCATTCTACTTCAGCATGTCGGAAAATCCTTATTTTTTTTTTATTTTATTCATTTATTTATTTTTTTAAGTTCCTCTGAAAATGTTACATTTTCAGAGAGCTGCAGTTTTTCACCTTTATTTTAAGACTAGTGCTTGTTCCAACAATGTTCAGTCAGGTCATCTGGATGACTTATGTATTTTTTTTTTTTTTTTTTTGCTGAGACATTTCATCCTTCATCTAAAGGACTTCTTCAATCTGAGGAGCCACCAAACAAACTGATTCCCACAGACAGCATACTCCATACTGGAAAAAAAACAGTTTTCCGGTGCTGAGATGGCCTCCGGGGCCCACCCTCTCCCCTGTCAACTCCTGTGAGACACTCACATCAGGTGGTTCAAAACACCACAGTTCATGCTCCAAGTATCAAATCCAACCATGTGCCAAAGTGACCTGACTGAACATTGTTGGATTTATATACCTGGAGCATGAACTGTGGTGTTTTGAACCACTTTGACATGACTGTCTAAAAGGAGTTGACAGGGGAGAGGGCGGGTCCCGGAGGTCGTCTTAGCAGCAGCAAACTGGTGTATGGAGTTTGTGGGAGTCAGTTTTGTTTTGTGGCTTCTCAGATTGAAGAAGCCCTTTGGATGAAAGACGAAACATCTCAGCAAAAAAAAAAAACAAGAAACCATCCAGATGACCTGACTGAACATTGTATATAACATATACAATACACAATAATCCAGGTATAACATTTTATACCTGGATTATTGAGCATGAGCGTTAGTGATGTGGTTGTTGATCCAGTGCCACTTTTTGAGAATCAATGTAAGATTGTTGAACAGAAGCGTTTTAATGAAAAGAAATGACATGTTGTGATAATTGGGTTTTATTGCAGAAGAAATTCTTAACTCTTAAGAAGCAGACTTCCTGATTTTATTAGTTTATAGGTTTAGTTTTTGTCTTCACACCATTGTCTTTTATCTTAAAGACCACATGCATTTACTTCCTGAGTCGGGCCCAACTGAAACCCTGCTCACCACACAGGCGCTGCTCTTGGTTTACGTGGCTTGGAAACACTTTGGGAAGTGAACTTTGCTCCTGTCCTGCTCTTACCTCGCTGCTGTTTTCTCCTCCAGACTGATAGCAGCTGACTGTGTTCCCAGCCTTGGTGGTGGACTCCCAACAGCCTGCCCTTCTGTCTGTGCTGAGTGTCTCATGGTGGGGGGATCACAGGACTGCGCTTGTCCAATCACTGCTGATCATCTTATTGTTGTTGTGCACTGAAGAATGCCCTTGGAGCATTGTTCTGTTGGTTGAGGAATCTTCAGAATGCAAAACATTTTTTTTTCTTTGTTTTTCTTTGAATCTCAACTCCTGAACATCCTTCTTCAAATCCCTGTCGGCCATTTTTCCTCAGCACTAAATAAATCCTGTAAACTGCTTTTAACTCTTTCCTGATTTTTCACAGCTCTGAGCATTGTCGTGGTAGTTGTTCCGGCCTGCTCACGATGCCGATGCCGTTTGTGTTGCAGGATTAGACGTGGCTCCAGTTTCCAAAGACCAAGACGAGAGCTCTGCAGCGTCCAACAGCAGCGCTCCTGCGTTTCCCGACGCCGCCGCTTCCCCGGCCTCGCCACCAGAGCCGCAGCATGCTCGGAGGCGCACGGACACGACTCCTATTAAGAAAAACAAGGCGAAAAGCAGAGTGAAGAGCAGTTCGAGGCGACTGTTTCTGGACAAGAATGTGGACAATGAAGCGGAAGCTGTTGAAAGCGCGAGCGAGGCTAAAGAGAGCGGCCATGTGGCTGCAGAGCAGGACTGCGCGGCCGCTGCTCGGAGCGCAGAGCTCGACTTGTGGACACGTCCTTTAACGGTGGACGAGTTGTCCCCCAGCGACGCAGAAACGGAGAACTCGGGCGATAATCAATCCTCTGAGCCTCGGCTCCAATCCAAGCACTGCTCGGGCATGATTCTCAAACTGAGGAAGATGCTCGGAGGCGGCCTCAGCAGAAAGAGGGCTTGCTACGAAGCTGTGTCTGGATCTGGGACACTCGGTGAGTCTTCATCACCGAGCGACGTCGGAGAGAAGAGCCTGCAGAACACACCCAAAGTCTCACAAAAGTGGAAGGGGAAGAGAAGCTTCTCTCATCCTTTCAGGCCTCTCAGCAGCAGCTCCAAGCCAAAACACAGGTCGCTCCTGAAGATCAAATACTGCCCCTACCTGTCCACCTGCCACAGCGCCGAGCACAGGAGGCGCTGGGTCCTGCGCTCGGCCGTGCAGCGGGCTCGCAGGGCCTTGAGGTTCTGCTACCCGGACTTGGTGGGAAAGAGGATCCGACATTTGTACGAGGAGGACGACAAGTCCGAGGTGTGGTACAGAGGGGAGGTGCTGCGCGTCCACGAGGCTCACACCAACCCCCTAAAGACCATCTTTGAGGTGCGCTATGACAGCGAGCCTGAGTGGAAGTACTACCTGGAGCTGCTGATAGATTATAAGAAAGGCTGGCTGAAGATAGAAGACTAGTTTCTGCCTGGTTCTGTCTCTGGTTACTGAACTGAACGTAAGAAAATATAGACGTGCACGTGTGTGTGTGTCATGTGACCATTGGACCTCTTGAAGCAGTGATGTGCTCTCTGTAGCGGTCTATAATCCAGTGTACAGAATTATGAGCATTTTAAAGAAACCTATTGTAAACATTGTGAGAAACACTTTTATATAAAGAAAAAAATGCCGTAAAATACACATTTATGCACATTTTGATAAAAATGACACCAAAAATACAAGGGATACAGAGCATCACAAAGGTGTCCATGTTTACAATCTTGTTATGCTTTCAGTGATTTATTTTTTACTTTTAAGACCTATGACTTGTTTTTCTCGTTGACTCGAGACGGGCATTACGGTACGTTTTTATCATGCTGCTCAAAATGTTTTTTGTTTTTTTTTTGGATGATGCAACGTCGACGAGTTGATTTTAACGTTCTCTTGAGAGTTTTTTTTAACGATTCTTGTTGACTGAACTGTTTGAACATCCTTACGTTCTTAAAATAAACGTTTTATACTGACTGGCTCATATTATTCTAATATAATTATAATACAGACTTGGAAAAGGAGACCATAAGCAATTTTTTAAGCTCTAATAAATTTAGCCAATATTTGTTTTTTTCAGTAACACTTTACAATAAGGTACACAAAATTAGCCTTACTAGGGAACACCTAAGTAACAAATCAGGAGTTAATGGGTAGTTAACCAGTACCTACTGGGGAACATACCAGTACCTACTGGGGAACATACAGCCAAGCTTAATTGGGGGGGACTACTGGTTTGTTACCACAGAAACTGGATAAATTCTCCATGTGAGTTCTGAATAAACTTCGTTAATTATCAAAAACCTGTTTCCTAGTGAATACAGTATATAT
>JARVLU010000002.1:25306368-25324634 GCA_031762415.1 Simpsonichthys santanae | reverse complement strand
TTGGCATTACTAAGGCAGGCTGAAACTTTGATTCTGAGTTGTTCTGCTTCAAATTGTTTAATTTTGTTGTTACGGATAGCTGACTCAGTGGCTGTGATCATCTCTACCAGAGGAATTCTAGTTGGTGCAACTGCAAAGTTCAGTCCCCTGCTTTGTTTTGTTTTGTTTTTTTGAATGTCCAGAGGACCAGACTTAGCTTTTTTAGACAAAAAATATTTGATTTTCCAAAATTTTTTTAATGATTTTTTATTTTAAATTAATAACCCTCATTCTTCACAGAAATGTTTTTTTATTCAGACCTTTTTCTATATATTTTTTAACACCAGTAAATTAATAAATTTGTCTCTGAGCTACAGTCTGAGAGGTGTTCCAGTCAATGAAATATGCAGTTATTTTTGTCATAGAAATCACATCTACAAATTTTTAGGTCCACTTTTACTGAGTCTTAGTCTTGTTGATTCCCGTTTAACTTTTTTTTTTTTTTAAACTGGTTGTGAAGCATCTTTTTAATTTGTATCTGCTAGATAAAACACATTTTATGTATGACAACTAGACACTTCTACCATTTACAGTTCAGGAATTCTTACAATTTGACTCACTGTTTTGACACTACAATTGTTTTAGGTTTAATTCTTACTCTGCATGTCTCATGAAGACTGCTGTCAGGGAGTGAGACACAGATTTGTGATTACCACGATGACTTTAATGACCTTAGTGATCCCCCTGTAGTTGGAACACACTCTACGGTCCTCCTTAGGGAGACCACCACCCCAGTCTGCCAAAGGGAACTGCCCTCGATGTCCACACAATATTGCAGAGTTGTGTAAGCCAACACAACTCCACAACATCCAGAGCCTTAAGGAACTCCAGGCAAATCTCATCCACCCCCGGTTCCTCAAACATAAGTAAAATAATTTAAAATAAACTATAAAACCTGGATTTTAATAATGAATTATGAGACAAGTCAAGCAGTTTACAACAAAAATCGACATAAATGTTTAAGGATTGTCAGTCAGTGACAAAATGTCCTTTTTTTAATGGGGAGGCAGACATTAAAAGTTGTTTTCTTTTTTACATGAAAAGTTGACGTCTAAAATAACATGAGAACGTTGGTTGTAAGACAATGTTCTATTTCAGCTGCAGTTGACAACTGCTGCATGTGCTAAACTTGTCCTCGATGGAGGAAAATAAAAATCCTGGAAGAGGTGTTAAAGTGTTCAACAACCGATCAATGTGCAACAAATGATTTCCTTTCAGCTGCTCTCTTCTGCAGGACTCACCACAGAGAGCAACCTCACATGACAGTTTTGGTAATTGTTTCACACCAGATATCTTTTTTGATGCAACGCGGGCTCGAACCGGCAGCCTCAGAATTAGATGACCACAGCACGGACTTCCGAGCTACTACAGCCCTGCATACAAACATACACCAAATAGTCATTACTTATCATCACTATTAATGAGAACAGGCCTCTCTTTTTTTTTTTTTAATCAAATCTTTATTTGACGTTACTACAAATACTGTACAACAGTTTTTAAGAAGAACAACACACAAGAACATTAAACATATCGGGAAAAAAAGAGGAAAAGAAGGAAGCAAATAATAATAAAATAAAATAAAAATATAGAGTAAATAAATGCGAGTTACAGAGTTAAGTTGTATTCATTACAGATATTTCTTGTTTTTATAGCCTTTCTGTTGAGAACAGGCCTCTCTGTTTGCAGACGATGTGATGCTATGTGTTGTAGATAGGGGCGGAGCCAGCGGAGTGGCACTTCCTACATCTGGTAATTGATTGGCTACCCCATTTTATTGACCACTCGTGGCACTGAAAGTAAGAGGAAGAAAACGAAAACTTTTCTGAACCACTAAATTTATGTTAAAAAAAAAAAACAGCAATTGTGTTCATTATTGTTCTGAAACTGTAACAATCTGACCACTTTTGTGCTTCTATCAAAAGAAAACTTGATTAAACCTACATTTTCTACCTGTTCCTTAAAATTTGACAGACACTTTGTTTTTTGCGTATTTTTTTAAGACACAATTATTTTACATTTTGTATAATTTTCTTAAATAAATTCTGCAGTGTCACAAATAGACTGGATGTTTGAGTTAGCTGAAAGCATTTCCAATTAGTGAGTCATATTTATGTGAAGAAGATCCATGTCTTGATGATGATCACACTGATAGCAATAAAGAAAGAGACGCTGAGATAGTGAGATAAACACAGAGTCGCACTCACTGTCTTGTTTCTGTTTCAAGGAGTTTGTCCTCGGCTCACACCAGGGTCACAGTTGTCAAAGGAATGTGTTTTGCAGAACCTAAAATGTGCACAGAAAATGCTTGACCCCTAGTCAATTGAAAGTTTTTAGAATTGTCACACTGTATATAAAAAAATAGAAGTATCCAGATTTATTTGGAACTAAAGTTTCTGAATCAGCAGCACACATTGGAGGACAAATGCTTACATTTTATTGCATCAGTAAGCAACAAAACCTTATTTGATGTGTTTAAAGAGACTTGTGAGTTTCATCCTTTTGGTGTTTTCCAGTGGCAGCCCAGAGATGAATCCTTTCAGTGCCTGTGGATCAGAACGTGCTTGACAACCAGGTGGTGCTGCAGGACTACAAGAACTCTACACCAAAAGTCACCTCAGTAATAAAATGCATATTAGAGGACAAGAGAAGAAGTTTACTCTGAAAAATACTCCTCCTCATCAGGCCCGTTCCATCTCTGTGCCTTGGAGTGCTCGAGCAAAGTGGAGAGCAAGGTGTTGTTGCACCGGGTCCATGCATCTGATCCCTGCTGTCGTGCCTTATTAGTCAGAGACATGCTGGAATAATAAAATACTGTGTTTCAAAGTCAGAGAGGTCAAAGTCGACAACTTCAGATCTTTTTGCAAGGTGTTTCAGGTTACAGGAGCGGAGTAAAAGAAGGCTCTTTAGCTTAATTCAGTCAGCACTGAGGGTACACTGCAGGTAATTAGGTCTTGAGATTGCACGCTGTAGCTGCACTGACGAAGTGATATTTAGGAGGAGATATATGAAGGCAGCAGACCAAGGAGTGCTTTAAAAATGAAAATGTACCAGTGAGAGACTGTGTGAAGTTAATGATGACCAACTGAGCTAGGGTGTATTGATGAGTACGGTAATTACAACCAGTTATGAATCTTAGCGCAACCGTGATGGACAGTGTCCAACAGCATTCATGTAAATAATGGTGCACCATAGTCAATGGAGGGGAGGAAAGTAACAGTTAGCTGTTTCTGAGTGTTCAGAAGAATATCTAGAAGATGTGTCCTGGAGACTTTAGTCCCTTTTTTTCCTTTAAGGTCATTGCACGTTATTTACATTCAGATTTTTTCTTTCTTTTAAAATCCTGAGAAAACTATTTTGGCCAAAGCAGAATGAGTGCTGCTACAAAGCAACTTGTCACCCTTTATGTCACAATGTTTCCAAACTCTTGAGTTTGTTTAGACTTACTCTCAGTTTGATTTGATATTTTTTATATTTCAGACAGACATTTCACCAACAAAACATAATAAAGACTTTCATATTTCTAAATGTAGATACAGTATCTTACTATCAAATATGCATACCCAATTTTTATATGCTAAGATAATTTTTTTTTTTTTTTCATATCCCCTTTTGGTGACTGTGAGTCTGAAAAGGATCCTGTATGAACAAGCAATGCAATCAGGAAACAGATGAAAAACCTGAGGGAACAATTAGAACACAAAAAAAAAAAATTAATAAGCAGGATAGAAGAACTTCAGACATGAAAATTAACAAAGTCTTGGGAAGAAAAACGTTAAGAATGTAAACTAAATTCTGCCATTTTTTTATTTTTTACAAAAGATCAAATGAAGGCAATTGGCATGAAGAATAATTCCCAGCTCCATTTCAGTGTATGTTTGTTACCTGTGATAGTTTTAATAAGTTTTTTGTTGCTGTCCTACATTTTATCGATGCTGATATATTCTTGGCAATAATTCTTATTTCTTGTTCTGCCTTTAAGAGAGTGTCACTTCAAATTGACCCATGATTACTGATTTTATTACCCATTAGTTCTTGATTAGTTCCTCTTCGTTTATGAGGTAACTAACAAGTAGTCCTCTGGCTTGGCTGTGTTCCCCAGTAAGTAGCTACTGGTTAACAACCTATTAACTCCTGATCGGTTCCAGAGGCGTTCCCGAGTAGTTAATCAAATGTTGTGTACCTTATTGTTAAGTGTTACCATTTTTTTTCCATTATTCCAGGAAGGTCTTTGAATAAACAGGGGTGCTTGAAAGCTTGAACTTTTTTGAATTTTCTAGATTTTTGCATAAATGATCTAAAACATATTTACACAAGTCCTAAAAGTAGATGAGGATATTGAACAAATGAGAACAAAACATTATACTCGGAACATTTATTTATTGAGGAAAATAATCCAATATTACATATTTTTGTGGTAAAAGTATGTGAACCTCTACTTTCAGTACCTGGTACTGGGAACCAACCCCCCCCCCCCCCCACACACACACACACACACACACACACCCACCCCACCCCCGGGGCAGCAATATCAAACTAAATGTTTCTGGGAACTGCTGATCAGTCCTGGTCACCAGCTTGGAGGCACTTTTAGTCCACACAGAACAGCTTTAGTTTGGATGTTGGTGGTTTTCTCACATTAACTGCTGCTTCAGGTCCTTCCACAACATCTGGATTGGATTAAGGTCTAGACTTTGACTTGATCATTCCCAAACATGAACTTTATTCTTCTTGAACCATTCTTTGGTAGAACCACTTGTGTTCTTAGAGTCGTTGTCTCGCTGCATGACCTCCTCTTCAGATTAAGTTCATGGACAGATGTTCTAACATTTTCCTTTAGAATGCTCTGATATAATTCAGAAGTCATTGTTCCATCACTGATGACAGACAAGCTGTCCTGGCCCAGATGCAGCAAAACAGGTCCAAACCATGATACCACCACCACCACGTTTGGGGACCGAGATGGGGTACAGGCAGGGCAGCCGACCCGGGACCCGAAAGCCCAAGGTTCGATTCCCACTCCCCAGTCATTCTCACATCATGGTGCGTCTGAGCAAGACACCTGATTCCCAATTGCTCCCTGGACGCTTATAGCTGCCCACTGCTCCACCTGATGTGATGGGTTCAATGCAGAACATACAATGATGACAACACATAGCACTTTACTTTTTACTTAATGTTTCACAGATGGGATAAGGTTCTTATGCAGGAAGGCAGTTTTCACTTCTCCAAACACTTTTTAATTTTAAACCCAAGTTTTATTTTGATCTCATCCATCTACAAAACATTTTTAGGGCTCTAGCTTGCCCATGTGATCTTTATCAAACTGCAGATGAGCAGCCATGTTCTTTTTGAAGAGCAGTGTCTTTCTTCAACCCTGCCATGAACCATTGCTGTTCAGGGTCTCCTGATGGTGGACTCATGAACTTCAACATTAATGTGAGAGGCCTTCAGCTGTTAGAAGTTGATCTTTGTTGGTCCACCTCCTTGGGGGGGGGGGGGGGGGGGGTGTAACAATGGTCTTGAATTTCCTCCATTTGTCCACAATCTGTCTGTGTATTGATGGAGTCCAAACTCTTTACAGATGTTTTGTAACTTTTTCCAGCCTGATGCGCATCAACAACTCTTTTTCTGAGCTCCTCAGAAATCTCCTTTGTTCCTGCCATGATCCACTTCTACAAACATGTGAAGAGCAGACTTTGATAGATCCTGTTCTTCAAATCAAACAGGGTGCACTCACATCTGATCATCATCACATTGATTGAAAACACCTGACTCTAATTTCACCTGCACATTAACTGATAATCCTAGAGATTCAAATACTTTTAACACTCACAAACATTTTCCTCAATAAATAAATGACCAAGTCTAACATTCTTGTCTCTTTTGTTTAACTAGGTTCTCTTTATCTACTTTTAGGACTTGTATGAAAATCTGATGTTTCATCTTTATGTAGAAATATAGAAAATTGTAGAATTCATAAAATTTCTAGCACCACTACTAGCTTTGGCAGCCCAAAAACATAAAACTAAAATGAAGAAGTTTGTCACCATCCTGTGGGAGGAAACACAGCTGCATACTGGTAGTTTCTTTCACAACTCGGGGCTAATGCTTTTTAGAGTTTACCTTCTAGCAACTAAAACGTGTGAAGAACATTTAGTCTGTAATCAACAACCCATGCCAGAACATTTGCAACATCTTGCACTTTAATGTTTTTTCTCCAAAACAAACATTTACTTCCCCCCACATTTTTACACTAAAAAGAAATAAAACATATTTAGTAGCATTAAAGAAAAAAAAATGTAGAAAAGTATTAAAAGTTTTTTGGATGTAGTTTTTTAAATGCAGGTTCTTTTACTTCACACTTGGGTTGAAATGGTTGTAAACTACTAGCAGACAGTGAAAACAGAGTGAGCCCCGGAGCGCAGATTGTTAATGATTCCAGCTTTAGCTGCAGTTTCAGTAAAACTGAGGAGAAAAATCCAACTTTTCCATTAAAAATAATTAAAAAAAAAAATTCTACAGACATAAAGAAAAAAGATCTTACAATTTGTAAGCAAACCTGGTGCACAAATCTTTTTTTTTTTTTTTTTTTAACCAAAAATTAAAAGATTCTTTAAATTTCCACCAGTCTTCTGGAAGACAGCTCTGCCACAGTCTGTAGTAAACTATGCAACAAACACAGTGTAGAAATGCATCATAGACGTTTGGTTATTAATAAACTTGAGACCAAACCTACTCTAATGACACACACAGTACTCCCAAAAATGAGATTTCTTATGACATTTATTCAAATAAACAATACAGTTTATAATTTGCTAGGATAAAATAAGTCGGAACACATAAGAAGCATTTGGGAGAGAATTCCCCAAAGATATGAAACTAGGGCAAAAGATGTATTTTAATGATGGCTGACACTTTGGTGTCATCTTTCTGACTTGCATCAGTGCCTGCAGTAATCATGTGAAGACATGAACCAGCGTTTACAAGCAGAGAGCTCCACAACCAGAGCAGCCATGACACAGAACAATGCAAACCCTGGAGGGGCACGGACATTTCAACGTTGAAACCTCAACCCATGAACACAAACAAAACACTCTGCCTTTTTTTTATGCAGCATTACGAAACACCCCTACAGCCTTTAGTTTACCCTATACTCCTCATCTGCTTTAGTATGACTCAAGTCCATCTGCGCAGTCTGCTTTAAAGCAAAGTTCAGTCTCAGAACAAGGCAAGAGATCTCTTGAAAAAGCCCGGGCGATTCCTCTGCCTCCTGCCATCCGAACATTGCCTGCATGAGTAAATGCTCGCCCCTCTCCGACAGGGACTGAGCCCAGTTTTCAGCACTACAGAGCTGTGCTCAGTAAATTCTATCACCCTCATTCAGTCCCCAAAGGTGCGCTGAGCTTCAAAGAAGACTTCCTCAAGCCACGCCAGGAGAACACGAGAAAAAAAAAAAAAAAAAAAAAGGAGTGAATGTCACTCAGTTTGGCTCTTGCAAATAATTAGTAACATTGTTAAAAACAATTAAGAGGGTATGGCAAAAGGTTTAGAGAAGGACAGAGCTGTTTCCTACTTCACCTTTAAAACCTTGTACGGCTTTGTGTTTGCCATCTTTACTGTGTGCTTTCACCGAGTCGTTTATCGGTTCACAAAGTCCTTTGTCCTTATTTGGAGTTACTGGTAAAGTGGAACCTGTGCACTGATCGGAAAAGACTGAGGATGATGGGACAAATGTCTTATTGCCAGCGTTTCCAGACTCCAACAGTTTGTGGAGCATGTAAACAAACTCAACCTACCGGTACATGGCAAAAGTACACCCCTTTTTTAAAGATCGGTAAAGAATAAATATTTCAAAATTATGCAAACACGTGCCACTCTTGCTCTTTAACTTCCATGCATATGGACTATTTACAAATTGAAAAATACAGACTTGCTGTTTTGTTTTTTTTAATGTTTTTTTTTTCCTTTTCCCCCTGAAATGTCTTTGCCCCTTTACAATCAGCCCACCAATATTCAGCCACCCAGACAAGGATTTCACCAAATATTGCAGACATGGCCAGGACAATTAAAGCTGTGTTGAAAACATCTTCACACTTATGGAAAAACAAAAAAGTCAAACTCAAAACGGAAAAGGTTCACAAGCTGGAAAAAATAAAATAAAATAACTAAGGATATAAAATAGTTTTAGAGGTGGATTACAATTCAGGCCAAAAGGTGTGTTTGTTAAAAATGGATTTTTCTTCTTTCTCAAGACGCCACTCTGTTCCTAACAATACTGTAGTACACTTTCTTTTTATTACTCTACACTTTCTTTAAATATAATTTATTTTAAGATTTTTGTTAAACAAATCCTGGGGGAAAAAAAAGATGCAAAAGTGGTTGGTTGCCAGAGGAGAGGCGGCAGAAGGCCCGTGCTGCCCTGTTAAATTGCATCAGCGCTCTAGTTTGTCAAGGTACTCAATAGTCCGTTGCTTTGGGACGTGTCCTCAATCCTCAATGTACTCCCACAGGTCCTTCTCATAGCCTTCATGTACATGCTGTAGCAGCACTCTTCGCCTGCTCTCACAGTATCTGCAACACAAAAAACCTTTTAGAAGCCAGAACAGCACATATCAAGCTGTGATATGATTATTTCACCAACCTGTACTTATCTTGTACTTTCTGCTTGATGTCCTGCAAGGAATCCTGGGAGATATCCCGCTCTAGGTAGCCAGACAACACCTCTGTGGCATTTTCCAGGTCTGCCTGGTTGTTCTGGGGAATAGAAAGTTCATAAGCGCCATCATAAGAAATTACAGAATTGATTAGAACAAACAACAACCAGTAAATATTTATCCATGCTAATGGTTTCTAAGCTTGTTGTAAAACAATACTACCATATTTTCTGCTGTACACGTCTCACTGCCCTATTAAGTTGTATCAGTCCATATTTGTCTAATAAAGTGAAAAAAATCCATAAATACGTCGCTTTGCCATATACGTCGCATCTATTTTGTGTCATCACTAACACGTTTGTTACAAGTCACCGCTGACAACCCGGAAAAGTGGGCCGGTTTTGTGACAAAAATCGATGGGCTGCGGGAGCATGCATGGGAGGGCTTTAACAAGATTAACACTTAAAAACGATTATTTGTTTACTCGAAATTATAGTAAAGATGTGTCTCAGTTGAACTTTTACTTAATAAATGCACTTTGATGGTCAAATCAGCTGCATTTCACCAGAGCGGCGCAGCAAAATGAAGCTGATTTGACGGTTGCTCCAAGTGAGCAGAACGAAAGTGGCAAGCCGAATGGCATGTCATATTACTCGAGTGCCATCTAGTGGCTGAAAATGGTAGTGTTCAATATTTTTGGTCTGAATGAATGAAAATGGTCATCTCAGCCAAAAATTGGATTATAAATATGGGGGAAAATCCATAAATTTGTTGCTTTGGCGTATAAGTCGCAGAGCATGTAAATTATGCAAAAAACTGCAACTTATAGGGCGAAACATAACAGTAATTATAAGTTGATCTTCAGACTCAAAACAGGTTCAGATCCAAGCAAGATAAATAAAATAAAAATCCTTACAAGGTGGTATTTTTCTAAATAAATAGCGTATAGGCCACTTCTAATTTGTTCTTAGGTTGGTTTAGTATTTACAAACACTAAAATTTATTTATGAAAATAAAAATTGCCCCCGTTTCCATGTCAAGAACCATGATTTGCATTTATGACATACGAGCCAACAGATGCCACCAGTTACCTCAAAAATAATGGACTGGTTGTTCTTCTTGAGGTAGAAGGCAAAGACGTAAGTGAACATGAGCGTGGAGCGACACTGGCACAGCACATCGACGGCCTTCTTCAGAAACTGCACCTCGATCCAGGACATGTTGTGCTGCTGCATCTCCTCCATCTTCTGCTTCACCTGAGCGTAGAGCTTGTGCTCAAAGCGCAGACTCTGCATGTGGTTCATGTAGCGGTTGCAGTAGAACAGGTACCTCTGCAAGGCTGCCCTGGAGCGCTGCACACACAGTGTACAACTGGCGTTAAGTCAAAACTCATTCATCAACTTCTGAAGGGTTGTTTTCATGAGCATGCACCGCAGCAGAGCTTACTCAACCAAGTCTCGTTACAGTAAATGTTAAAAACTAAGTGGGGATTTTATTAACAGTAACATGTAAAATCTTGCAAGATGTAGCTAATTAACGGAATGTTGCAGAGAAACATCACTCGGGCCTTAATAAAGACAAACGTTGCACGTCATATACTTTTTATAAAGAAAACTGCATAAGACATTTGGCGTTATTATTATTATTATTATTAAACCTTTATTTTACCAGGAAAAATCCCAGATATTAAAAACTTTTTTTTTTTTTTTACAAGGGAGTCCTGGACAAGATATGCAGCAGCAAGTCCAATGAAGGTACATAGTTACACATTAAGTTACAAAAAGGAAATAAAACATGAGAATATGAATTACATTATTGTACAGTGGGGCTTGAAAGTTTGTGACTCATTTATAATTTTCTATATTACTGTATAAATATGACCTATAACATCATCAGATTTTCACAAGTCCTCAAAGTAGATAAAGAAAACTCATTTAAACAAATGAGACAAAAATATACTTGGTCATTTATTTATTGAAGAAAATAATCCAATATTACATATTTGTGAGTAGTAAACGTATGTGAACCTCTACATTCAGTACCTGGTACCTGGAACCACCCCACCCCCGGGGCAGCAATATCAAACTAAATGTTTCTGGGAACTGCTGATCAGTCCTGGTCACCAGCTTGGAGGAACTTTATTTAGTCCATACAAAACCGCTTTAGTTCTGGATGTTGGTGTTTTCCTCACATTAACTGCGGCTTCAGGTCCTTCCACAACATCTGGATTGGATTAAGGTCAGGACTTTGACTTGGTCAATCCAAAACATGAACTTTATTCTTCTTGAACCATTCTTTGGTAGAACCACTTGTGTGTCATCGGGTTGCTGCATGACCACCTTCTCTTGAGATTCAGTTCATGGACAGATGTTCTGACATTTTCCTTTAGAATTCTCTGATATAATTCAGAATTCATTGTTCTGTCAATGATGGCAACTGGGTTCTCTTGATCTCCTTTAAGGACTTGTGTGAAAATCTGACGATGTTTTAGGTCATATTTATGCAAAAATATAGAAAACTCTAAAAGGTTCACAAACTTTTAATCACCACTGTACATTACTGGAAATTAAGTGCAACATACATGTAATGGAATTAATGGAGAATCAAGCATGGAGTGTGAACATATTTATCACCTCTTGAGCATCTCTGGCTGCCTTGGCATCATCTTCATTGTAGCGGTTGCAGTTGTACCTGAAAGGTTCAAGACATCAACTGTAAAACTAATAAAACATACCCTTCAACAATAAAACAAATTAAAACAGCTCCTGCTTGTGTCACATTGACAGTAAGCCGTAAATGTGACTGGGTCTGACGTATTAGGATTTTACAGAAAAGAAACGTGCTGCTCGGTCAGACATGATACCTTCAACTGTTGTCAGAGTAATGGACAGCAGAAGACATCTAAAAGATCCTTCAATAAATTATTACATTGTTTCTACAAAGTTAGAGTATAGAATATTCTTTTTTGTTGCCTTTCAATCACTTTAACATACAAGAAAGGCTGGGAGTAAAATACATAGAGATAAACAGTGAGAGAAGGTGGAGTGTTAATGTGGCACGTCCTAACAGAAGTTCTCCTACAAGATCATTAAATGTAAACAACAGTGAGCTCAACAACATTTATTCTTAAGGAATTGTGCCAGTTATAATTTTATTAGGAAAATGAGGACAGTGAAACATTAAGTCAAAGACAGGGCAGAACAACGGACATGAGGGATCATTTATTACCAGGCGGAGCCGTGAGGTTCCCAGGGGCCCAGACAAACCCAGCAGAACTCAGCTTTGCAGTTCTGGTTCCGACAAACCATGTGATTGCAGCCACCATCTTTCTCTATGGTCACGTGGCATTTTGGACACTCCTGTTACAGTAAAAAAAAAAAAAAAAAAAAAATGTTTTTAAAGGTAACGTTGGAAATCCATTAACAACAACAAAACTAGAAATACCAGTAGTAGCTTTTTCTAGGGGATGTTTTAAAGGAATAAGTTATATAATCTACTAAAGTATAAACAAGATAAGTGCTAACCAATTTACACTTATTAAATTATCAGTTGTCAATTAAAAAAACTGAAGAGCTTCATCAATGTAAAGTTTTACATTTGTATATAAAAAAAAAATTAAATGAAATCATAAGGGACATTTTTCCATGCATAATGTTTCCCTGCCAATTCAACCTTTACTTATACAAGATGGTCTCATTGAGCCTCGAGGACTCATTTACAAGAGAGACCTGTAAAGATACACATACAAAGAACAAAACCCCATTTCTTCACCTTGGTATTTGCTGCAATCCAGTTTGAAGTTTCACTGTCATCATCGCATTTTTTAATCCATTTTCTCAGCCACTAAATAACAAAAATCAAATAAAAATGAGAAAAATCATGTTTACGATGCCAGTGTAAGCAGAATTAATCTTACAGGTAAGAGGAAAAGCTTAGTATTTCTCTAACGAAACGGTCCCTTTTCAGCATACCTTACACTTCACAGGATCGTGCCAGTTCTCTCCACAGTTGAAACTGCAACAACAGAACCCATATCAACACAAACCCACACATATTTAAAGACTGCAAATACATAGTCATTATTCTAGGACAGTTTACTATCGTCTGAAATGCTCTTTTACCAGAACTGACGGCCACACTTGCATCTCACTGGCTTGGCATCTGGGTAGTGGACTTTGATAACGTGATGGCAGTCTGGTGCAGGGCACCACTTTAACAGTCGATTGCACTAAAACAAGTTAGGGAAATACATTTTAAGTTACATGAACCTTTAAATGCAAACAGTATTTCTTTCTATTTTCTAAAACAGTCCACACAAGATAAACTTTACAGAGTGATGTACAGATTCTTGTACACTTTAGGAAACAAAGCTCTAATGTTATGCAGCAAAACAGAAACCTAAAAGAATTTTAACTGTAAAAAGTGGATAGTTTTGAAGCTTAAATGATAAGTGCACATATTAAATAAACCACAGCCTTCAGAAAATTAGGAAAAAACTTGGCCATCTGCAAAAAATAACAATTTGCAGCATGGGAACCGAACACATCAGTGTTTGTGAGATTAGCAAGAAGCTCCACAACCGAACTGTTGGCAATTGTTTTGTCTACTCTCCTGTTTGTCTAAAAATAAAAATAACATTTTTTGTTACACCTTAAAATACAACAGTCAATTTCATAAGGCAGTAAAAATTACGTTAGCTATTTTTTATCTATGTAGTATTTTCTAGAGTTGCATTCGGGGCTAAAAAAATCTGACCTGACCCGGCCTGAGACCATAGGCATCGTTGTCCCGAGGCCGAACCTAATTAACTATAATTAGAGGCCCAAACCCGAAGCAAAACCAACGTTATTTTCATTAAGCTTTTTAGTTTTAAAACTATTTCAAAGAAAGACAGAAGATTTCCTGCTTCACCAAATGGATATTAACATACAAAACAAACAGCCTAAACTCAACTCTGTTGTACAGATGAACTCAAGTATTTGTAGAACAAAATTACTGTATTTGGAAAACTTTATTTAGATTCAGAAGCTGCAACTTCCTTCACCACAGATGACAGCAGGGTGTGGACCCGAACGTGCACATGACCTGGCACACATCAGCAGGTTTCACTGTGCTGGCTTTGTAGAGTGACTTCTCCTGTTTTTAGCTTTTCTTTAATTCTTTCCAGCTCCGTTACGTCGCTTGTTGTGGGTCAATTGCAAATCCTCAGATGTGTGATAAGAGCAAAGCAAGGCAGGTGGGGCCACATGCGCAATTGTTGCGTAATGCGCCAGCACTATCATGCATTCTTATTTAGTTTTCTTTGTGCTGTATGATTCGTAAAACCGCATCATAGAAGCTCGAGCCGGCCTGCCCATCAAGCACATAATTTTGGCCTGAAGAAAATCAGCCCAGAAATCGCAATTCTAGTATTTTCACAGTAAAGTTCACCTGGCTGCCATTAAATTCCCAAAATGTCTCTTGACAGATTTGATCTCTTGAAATCCTTGTTCATCCACCCCTGATCCAATCAGTTAAATTCTGTTCCGGTTTTTATCGATGCATGAAACAAAGCTTTATACCCAACAATGCAGCTGTTTCTCTGTATGTTGTGACTTTAGAGCAACGGGTAAATTACAAGCCCTGGTTAAACTTTGAAAGAAAGTAAACTTCAAAATCCACAAATACAAAAAAGATAAACATCTAAAGCAAACAAAAAAAGAATAAAAGAAACATATACAGACAAAAGTTATACAATTAAGAACAGGAGACAGGAGGAAAATTAGAATACTTACTGTATCAAATTAGTTGTGCATTTATAATTTTTCACTCTTTAGTAAACCCCAATTCAGATCTTATGCACAATATTTTAGATAGTAAAACAGTCTGAAATGTTGTTCTAAGGTACACTTTTTTTTAAATAATGGAATAATTAACCAACAAACTGCACTGTGCAACTCTACCTTTAAATACAATTTTGTTTTAAATCTTTAAAGCACAAACTTACCTCTACAAAACTATTCGTAATTAAATGCTGGTACTTCAACTTCACTTTTGAATCTGTAATGAGGCGCCTGAGAAAATTTAACATAATGAGAAAAAATAAAATAGAAAGAAAGAAATTTAGTTGTATGCATAATTACAAGTAAACAGTTTTTAGTATTTTAGCTGTCTAACAAAAAAAAAGGTTATAGAATAAACTGCTGTTTCTGTCAGAATAAATTCTTATTTGCCTTTTATACTGGTAAAACTAAAATATTAATTAAGTATGTCTAATGTAAGAAAATACCAAATGTGGGTTTAATGTTACAAAAATAAAGCTTTTAAATTAGTCATGTAAGTCAGAAGTCAACAACCCTGATCCTCGTGGCCCACCGTCCTGCATGTTTGAAATGTTTCCCTGCTTCAACACACCTGACTGAAACAAATGAGTCATTGACTGGTTTCTGCTAAACTTGAGATTCTGAGCAGGAAATTCAAACATTTGAATCAGGTGTGTTGAAGCAGGGACGCAACTAAACCATGCAGGACAGTGGGCCACAAGGACCAGGGTTGGGGACTGAACTAAATCATGCAGTTTATAATACAAGAATTAATCAGTCACATAATCTGACGTGAGATCACTGGGGACCAGCGACTGCCAACAGAAAACAAATATAAACACAAACGAACTCACATGACTGTGTTGTCATCAACCAAAATGTCACAACTATGAGCAGGACAGGAAATGGTCTGAGAAGAAAACAGAAGAAAACCATCAGTAATAATAATAATAATGATGATGATGATAATAATAATAATAATAATAATGGCAACTTTAACGCTAATAATAATAATCTATTAGAAAATATTTAGTTTTTTTTTTTTTTTTTTCCTCAGTAGGCAGAAGTGGCCAGTAGTAGCTGCTGCTAACTTTATAAGCAACAGAGTTTTTAATGATTTCACTTTGTTTAATTTGCCTTCATGGTCTCCTGTGTAGCCATGGAAACCATGGGAGTTGGGAGACGGGAGCAGGTGTGCACTAACGCAAGAGGGAAAATGCAAATCTTGGTGCTCGTTGATTGAACGCAGCGTGCCGGTGATGACTAACTTGTATTTTAAAGAAAGTCAGTAGCCTACCTGTCCCATTCCCTCCTCTATGATTTTGGTGGTCAAATAATCTCCCCAGCACTGCATGCAGAACTTGTGTCCACACTCCAAGCCTGTAAAGTACTGGAAGAAAAGCATCCAGAAGTTAACACTCCTCGTCCTCTGCTTACAAATTATATAAATCGGGAGATTCAATGTAAAAACAATCAACTAAAAACAGAAGAGAAAAAAAAAAAAAAAAAACATATGCAAACGTAAAATAAAAACATTTGCAGTACACAACATATTTTTCTCAGACTTTTTTCCCCTGATATCTTTAAAAAAAACTGAAAAGGTGAGACTTGATAAACTAATTCTGAAGCAATGTATTATTAATTTCAACACTAATTTAACCTAAAAAGATACTTTTTAAATGTATAACAAATTATTATTTTATCATTACCAGGACAAATCTTACCCCCCCCACTCTTTAGTATTATTTTTTTAAATTATTATTATTTATAAAATTTGTTCATTTTTAAAATACAATACAAAACAATCCCATAAACGATAACATACAAAATATTTAGTTTCTTTAGTGACTGACTTTACTGTTCATAGATCTTTTTGCAAAAATATAGAATTTTCTGAAAACACACTACGAAGTTGAGACGAAAGGAATCCAAGATCTCCCAGAAAAACCCATAAGTAAACTTTGTTTTCTGTACATTAAAGTATAAAATCTGGAATAAATTACATGTGTTACCATTACAGTGTTAAAGCATTAGTACGTTTCAAAATATATTGTTCAAAGTTTAGTTCTCACCAATTTAAATAAGCATATTTCTAATAACAGTAATGAATCTCAAATTCAGTAAAACTTAAAAAAAAGCAAAGATTTTCCTGAATCAAAGACTTCTAGGAAGGACCACAGTCCATCTTTTTTAGTTGTTTCTTTGAAGACATTTTTTAAATTCTTACAGAAAAAATACATTTTGATGTAGGGAACTAGAACAAAACAAACATGTACAAGTACAGTTTCTTTTACATTTTATTGTTGGATGTAACTGGGACCCTGTGTACATAATTTCGTTTCATCACATGTACCACATGTGGTGCAAATGACAAAGACTCTCTGACTCTGACTCTGAATGTAGACTGACCGGTAAACAGAGAGCTTTGCCTTACAGCTCAGCTCCCTCTTCACAACGGACCGGTACAGAGTCCGCAATACTGCAGACACTGCACCAATCCATCCTCCAATCTCACGCTCCATTCTTCCCTCATTTGTGAACAAAACCCCAAGATACTTGAAGTCCTCCACTTGAAGCAGAACCTCACCCTCAACCTGAAGAGAGCAATCCACCCTTTTACAGTTGAGGACCATGGCCTCAGATATGGAGGTGCTGATTCTCATCCCAGCTGCTTCACACTCTGCTGCGAACTGTTCCAGTGAGAGCTGAAGATTATGACATGATGACGCCAACAGGACCACATCATCTGCAAAAAGCAGAGATGGAATCCTGAGGCCACCGAACTGGAATCCCTCCACACCCTGGCTGCGCCGAGAAATTCTGTCCCTAAAAGTTCTGAACAGAATCATTG
This sequence comes from Simpsonichthys santanae, assembly GCA_031762415.1. NCBI lineage: Eukaryota > Metazoa > Chordata > Actinopteri > Cyprinodontiformes > Rivulidae > Simpsonichthys > Simpsonichthys santanae. The sequence goes on along the minus strand of JARVLU010000002.1, from coordinate 25,307,289 downwards.
ACAACAGGCAGCCCTGGTGGGCTCCAACTCCCAACCTGAAGGGATCTGACTTACTACCATGTGAACTAAACTCTTGCACCTCTTGTATAGGGACTGAACAGCCCATAACAACGGGCCCCAAATCCCATATTCAAAGAGCACCCCCCACAGTGCACCTCGAGGAACACGGTCAAAAGCCGTCTCCAAGTCCACAAAACACATGTAGACTGGATGGGTAAACTTCCATGACCCCTCAAGGACCCTAGTGAGGATAAAGAGCTGGTCTAGTTTTCCACAGCCAGGACAAAACCTGCATTGTTCCTCCTGGATCTGAGGTTTGACCAACGAACAGGCTCGCTTTTCCAGTACCACTGAATAGATCTTACCAGGGAGGCTAAGTAGAGTGATGCCCCTGTAATTTGAGCACACCCTCCGGTCGCCCTGTTTGAAGAGGGGAACCACCACCCCAGTCTGCCAATCCAGTGGTACTGCCCCCGATGTCCACACAGTGTTGCAAAGGCATGTCAACCAAAACAACCCCACAACATCCAGAACCTTAAAGTGTATGTTTAATGTTAGCTTTAAGGGCAGAAAAATAATATTTAGAGGTAATACAGTAATTTTAGTAATCCTCCCTGCTTTCCAAATAACTAGCAAGAGCCTTACAGCCACAAATCAGGGAGAAAACGCTGAGCCTGAAAAAAACGCGCGGTTTTGGAGTCACGTGACGCGTGACGTAGAAGGAGGGGAACGAGCCGAACGTTGTATTGAATTGTATTGAAGCGAAAGAGGTCCGATAATGGTGAATATTTGTGTGTGCGGGGGTTGTTCGAACTCCAGTTTATCTGGACATCGTGTCCATCGATTTCCTGCACAAAAAAACCCAGCTTTCCGAGCTTGGGTGAGGTTTGTCCGGTTGAAAAGGCAGGATTTCACCAACAG
>JARVLU010000002.1:25219350-25232306 GCA_031762415.1 Simpsonichthys santanae | reverse complement strand
GTGAATAGTTTGTCCATCAGGGTTTGGGGGATCATGGTGTTGAAGGCAGATGTGAAGTCCACAAAGAGCAGACGGACACATGAGTCTTTCTGCTCCAGCTGGGTGAGAGCAGTGTGGACAACAGAGGAGATGGCGTCCTCTGTTGATCGGTTCTCGTGGTATGCGTACTGATAAGGGTCCTCGTTGATGTTGATGGTTGTTTAGATGTGGGTCATGACCAGTTAAATGCAGAGATCTAATTTCATCATTGTATGGGAACATACAGTGATGCAATCTCATCCCACTTCGCTCTTCACAGTAAAAAAAAAAAAAAAAAACAACAACAACAACAATTAAATGTGTAAACAGACCACAGAAAATTGGATTTTACACGTCAGAACTGTTTAGTGTGTGTGTGTGTGTGTTTGTTTCTATATGTATCTTTAATACTTTTTTTTTACATTATCACCATTTAAAATTTGTGAAATCTGAAGATTACACAGAATGTTCAACTTACAGTATGATGATGTCACACAGTAACTTTAGAGGTAATAAAATCCATCCATCCATTCATTATCTTTTGCTTCTTCCATTTTGGGTCACAGAGGTCGTTGGTGCCCATGTCCAGCAGTCACTGTACGAGGGGCGGGGTACACCTTGGACAGGTCTCCAGTCCATCACAAGGACACATAGAGACAAATGAGACAAGCAATCATTCACTCACACCTAGAGACAATTTAGAGTCACCACTCAGACTAATATGCATATTGTTTGGTTTGTGGGAGGAAACTGGATTACCTGGAGAAAACCCACACATGCATGGAAAGAACATGCAAACTCCACTCAGAAAGGCCCCTGTGTGGGATTTGAACCAGGGAACTGCTCGCTGAGAGGCAGCAGCTCTACCAGTTGTGCCACTGTGCTGCCCAGGTGATAAAATAATAAATTAAATTTATTTATTTATTTTTTAACAATCTCTTCTTCTTTGTCTTTCGGCTGCTCTCCTAACAGGGGTCACCATGGCGGATCATTTGTCTCCAAGTCCAGTTCTGGCACGCTAATGGTTGACAGCACCACAGGTGTTCTTGCTCACCTTGGCCCTAGTTGTAGATCCACAGGTTTTTTTCACCAGAGTCTCCTCCTGACACATCCTTCACAATCCAGCAGAGAAAGTTCTCATTCAGTAATATAGTATTTACAAACTGGTTGTTTTAACTTTTGTCTCTTACATTAACCAACGAACCTGAGTTTAAAAACAAGGCTTCTTTTCTGTTAGTTGAAGATGTTTTGTTTCTCATTCAAGGAGCTTGTCTAATTTTAAAGTTTTCATGTGATCTGAAAACAAAGTGAAACGTCTTCAACTAATAATAATAAATAAATAAATAAAACTCAGGGTTTGCCATAATCTTGATGAATCTAACAAACATGATTTCTTTACAACTTATAGTTTTCACACTTGGACCACTTGTTTGAGGCTTAACTGTTCTTTTCCTTCACCTTGTCTTATCAAGAGTGCCATGTACATCAGGGAGCGAGAAACACAAATGGGAGTTACCATGGTGATCATATCAAGCCAACAGCAGCAGCTTTTATGCTTCTTTTGATTTTTATTTATTTTTAAACTTCTTGTACAGTTTATACATTAAAACATGAGCATATGGTAATAACTTAAAATGTTCATCTGCTGGGATTAATGGAAGAAAGTTGATAAATGATGAAATGTTCTAAACTTGCTTTAAACTTTCCTGTTAGGAAACTAAAATAATTCTCACAACTCAGATTATTAGTTTTTGTAATTTGTCTGCTAATAGAGGAAACATCTAGTTTATAAAAATGTAATATGTGCACACGCACTGTATATGTATATACCGATAAACAGAAATGAAAATAGAGCAATGTAGCTACATGCAGGGGGGTGGGGGGTGTGTATATGAAGTGGCCTGACGCCTGCCTGAGCACAGATGGTGAAAGAGCAGGATGTAACAACCTGTACATTTGCCCACGAGCTCAAACACACACACACCCACACACACACATACTGATCCTATATTCATGTATTCATGTGTAAATTGCCCTGCATACATAAACATCATCACATTGGTGCCGACCAGCCAAGTCAAGAGCTCTTCACATGCCACAGGAAGAAAGACATGTAGGAGGGTGTCTCTTTTATCCAAACAAACACTACGAGTCAGAATCAGTTATGCCGTCGAAGGTTTTAACATTATTTTTTTTGCTGAAATTGTAGACCTGTGACATGTTTATCAAAGGCTGGTTGTTGCTCACAGACAGCCAAGGCCAAGCAGGATAATTAGTGAGCTGGGACGATCAATAGGACTCATGTAGGGGATGGATGAAGAAGAAAAAGCAATTCAAAGAAGAGCTATGGAAAAAAGCAGAGTAAGGCAAAGAAAAAAAAAAAAAGGCAGGCGGTAATCATTAGAAAATAAGAGCTCAGTAGGAGATTCAACTTAATGCTTATAGATGAACATCCTGCTGTTTGGACTTATATTAAAACCACTACTATTTATTATTTAGATATGGGAAAGGTATGTATTGATCACAAACGGAAGCAATTGAGATATCCTCAGTGAGCGTGTGGTAAAGATAAATGGCGAGGCATAAAGACAGGAAGACAAATGAATGGAAGGCTTGCACAGATCAATCACAGAGAGAGAGCAGAGGTCTCTCAGGAGCTCTGAGACCTTTTTAGCACTATGTGAGGAGAGACGGATGACATGTTTCCCCTTTGAGGTGTCGAGTGTTGTGTGTGGTCATGATGGCAGAAAAAAGTCTGAAAAGAAGAGTGTGTGGGCATGGCGCTCTGTGGCGTGACAGACGGTGAAAGCAAGCAACAAACCGAGCTCTCACGCCGCTTCTCCAGGCTCAGGCGCCCCGTTAGGACTCTGGGACTGCAGCCAGAGCCGTGTCCTGCCCATCCATGCTCAGTTTCAGTCATCTAGAGGAACACAGAGCTTTGATTTGATGTGGAGGCGTTTGGGCACAGGATGCCGGCTGCCTTTATGGAGCAAAAGCTGATGAAAATGAACGCAAAAGACCATGACAGACACCTGAAGTCAGCTCTGTGCAGTGAGACGAGAAGCCTGCAAGATGGAAAACATCCATCATCATATCTGGAAAAAATGTCATTCAAAACATGTTTAAACACAACTTTTTTTTTTCTTCCAAATTCACAAATGCATCATCTTCATGCAAACAATAAAAAACCTGCTCAACTGTCACTATCTAGAATCTGTCTTTTAAGTTGAACTGGACTTTGGAAACATGGCTTTAGTGCAAACAGAGACTTACTCTCCATTTTCTGGGACAATGTGAATTTGTGATGTCTGCTCCACGCTCACTGGGGGGCACAAATGAAAACATGATGTGGGTGTGAACGGCCATCCCTGTGACAGATTAAGGTTCTGACACTCAGCTGGCAAATCCATCTGAGTGAACAAAATAAATAAAACATTCAGCTTCACCATTTGCACCTCGGCAGACTCGCTATTATTAGAAGTCAGGTCGCTGCAGTCGAGACAAAAATGGACACCCCCCCCCCCCCACCACCACCACCCAATGAGTCCCAAGCAGGATGTGCTCATGAATAAACTGCTTAGAAAACTATATTATGACAAATGTTCCATGTTTGCTATGAGCCGTCAGGTTTCATTGATGAGTATAAAAATTCTGACATGAAAAATAAAGCGTTCTTGTTCAAATGGAAAATATTAATGATCATCTTTGGAAGTCCTCCCACAGCCCAAATACATGTTAGGTGTCCAACCATCATCTTTACCTGCTTCTTCCTTTTTGAGTTGCAGGGATCACTGGTGCCCATGTCCAGCAGCGAGTGTGCGAGAGGCGGGGGACACAGGGACACATAGAGACAAACAATCATTCACTCCCTCGCTCACATCTAACATACATGTTTTTGGTCTGTGGGAGAAAACCCACACATGCACGGAAAGAACATGCAAATTCCACCCAGAAAGGTCCTCGGACCAGGATTTGAATTGGGGCAACCTGCTCGCTGAGAGGCAGCAGCTCCAACTGCACCACCGTGCTGCCCTACTCTAAACGTTGCTACCAAAAAAAAAAAGAGTTCTGGGTTCATCTGAAGCTCGTCTGCAACTTTTCTACGTCAAACCTTACCGCTACTTTTTTGTCCATGTCAAAAGTTTATTGCGAAGCTGTTGAAATCCCACAAATAAATAAATAAATAAATAAATAAATAAATAAATAAATAGACTTTGGTATATGTTACTGTGTGTGATTTGCAAAGACACCTGTGCTTCCCCGTGTCCCCCTTTCATAATGTATGTTTTATTTTGGTCCTTTGAGCTTTGTTCTGTTGGTTCTTTGTGTTTTATTCCAGCCTGTGTGTTCCCTGTGCCAGTTTTCACTCACACCCACAGTCTCACCAGTTCAGTTATCACTCACACCAGTTCCTAATTTACAATCGTCCCAGGTGATTCCACTTTCCACTCACGCTCTGTCCTACTTAAACAGGCTCTCATCACTGCCTCACCGATGGTCCACTGTCTTGGCCACCCACCTCCGTGCTCCTTAACTTTGTGTTGCTGCCATGTCAGCCTTTTGTTTCCTTTTTTAGTTAAAATACATAAGTTAAAATTTACTTCAAGCTCTTTGTGTCTGCCTTTAGTTGGGTCAAAACTTCACCAGCTGTGATTGCAGCTAAAGAACGTCAGTGTAAAAACCTAGTTGTTGTTTAGGCCTTCGAATGCAGTTTTATTTATTTTATCCTTCTTTTAATTTCCCATGAGAAAGTCACACTTAACATGTTTTATTTTACAATTGTTTCTCATGGAGTATATCTGGTAACACATCAACATAATATTCTGTGTGCAGCCTCATAACATCATGAAAACTGAGGCTGGAAAACATTTATTAAAGGGCATGTCATGAACCATATAGATCTATGTTTTAAGATGGAAGAAGTCTTGGCCTCACACTAACTCGCTAATTGATCTGGTTAGAATTAAACTCTTCCCGAGACCATTCAGTCGTCCATCTGCTGCAGGTAAGATAATGACTGCTCAAAACCTTTCCCTAGAATCACACTTCAAAGTTTGTCCTTTGTGTTGAAAACAGGTATGAAAATAAACAAACTAGTGTTTGGGATACTTTTGGAATATTCACTGTCTGAGACGACCTGTTTTATCAAGTGTTTCCTTTCCTTCCTCCCTGAAAGAACATCTGGAACACCCAGAGTGCATCACCTGCACAGGGTTCACTTTGTTGCAACCATTAAAGAAAAGGCTTGTGGTTGAGATTTAATTTTAGCTCTGGTTCTAACAACTCACCACATTTTATATTTCAACTCACTGATTATTTTTATTGATCTAAAGGTTTATAGATGAATGATTTACAAATCAGACTGTGATCTCACCAACTCTCAGCCAGCATGATAGAAACACATTTTTAATGCACTTTTTACAGGCAAGAAAAAATATTCAGTTTTTCAAAAATATACAGTCAATCCTCAGAAATGCATTATTTTGGATGTTTTATGACAAAACGTCCCCACACTTGAATCCAAAATGGTGGTTGTAAATGTCCACTTTTCTCACATATTCCAGCTGTAACTTGTGTCCACCCTCACATGGACAGTTGTCCTGTCTATCTTTATCAATGTCAGTTCCATGAAGTGCATGCATGTATCCGTACTGGTGTTCATGTGTCCTCTGAAGCAGCCATCCCTGCAGAATACAGCCGGAGCGTATTGATTATCCTGCTCATGCATGCAGAATTAAAGGATGTTCTTCCAGCCTGACTGGGTTGAGTGGTCATCATGGCCAAAGTGGTCCACCATCATGAGAAGATCCACAGCAGAAGAGTCTTCCTTGAGCTTTTTTGCTGGATAATCATATACAGTAGATGTGTTTAGCTGCAAAGCAAGGAGCATGCACATTACAAACCAGCCTCACTGTTTGATCTGCAAACGACTCTGTCTGAGTTTAAGTTGTGCAGCATCACATGTTCAACCGGCTGTGCAGCACCACCTGGTAGGCAGAGGAAGATCAATGAAATGACTCGGCTACAATCAAATTCTCACTTCTTTTGATCGAGTTAGCATCTTTTCATATCGCCTGCTGCACCGAGTCACAATTACAGAAAACCAAGATGAGGTATCTTATCAGATACTCCAAGATCTGATTAGAGCAAAACAATTTGCCAACACTAATTACTTAAATCTGGAGCCAGTGAAACCATTCTCACATCTCATTGGGTATTCACATGCACTGCATTCACTCGTTCATGCATCTGCAAGAAAAAGAGAAACCTAATATCGATAAATACATAAAAAACATGTTTGTTAAATCGTATAATTGCCCTCACTTCTAAACTTATAGAAAGAAAGGAGATGTTTTAGAAATTGGATGCTGATTTAGAGCAAGTTAGAAGGAAAATAAAAAATGAAAGTGACATTTGTGCTCAGGAATATTACTGCCACAGCAGGGCAGCAGTCCATTAAACTAATCCAATATGGTAGAATGAGATTTCCAGATCAAGCGGCATTCAATGCATAATTTATTGGTTGGGAAAAAGCACCAGTGGCTAAAGACTTGCTTCTGTTTTCAGGAAATAAAATATAAAAATAATAAAAAAGACAGAGCTTCACAAACAGTGATTATGCCGCAGGCCTCTCAAGAGGCTCCTTCATTTAAGAACTCGGCACAAATCAATCTTTACGAGCGTCATAAAAGATGGTGAAAACCAGGGGCTCCCTGAAGTCAGGTTCACCCATAGAACCTGTCCTTTACACACCACACACAGGCAGCGTTGGACTGATTTAACCTGAAACACCTCAGTCTGGTTTAAGGCACTCCTGTTCGTAAAATAAAAAAGTAAAAAAAAAATAAAAAAAAATCCATATGATAAATAATTAAATGTATTATTTTTGCCTTGATGACAGATTTCACTAAACTGAAGCTGCTTTTACGTTTGGTTTGGAATGAATGCACACGTTTCCAATAATTAAATGAACTTTAATGCTTAAAAACAAAATAGTTCTACCATCTAAAATAAATTGAAAAGACAAATAAAACAATTAGTCAGTTACAAAATGAACAGCAAAACTAGTAAACAGATCCACCAAATCACTGTTTAAGCCCTTTTATCATTATTGATTCTTAATAAAGCAGGAAATTATGTCTTTTATTTTAAAACTGATGTATTTATTTTTATTTGTTGAATTTGATCATCTTTTTGTTGTAGTTTAGCTGATTTTTCAAATGATTAATTGAATCATTTGATTAAATTAAGTAGTCTTATTGCTATTTACTTTGACTTCAAATAAAAACATCATTAGTGCCAATTTAACAACTGAAAACTTCATTAACATTTAAACAAAGCAAATAGAGCGTAATTATTCTTTCTCATCTTTAAAACTCAAGCTGATCCTATTATAAAATATTTCCCTCTAAGATTGATTTTGATGTCCTGATTATTTCAGAGCTTTGTTGTAGTTTTTGTTTCAGTAGAAATTTAGAAAGATATGAGATTGCACAAAACTAATCATCTTTATTTCTTTTTTGTGTCTTTATTTTAGGCATGCTGTACTAAACGCCCAACACGAATATGATAAAGCCCTTAATTTTTCACATCTCGGCTGAAACCTTTAACACAAACACTCTGGCTGGCTGCAGAGAATGTAAAATGATCTGCACAGCTACACAGACTGGGTAAAGAAAGCATGGATTATTCATGTCTATTCCCACAGTGCAAACACCTCCTTTTTGATGGATTTTGCCCGGAGCGCTTCTTTCCGCTCAATACCAACAGTCCCAGTCAGCTCTGCCCCACGCTGCACCGCACAGCCAAGATGATGAGCTTTACCAGAATCACAGACGGAGCCGGCGGCTCGTCTCCTCTCTGCTCTCAGACATGATGCTGCTGTGTGGTCCGAGGAGAGCCTAAATTTAGAGGATCAGGAGGAGGCAGCAGTGCAGAGAGGGAACAGGAGCTGAGTGCTGATGTGAGCGGAGAGGAAGTTACATGCTCAGAGTCTAAATATCTGTACAAATCTGCTGATGGCTTCCGGATGATGCAGGAGATGACTTTACTACTTATATATTTCTGAAGCAGAAATGTTCATGTCTCTTTGAGCCTCACCTGGATCCACTCCAGGTGGGAGGTTGAGGAGCTGCTCAGGTGTTTGGAAGGAAGTAAAGCTCAGACTGTCAGTCATTGCACCACCGCAGACAGAAAGAAACACCCCAAACAGATTTTATTTGTTTATAACCATGTTTTAGTGGATACGTGACAATTTAAAATAACATTTGAAACATAGTAACTGAAGGTATAAGCATTATGTGAGGGAATACATATCACCTTCTGCCTTTCAGAACAGTTTTAAATTAAGATATACTCATGATGACAGAGTTAAAGTCGTTTTGGTCAAGTTTCAAAGGATGTTTCCTGCTTTCTTGCAATACATCATATATGTTACAGTATGTGTTGTGAATGGTCCAGCTACTACATCAAATCTTAGCTCAGTACAGTAGTCCCTCAATTATTGAGGCGGTTACGTTCCAGAGACCCCCGCAATAAGTGAAAAACTGCAAAGTTACACCATATTTATTTGAGTAGTTTTGGTTTAAACTCTTCCCATGCTCTTGCAATGTTCTAAACTCTTAAACCTACATCATTTTAACAACACATGTACTTTGTATATGTACTGTACAGTAGCTACTGCTAAATGTTGTATGAGTGCTCACCAGCTCTGCAGAAGTTTGGTTTCGGTCAAGATCTGTTCAGTTCAGCTACCCTGCAGCATGATGAAGCCTGCTGCCCTGTCCAGGTTGATGTGCATGTGCTGCCACTCCAGGAAGTACACTCCATGCAAGGCTGTCCAGGATGTAATCTATCACCTTGGCCTCTGGACCAGCACCGTGCTACCAGAACCAGGCCAGACTCTGCTGTCTGCATGTTCCCTGCAACCCCAAGATCCGGATCACACTGAGTCCAGATCAACTGCAGCTCAAGTGAAGATACAACTTGAAGGATGAGTTCAGATTCAGGATTATTTTTGACTTTCCTGCCAGCTCTGTGAGTTTAATAGACAGATCGTTACATCTGACTTTACGTTGCTAAACTTTCCCTCCATTTTGGCAGAAAGCAGTGGCCGGATGCACTGTTGGCTTCTGGGTAGTGTAGTTCTTTGGACTGGCGTTACAGTATAGGTTTATTGAAAGAACACCACAAAATGGCAGCACCTGTCAGAAGTATTTTTTCATTAACTTTTTATCTTGTACCGTCTCAATCATGCGAGTAATATTAAAGCTGAAAAATCATTGAAAAACTGCAAAAGAGCGAGTCCGCAAAAGTCAAACTTGGAAGTAGCGAGGGACTACTGTGTTTGTAATATTGAGAGACATTTGTTGCGTTGGTTAAGTTTGATTAGCTGTGGCAGCTTTAAAACAATCTGTTGCAGGTGCACATCCAGTTTTTACATTCTGAAAGTTTCATTACAATCTGTCCAGTTGTTCATGAGATATTTTGCTAACATGAGAGACAATAAAATACACAGAGACTTGAGTAAAAACACTACTGCCCTTTAGTCTTCAGTGGTGGGTAATGATTCCTACATAACACCTACAAAAAACAAATTTAAGGAATTTCTGGAAAGAATAAGGAATTCGAGCATTTATTGATGATCTCACTTGTGGTACTAAAAAAAAACTTTCCCTCCACATGAACCCTGAACTGAGCGTGAACCTGAGATCTGTTTTTGTTGTCAATATAAAAAGCCTGTCTGCAGACAGCATGAACCTTTGCCCACATTCTCTTGGCCCGGTGTTTCAAAGCGATGAAAACTAAAGAAATCTATCACGATGTGATTTCATATGTTTAAAACGAATGTTGCCTGAAGCTGTCCACACCCCAGACAGCGTGCACACTGTCTGGCTCACTCATGAGAACCTGAGTAAAACTGAGATTTTGCACTCCTCACAGCCTGTCTGAGCATTCAGGAGGTGAGACGGATAGCAAATGAACTCATGCAATGGTCAAATAACCTTTCAAAGTACCTTAGCAACTGTTCAAATCCTTCACGCTGTGGTTCTGATTGTCAACCCGTGACTCCACTGTCCTCCAATGAGCTTGCTTTGCTGCAGAGGGGAGGTGGCAGCGAGGCTTGAACAAAGAGAAACAGGCTTTCAGAAATGTTCAGTATTCCTTGCACATTTGCTGCTATCACTCTTCACGCTCACTGAAAGAGCTATTTAGCTTTGTGTGTAATTACTGCGTCACCTGACAGGCAGAAACTGTTGCACAAAGGAGCACGTCCATGCTCGACAGTCGTCCTTACAACAGCCCGGTGCACAAATTTTCATTATTCAAACAGATCAGACATTTTCTGATAAACCACAGTCGCATCAGTTCCTCAACAATCTGAATTTTTTTTTTTTTTTGTCTTCAAGTTTCAAACTTCACAAATACAAACAGATTAAAGTAATTAACATATTTCTCCTGATGCGTGAGATAATTGGTTTGCCACCAAAAACAGTTCAGGTATTTTCTGAGGCAGCACATCACATCTCTTTCATTAAAACTGACCTCATTCTCACAAACCTCACCACGATAGTTAAAATGCTTGATTTCCACAAAAGATCTTTGTGAAACATTACATGGAGCATGAGCTGAAATGTGCCTTAAATGATCAAAAACATAAATTTAACAGGCATTTCTGCTCGTTTTAGCCAAGGCTTATTTTAGACCCTGTTCATGGCACTCAGTAGTCCTTAAATTTGATCTCAGCTTGTGTTACAAAGAAGAAGAATAAACCATTATCATTAATACTGTTTTATTATTATTTTTTTTTTTTTCAAATGATCAATACTGACAAGCTGCCAATGAGTTTCTGCAGAAACACAGAGCATAAAACATTACGTCGTGCTCATTGTTTTGTTGGAGACTTCCTGCAAGAGAAAGAGACATGTTGGACTTTGAACAAGTCGATGGGTCGGCTTGTGCTCTTTAACGTAATGCTGCAGGTGTAATGTTTCAATTATTCCTTCAAGGGATCATCTACTTGTAAAAATAAATAAATAAATAAATAAATAAAATAAAATAAAAACCTGATTCCTATAAAATTAGGATTATTTGATATACAGTACTAATTGTTCACTTAAACTCAGGGTGGAAACATGAAATTTGTCGCTGGAAAAACTCACTTATTACAAGTAGACTCTTCAGATGAGCGTTTTTATTTTGTTTTATTTTATTTTTGTAGCATTAACTGATACCTAAAATGAAAATAGAAGAAAGCAATTGGCTGGTACAGCTTGCTATTTAATCGACAGTGCCAACGTTGCAAAGGATTAAAAATAATTAAAAAAAAATAAATAAAAAAAAAACATTAAAAAAGTTAAAAGCATACATTTTTTGTTTACTTTCTCAAAACTAAACTAAACTAAAATCATTTAAGACAAAACACATAATCAACAGTCTGAATATGAGAAATTGAGCTCACCTAAAGTGACATAAACTTTACTTGCAGCCAGTTATTCCTAATTCCCAGCACAAAATGCATCAGGAGACATGTTTAAAAATGTACAAATGTTACTTTAATCTGGCAGTTTGGTGATGTTCTGTGTCAAGACACTTTATTATAATTGTTTTAGGTGGGCTTTCTGGAGGTCTTCTCACCCAGTCAAATAAATCCTTGTTCTTGACTTGACAGAAACAATTCACCACAATTTGTTTAGAATGCTCTTAAATTGTGTCATAAGAAACATTTGACGTCAGAAGCCTAAAAGTGAAGGGAATGGCTGCATCCAGTCTGTCACGGTTGTGGAGGAACTGAACGCAGCACTGCAGACCCACTTGAAGAGCTTATAATACAACTTCTTGTTATTTTTAAACACAAACCAAAAGGCTGGTGTGGCAGCAAATCCAAAAACTGTTTCCTGATAATACGACGTGGCATGAGAACCGGTGAATGGAGGCTGATGAGTGGCGTAGCTGCAGCTGTGACTGAAGGAACTCATGATGTGGAAGAGAGGAACATGGGGAAGTAAAACCACAATGCAAGGGGACAAAATAATGAACCAAATAAGCAGAGAAGAACAGAAAACTGTCACCAAACAACCTAAATGAGATGGTGACACATTTATGGGACTGGACATCAGGCGTAAAAACATTTCAGTCACAGAGAATCATAACGACTTGCTTCTTTACAAACCTATGGAAAAGAGAACACATGTTTTTGTATTTATTTCATAAAGCAATGAATTTAAACCATCTCGACCTTTGTTAGTGAATTCATATTCAGAGAAAAAAACTTTCACCATGAGAACTTCTCTCTTTTGCTTTAGTTTTATTCTCAGCTATAAGATATAAATATCACAGAATAAAAACATGCAATCAGCAGAGAGTTATTAGCATGCCACAAACACAATCTGCAGCTGAGCCCACACAACATTACTCTATGATCCGATCCTATTTGGAGGGGTTGAACTCTGAAAGCTCTCACTCCCTGCAGGAGAGCGATGCTAGAGCTCAGTGGAGAGCCGTGTGGGCTGCTGGATCCAACAGGTCAGATCCAGACTCATCCACCTTCAATTCAACCTCTAGCTTTACCTGTAAATATTGACATGCTGTTATTAAAAGTTATAAAAGTAGGAATATATTTAAACTTCTTGTAAAATTTGGCATCCTCGTTAAACTTTGAGTGTGAGCTCTCAAGTATTTTATCAGGGTCAGAGTCAAGTGTTGTCTTTTCACAGCATCCTTAAAACCAAGTGTTGTGGCTTGAATCATGTTTGATCACATGACAAACTCACAAATCTACCTAACACTAGAATAAAATGTGCTCCCTGTCTATTCAAGCCTAATCCCTCAAGAAGTAAGAAGTGGAATTATTATTAAATGTATGGAATGGTTTGGAGAATGATGTTAAAAATTCCAAATCAATGTGTCAGTTTAAGAAAATGATTAAAACTGAATTG
>JARVLU010000002.1:25198358-25209430 GCA_031762415.1 Simpsonichthys santanae | reverse complement strand
TTACACGCTTTCCCCCAAATATCAATACAATAGATTAAGTGTGGAACAATGATAGTGTTATACAACAAATACAGAGCAGTTCTACGTGTATATCTAATAAACACAGTAGTTCATGAAGTATTTTGCTAACAGAAAGACTCATGGGGAAAAGGTATTATCCAACTTTGCCTTTAGGCTGCGAGCAATAACAAAAAAGAGCCAAAATAAATCCCTTCAAAAAGTGTTTTGTTAAATTGCTTATCTTCACATGCCTCATAAGTCCTCCCTTTATTTCTAAAAGATGAACACGGTTCATAATTTGTTAGAAAAACAACATTTTTAAACGGGCTCATTTCACAGCCTGTTAAGCAAAGTGGCCTTGAAGTGCTGCTGTTCTCCCTCACACAAGTACTTTGTACCTTCCATCCACTCACCAGGACACACACATGCAAATGACAATCGCTTATCATGGTCTGGGTGATGAGAAGCAGAGCTGTGCGACTCCTTGAGCCCGACGAGGCGTTTTATGATTCAGACACACAGTGATGAGAGTCACGCTGAAGAAGATGAGAGCAACAATGTTAGGAAAGCTGCTGCAGAAAGTATCACTGAAGAGGTTTTTCAAAAGGTTGCAGTTTCCAAAAAGGGACAAATGAGGAGTGAGATCATGTATCCCACCCTGCCCACAGGGGTTTTCTTACTGGCTTATCGCCAAATCTTTCCGGGAAACGTGAGTCAGATTCATGTGGCTGTGATCCAAGTGAATAAATGCCATGAGGTCACCACAACTGGATATTCAACCCATTCCCTATTAAGGGAATTATAAATTCCCCCCCCAAATAATAAATGACTGGGATTGTCAGTAAAAAGACAGAAATATTACATATTGCTTTGACAAACAGCCATGTCTTTCTGATTCTGTGAAACTTGTCTGTTTGGATGATTATTTGTTCCTTTTTCGCAGTAATTGATTAACTACATCTGTGCGCCAGCTCGTGTTTACCTAAACTTTATTTATGACTGCTGGCATTCCTCTTTGCGTGTGAGTGAATATGTGTCTCTTTGTTCACTCAGAAGCACTTGGACAGCTGTCTTCTGCTAATGGACTCCAGCGTGAGTGATCTTTGGAGGGTGATGGCACCACGGTCTCAGGGGATTTCAGAGGACACCCAGATTCCTGCTCATCGGGCCATTTGCACTGTGCTGACTTTAACAAATCGTCACGCTGAGTCCGCTTCCACTGAGTTCAAAGCTGAAAGGTGACAAGAAAAATAACATTTTTCATTCATTTAAAAACTGTTTGTTGTCAAATGTATGTGTTGAAAGTTCAGTGACAATGAGCCATTGAGGTCTTTTGACAATACAATGATACAAACACAAGTATATACGAAAAAGAGATTGCTTTACTCAAAATCAATGTAAGAATTTAAATTTTATATTGTTTTTCTAAATATTAGCACAAGATTTGTACATTAGGAATTCCTTTGTCATCAGTATAGTGATTAAACTTGCAATGAACAAAATTAAAGTACTGACGTCTTTGTATTTTCTTAATTAGTAAAGTAAAAGTTAATTTATAAGGTGAGCAGTGTGTCATTCCAACACAGGATAAAAGAGCATTGTTTGAGGTGCACAATTATAAAGAAGGACTCATTCAACTCAACAGAACTAAAAAAAAGTTAAAAAATAAAAAAGATAAAACAGACTCTCTCCCTCGTGTAAGAGCAAATCTTCTCAAGTGAAAAGAGTTGATTGCTTTTGTCCCCAATGGAGACAATTAAAGCTTCATTACTCATCCTCAATAACCCAGTCTCACATTTCATGAAACTGCTTTTGAAGGACCAACCCATACTGATAAAAAGTTTAACAAATCAACTTAAGTTCTCATATACCATCAAACTCACAAAAATGGTTTGATTTCTGCTGCTTCCATAGATAGAGAACTTTACTAATTTGCTTTTCTGTGTATGTTATTGTTCCTGTTCAGTGGCCTGAGACAACTTTGTTGGTGCTAAATTAATGAACTGAATTGGACTGCATCGAATTTCTGATAAGATTCAGCATTACGTCTCGTAAACTTATCAGCAAGACTCCCTCTGGACTCCTGGAAACCATTTATGACACAATAATCCTTCAGGCTGTTCACTTACATCCAAAGTTTATCAATTGGCAGAAATAAATTAAGAAAAACTCATTAAAGTTGTAGAAATAATTGCAAATCGAGGTTTGTTGTTATGTTACCTCATTGAATTGCACTCGGTCCTGGAGTAAGAGCAACACGTCTAATGCAAACGTAGGATTAACTGATTCAGGATGGAGACAGCAAAGAGACAAAAACTAGCATGTTAAAGAACCCAGACTGTGGTTATTTGCAAGTTCTTAATTTAACATGATAGATAACTGACAGGAGAGCACTTCCTTTGATGCCAAATACATTTTTATGCATTTGCTCTTCAAACTTTAAGTGCAACCCTGGATCAGCCAGCAGCATGCATCACTTGGGGTTACCCTTCAACAAAGGTGGTCTGCAGCTAAATATGACAGTTTTCAGCTTGGGTAAGAACATAGCTGCAAGGTATTTTTTAAAGTTCAACAAGGTATCTGCAGCAGCATCAAAAACTGCTGGTTCTGCCCATGCTGAAGCCAAACTACACTAAGTCAAGATGAACTGAGTCAACCACATGAAGAAAAATAGCTTCATATGTGTATTAACATTTTAAAATACAGAAATAAGTTTACTGTTTCTTAGTCTTGATAATAGTCCTCTGACTTTTAGTTCAGCACCAGCCTAAAAGGGAACTGTTGCATAAAAAATGGGGTGGGGGAGCTTACAGTTTTAAAAGAAACTATTAAATTGTTTTGCTTTGTTGGAACAAGTGTCCAGACTTCTAATTGATCACAATTTAAAAATTTCCAGCAGATCCGACACTAATCTTTTATTCTCCGATGGTGACAAACAAAAAGTTTGCAGAGTACAGTACATGCACGTTGGTTCTGAAGAAACAGCACAGATCATCAAAAAGATAAGTTGCACAATTTGTCAAAGGCTTTTTTAAAGATGAACATTGATCTTTGAAAAAAAAAAAAAAAAAAAAGAAAACTACAAGATTGTTTTGACTGTGTGGACAATAAGCTTTTCTGCAGACACCATCACAAACCTCTAAAGATCCAGATGAAGAAATATTGTAACATTCTCCTTCTGTGGCTTTTTTTTCCTTTTCTTTTGCATACTGAGATATTCCCTGCAGCTGTTGATAGCCAAGACAAGCTTTTGATTCAGCCTCATTCCAGCAGAGATGTGTGAAAGTGAAAAGCATCTCTGAACACACAGTCAAGCCGGGTCTGCAGCCTCAGAAGATGAATACATTATTCATCAGAAAAATCTAACACACCGGGAGGCTTCCTCTTTTATGAAGTGTGGTCAGATTCAGTCCTTGCGGCACAAACGATGCTCCGATGAAAGACACGCCGAAAATTCAGACAGAAACCAAACTGGAAATTTAGAAGAAACCAAAATAAAATGTCTCAACATTTAATACATTGAATTTAAATTTTGCAGAGATGTTTTTTGTTATGGAGGCTGTGTTTTTTTCATTTCCGGACAATAATATATATATAAACAACTATTTAATGTATAATTAAATAATGCAGCAGTTTGTTATAAAAATATGCATGAACAGCATTAAACCAGGAGAGTCTAAGCTGAAGTACAAACTCACCTGCATATGTTCGAAAATCCTGTACTGCAAAGACCCAAGACTAGTTCTTATGGGAGAATTTGGCAAAGTTCTCATTTATATTTTTGTCAGAATTTTTTCTTGTCATAATAAAATAAATATTTGATTTAAGAAACGCACAATGGTCTGTCAAAACTGGGACAGAATTGGTGACTTTAGCTGAAAATCCATATTCAAAGTACATTTCCTTGTGGGTTTTGTGGGTGCCTGTATTTTCTTTTTCATATCTAAGATTTTTTTCTTTATTTACAAGCAAGGCATTGGGGTGGAACTGACAAAGGTCAATGTATAAAGTGAATATTTCCATCCAGTGGTGGTGAAAACATGTTAATATAATTCAGCTTTCTCTCTCCCACTATTGTAGGTCAAAAGATAAAGCACCAGTCTACATCCAGCCACAAACTAATACACCAAACTCATGATCTGACACAGCACATCATTTTAAATGTATGCATGTGCAGATATCAGACATGCTACATCAGGATGCTCTTTCTTGACTACAGCTCAGCCTTTCATACTAGTCTATCAGACATCCTGGTCAGCAAACTGACTGGCCTAGATCTTTCCCATTCACCTGCCACTGGATAAACAATCATCTCATCAACCAACACCAGATGGTGAAACTTGGTCATCATTTGTCCTTCACCTATACACTCAGCACAGGCATGCCACAGGGATGTGTGCTGAGCCCCCTTATCTACTGCCTTTAAACCCACAACTGTAACCCTGCTCACATATGTAACATCAGATTGAAGATTATGGACGATACTACAGTAGGGGGATTGATCTCAAGAATAGAAGAGTCTGCCTACAGGCCAGGGATGAAGTTCTGAGACAAACATCATGGTGTTCAGTCAACAATCCCCCCCCCACCCATACACACACATCAACAGCGAGAGCACGAAGAGGGTAAACAGCATCATGCTCATGGGCACCCAAATATCTACTGACCTCATGGTCTGCCAACACAAAGGCTCAGCAGCATCTTCACTTCCTGAAGGTGCTCAGGAGAAATAATGTGGCAGAGAAGCTCATGATAAACTTCAACCGTGCTTCCATCGTAAGTGTGCTGACCTACTGCATCTCAGCGTGGTTTCCTCACTGTGTTGAAAGACCAGCAAAGGCTTCAGAGGGGGATGAACACCACACAGTCGATCATTGACTGCCCCTTCCCCTCTTTAAAGTCCATCCTGATGTCTCAGTAGTGCCACCTACATTGTAAAGGACAGCTCACACCCTAGTTCTCATCACTTTGAATTGCTGTCCTCAGGCAAGCAATGCAGGTCCAGACCACCAGACTCAGGGACAGTTTTTTTTTTTCTTCCTCAAGCCATCACATTCTTGAACACACACATGCACTGACATACTCGTTAACTGTTAACCTTTTTTAAGTTAGTCAACATGTGCCCAAATACAGTGTACATGAAAAGCTATTTTCAGTAGTGATGATACAGTAAAGTTATAATACTTGTTATAATAACTGGAAGAATACCAACATTTGATATAAGTGAACACAAAGATGAAACATTGAACTGAAGAATAATTTCTAATATTTTTGTCAGATAAGGAGGCCATAGTCAGTGATAACAAATATATATAAATAACAAATAAAAGCCAATTAGACATAAAAAACAAAATAAAACAGAAGTAGGTATGAAAATAATGTATCTAGACCACAGTGCATTGTGAAATACTGACTTTGAGCATGTGCGTTGGTACCCATTTAAACTAGTATTAGCAATAGCAGCAGTAGTCTTGGCATTGTACTTTCACAGCAGCCCTGTTTAGTCACCTTTAATCAAACTCTAATCCGTTTGCCCAGAAAGTCTGGTTCGTTTGCAGAGGTGTGGATGCACAATCGAACTCTGATGTGAACCAAAAAAGTGAACTCTAGTACACCTAAATACATAGGTCTCTGTTAGGTTTAAGTGAACTCTAGCACGGTTCGAGTACAGTGTGAATGCAAGCAGACCGGAGACCGCTCCAAAAGCAGGAAGTGGACTACAGTGCAGGACAAAAAAATGTGCACGTCTCTTACCTCATATGAAGCTGTCTCAGCAACCTTGTATGAAAAACAACATTCTCTATGGTCTTCTGTCTCATTTTCCGCTCATGCTGAGTTCATTGATAAAAAAAATGACAAAATAGAAATCCTAAAACCACTCACATTTGATGCCACTCCATTTTTGTTTTTATTTCCAGAAGAAAAGGAAGTCTTCTTCAGATGTTTTTGTGTCGTTTCCTTCAGTAGCTCTTAGTGCAGCGACACCACAGGCGAAGGGAGGGGGACAGGTTGGCTTGACTTACTCAGTGCAGCGTGAATGCAAACCACACCAGCTGAAATGTAAACAAATGTTCTGAATATTGGTCCCCAATAGAACCGAGTCTACCGGAATATCAGGTGTGAAAACACCAATCGAATTAGCATAAGGGAACTAGCATTAGCAGTGGTAGTCCAAGCATTAATATAAGTAGCAGTAATAGAAATAAAATTAGCAGAACTAGCGTTAGTAACAGAAATAGCATATGTCTCGTTGTATATCTTTGGTCCTTATATACTGTTTTTTATACTTTATATTTTGCTATTTTTGGGTGTAACTGGAACCTTGAGTGCACAATTTTGTTCCACGTCATGTACCATTGTGATGTGAATGACAATAAGGATTCTTGAACCTTGAAATCTGCAATGGTAGAGTTAATATTAATAGTAGCTGTGCTAGCAGAAGCAAAATTAGCAGTAGTAGTGTTAGCAGAAGTATGCTGAAGCTTATTTCTAAAAGAACAACTATTTAATAGATTTATAGGAATTGTGATGAATTTAAACATTTATTCTTTTTTTTTTGTAAATAAAGTTAAATATTTTAAAAAGTATACATGTCACTAAACAAAAAAGTCAATTACCCATCTCCTGAACAAACTAAACGTTTTGATATTTGAACGGTTAAGAACGCGGTGGAAGTTGTTGGCTGGCCAAAAAATGTATGGAAACTACAGTAGCAAAGAAACTAGCTAAAAAATAGGCTGAATCAGAAGCAATCACACATTTAATATGCTATCAGTTGTAGCTCTGAATGACCATTATAAGAATAATTTGATGCTAATGCGTAAAATTCATTTTAAAACAGTGCCTGTATTATCCACTATGAAAGTTCTGGGAATAAAGCGGTTTTACGATGGCAGCAATCCACTTTAAATGGCCGTTAACTGGTCAACATTATTCCACACTGAGGCCATTCAAACGCAATCCACAACAGGTTAGATATTATTTGTTTATCACCTTTCAACAGAACCCCACTTCAGTAAATATCTAAACTAGTCCTTTGAGGACATTTTATTTTTGGACTCGCAGATAAGGTGTTAGCTTGTGAAGGTGTACCTCATAAACCTGGTGTAGCAACCATGATCTCTAAAAGATCAAGTGAAAGCTGTTGTTTAAGATAAACGGGTCATGAACATCAAATCGAATTTTTGCTGTGTGTTTGTAGCAATTTTGTCAAGAGTGTTTTCAAAGAGCAGCGCGGACCCGACCCTGCCTCCTCGCCATAAATTCAGGCTGCTTGTCAGGCAATGGCAGTAGGAACGTGACACTGCGAGCACCGCGAGCAGCCCTCACCGCTGTCTGCAGCAGAGTAATCACGACCACTTTAATAACTATCAGGATGATTTGTACTCGTCACAAGCTCTGCAGATACAGCATCCTATTCTCCAAGCTCATAAATAGACAAATAAATCTTTTCCCCAGGATCACCACAATAACAGTGATATATCAAAGTAGAAATCACCAGTTTGACTGAAATTGATTTTTCTCTCCATGTAGGCCCTTTGTATTCAAGTTTAGTGTAAAAAGAAATGCCAAAGCTTATCTACTATCGGATTATTAAAATTCTTTATGCGCTTGGGAGCTCCGGCGTCAAGAAGTGGAGTTGATTCAAAAGCAAAATAGAGTAATAGCACATGAACCACAGCTGATTAGCACATGTCGTCAACACTTTTCAAGATGGCCGACACATCTATTCAACCTTCAACCTGGTTATAACGCGGGAATTTTACAGATATTGAGCAAATACTTAGTGGTGTAGTAGCTGAGAGTCCTTCCAACACACATTCTGCCGAGTGATCACGCTTGCTCTCTGTTAAAACCTTTGCTGTAAACTATTGGCGTTATTAACGCTGTCTGTCTGTTAGCAAAATTTCTCACTGACCACTGGATGGATTTTAATGAACTTATCAGGAAATAACCATTGGATGTACATCTACTACTGAGTAACTTTTGGAGTCATCCCAGCTCATCATGGCTGCTACAGCCAACTGAACTTACAGTGTGTGAAAACACAAAACACAGCTAAACCTCAGTCAGTTTTACAGATATTGAGCTATACGATTCAGTGTGGTAGGAGCTGAGAGTTCCCTCCATCTTGTATTATGAACACCGCACTTGTGCAAATATCTTTTTCTAAAACCTTGTTTTATATAAACCTAAACAAGCACAAAATAAAGCATATTTTATTAACTTTTATCATATTGTATAATACTATACCCTGCAATATTGTATTGTTATGTTTTATTTTACATTGCATTGTGTCATGGTTTATTAAACATCCTGTGTAGAAAAGTGCAACCTATAGTTATTAATCATAATTTAAATATATATGTATTTTACTTCTCAGTTTGTCAGAATTTTTTTCCTCATGCTAAATGGATATAAAACAAATATCCTGCTTTGTGCTTCCAAGTAGCAAACGGTTGTGGCAGAAGCACCGGAGTGATGACGGATCAGAGCAGTGTGAAGTAGGATGACAGAAATGGTCCTAGTCTCTGTGAACTTTATATAAATCATTGTGTGAGAAGCTACTGTGGATCATAAAATGAATTTCCCAGTGTAAAGAGGTGAGGAGTGTGGTGATGTGCAATGCTGAAGCACATCTGGGTGAACAGGCTTGATTTCTATGACACTCCAGGAATCTGCAAACTGTTGGACAGCTGAGCAGTTGCTTATGCTGAACAGGAACTTCACAGCCTGATGGATCAGTCCGTCTTTAAAAGTCTTAAATCACGTGCAAAGACAAAATTCTCCAACCATGAACTATAAAACAATATTTTGACAGATTTTTCATATTAGATATACTTAAAAAAATGAATGCATGCCCCCAAGGGAAATAAACTGTGATTAACTCAGATTCAGTATTTAAATTTTGCTTCCAAGGAGTTTATTAATCTCCTTGGTTTTTCAGCGAGTCCAGATCTTCAGCTCCACTTGTTTTTCACCAGGAATGGGCTCGTTGTTCGTTAAGCCACTTAACTGTGACCTGCGAAACATTCGGGCATTACAAAGAATTGCAAAACATTTCACACAGAAACAGTTTGAAAATGTTTCTTTTGTTCAAATATTGTAAATGCATCATAAAACAATAATAAAACATAGACATAAATAACTAGACTCAGACTTAAAAGAAAATTTAGGCTGCTCAAACCAGCCAAAATGTGAATTTATTAGCGTGTATTAAGTGTCAAAGGACACGTTAGACACCGTCTTCTGGATGTTGCAGCTGGTTGAGCTCATTCAGCCTCACTGCAGCTGTCGACAGAGATAAGCAGCTCTTTTAAGTATGTTCAAATGTGCCTTTTTCCACCTCAGACATGCACAAATCCAATTATGTCCTAATTGAGTGTTACAAGGCTCATTGATTATGACAGAGGCGGTGGAGCAGACTGAACGGTAGAAAAATATCCTTAATGATCAATCCCTTATACCCTCAAGAGCCATGGTTTAATATTGAGAAAATATTTTTGCCCTACTGATTCAATTGAATTGACTTTTCCAACACAGAAATGTTAATCATTATGATGCATAATATGTACAATCATAAAATGACACAAACATTAAATTCAAATATGTGTTATGCTGCTGATATAACAGCCAACCTGTTTGTGAACAGTTGTAAAAGCAGACAGCAAACAGCTTTTCTGAGGAAAACCAAGAGTCAGTAAGTTAATATTTTTGCACGGAACAACATTGGTTTATCAACTAGAACCAAGAAACTCAATAATATCAAAATATTAGAATTTCATAGCACTTATCAGCACTGTTTTTATTAATTAATTTCATCATGTTTAACTATGTATTCAAACCTAGGTGTCATCATTCATGAAGGGGTGACGCAGCACCTCCCGCACCCCAACTTCCCTCAGCCTTGACAGTAAAAGAAGGCTCGAATAGAAAATCCACAGAAAGTTAAATTTATCAGGTGCAGAACCAGTTTCTACTTTTTTAATTGCATCAAAAAGTCAGGAAGCTTGAAACACATAAATGTTTGACCTCACTAATGACAAGAACTATCTGATCAGCTCTGAGCACCGAGGAGAAAAAAAAACTATTTGAATTTCTAATTATGGAAAAGAAAAAGTGAGTTAACATTGTTGTGTAATCTTTATTAATCTCAGTGCATTCTTTACACCACAAAGCATCAACACAGCACAACAGCTTAGCAGTGAGCACTGTTGCCTCACAGCAAGAAGGTCCTGGGTTCTTTCTGTGTGTAGTGTGCATGTTCTTGTGTTTGTGTGAGATTTCTCCTGCTACTCCAGTTTTCTTCAGTCCAAAAATACGTTTGTTAAGCTGCCTTCAGGTTCAGGCCCTGCATGCACAAGAGATCATGAGATTTGCCTTGTTAAATAAAGGTTAATAATAATCCTATTTTAAATGAGTCATGTTCCTTAGTTGAACATCAGATCGCCTTTTGAAATTAAACCAATTGTGTTTTTCTATTACAGTAAAAGCAGCAGTTGTCATAGACTGAGGAAGTGTTCAGTTTAGACATCTAAAAAAGTTAAGTCTGGTCCTCTGGACATTCAAAAAGCAAAACAAAACACACAAACAAGAAAAGAATTGTAGAAACGTTTCGTCTTTCCTCCGAAAGACTTCATCAGTCTGAGGAGCTGTATTCAGCTCAGTCTTATAAATAGCACCTTCTCATAGTGGATCAACCAGTCTGCTGCTGACAGCCAAAACCAGCTGTTCACATGATCACATGTGGGATTTCTCCTTCTGCCTGGCTCCTGAGTTAAACAGGCAGAAGGAGAAATCCCACACAAGACAGGCTCTAGAGCAATGTGGATATAGAAGAAACCCAAACAAGACTCCAGTCAGCCATCAGTTGAAAAGGAGTAACCCAGACCCAGACCAGTGGTCATTCTGTATGTTGTGGGAGTTTCAGAGAAGTTGAGATGTTTATTTTCTAAACATAACATCCCAGTGGTTTTTAAACCTCAAAATACATTCCAGCAAAGACTGGTTCATCCCAAAGATCCAGTCCCCCGGCACAAACAGAGTAATATTGTGTATGCTGTTCAGTGTCA
>JARVLU010000002.1:25048224-25066631 GCA_031762415.1 Simpsonichthys santanae | reverse complement strand
TATTATGAATAAAATATTGACATTTGCCATCTCCACATCATTGCATTCAGTTTTTATTCACAATTTGTTTAATGTCCCAATTTTTCTGGAGTCTGTTTGTTTGCATATTGATTCAAATGGGCTTTTTTTAAACATTGATTTTAACTTATTTAAATAATAATAATTTTAAGTTATTTAAATAACTTGTTTTGAAAGCAGCCTAAATGTTTCTTTAAATGACTCATTTAAAACATTTGGTGTTATACATTTTTCTTTTTTATTGATTAAGCTTACCATATTTTTAATGAGTGTGCATTAAATGATTATTACAAGTTTGTACTCGTTAATCATTTTACAGCAATGGGCCTGCCAGTGTCGTCACATCCATTTTTGGTGGTGTACTTCAGAACGAAGTCAACTGCCTGATATGTGGGACAGAATCTCAGAAGTTTGATCCATTTCTTGGTAAGAAAAGCTGCAAACTGTACAGATACTTAAAGAAAGTCGGGTTTTTATTTTTATTTTTTTTAGTCAAATTTTTCTGAATTTTGAAGGAAAAACAAAGTTTTGACTTCATGTCACTCGTGATGATAAAATTCATACTGGTTTGATACAGAATAAAACATCAAACTAAATATCTTTTGTCTTTGACTCAGATCTGTCTTTAGACATTCCCAGTCAGTTCAGACAAAGGAGAAGTAAGGACCAGGAGCCAGGGCCAACGTGCACTTTACGAGGTAAGTTTCTTCATGTCAAAGGAACGAATTGGTTGAACTTTTTAGGATGCGTTTACATCACATTTAAAATGCACAACAATGAAAATAACGAGGATTCTTTGTTTCTTTCAGACTGCTTACGTAGCTTCACTGACCTGGAAGAACTTGATGAAACTGAGCTCTATTATTGCCATAAATGTAAGAAACGCCAAAAATCAACTAAGAAGTTCTGGATCCAGAAGCTGCCAAAAGTACGAAGAAGACATTTTTATTGCATTTTATTAATTCTTTTCACCTTTTTTTAAGTTTATTCTAAAAAAAAAACATGTAGCTCAGAAAGATATATTTTATTTTATTATATACAGTATATATATTTTTTTTTATTTTAAATGGCAGGTTCTGTGTTTGCATCTAAAACGGTTCCACTGGACTGCCTTTTTGAGAAACAAGGTGGACACTTATGTGGAATTTCCACTGAAGGACCTGGACATGAGGGGCTACTTACTTGAGGTGAGCTTGAAACCAAAGAGAACTGAGCACAGAATTTCACAGTAGATTTTATTTTTCTTGACACAAAATGAAATGAATCAGCGGTCGTTGAGAGGAACGGCTGTTCTGTCACGAATGGTGAGAATCTTTAGTTGAGCTTGGTGTAAGAAGCTGCTGCGGTGTGGTTATTCACGATGTTGTCACAAACAGGACCAGAGATACATGAATATTCTTACACATAAAATTGGTTTATGTCTTAGTCCACTTGTGTTGAAATTAAGAGTAAAATGTAAAGTTTGCTCAATTATTAGAAAATAATGCCAATAATAAGAGAGAAACTTCAAAATGCAATAAAATGTTAGAACTCTTTTGTAGAAAAAACACAGTTAACGTAACATCAGAGTCTCACTATAACCTGGTTATTAGTTTATTAAAGTATGCTGATGGATTAAACATCTGCATTTTAAGTTGTGCACACAAAACAGATGTGAACAGGATAAATAAATCATATCCCTACTGCCTTTCATGTTGGATCTTTCATCATTTCTCTCTTTGTGTTGATGATGACTCAGCTGCTGCCACGTCAAAGACTGAGTTATAGACACTTATGGGTTGGCTAATATTGATTAGTCCTCTTAAATCTGGTTGACTCCAAATGTTGATCAGATATAGTTCGAGGATTTTTGTTTTTGAGTGTTTTCATTAAAACTGTTCAGCGATTCATTTGATGTTTAGCTAATGATCCAAACAACCACACAGACACAGAGACGAGCAAAAACATTGTCGCTCTGCCTTTGTTGGCAGGCGATACGGTAACTATTCATTTATTCAAACAGTTGACCTTTTCATGAGCTAATTCAGCAAAATGAGCGTCTTTTCACTGTCAACACATTCCTTGATTATCTCTAAATACAAAGTGAAAATGTTAGTCTGCAGTGACCAGTTGCTGTTGTACCATCTGTAGCAAATGTTTGATTCATCATTTGACCCGGTTGATGCAGGGTGTCCTGCCAGCTATGAAAGTGACACGCTCCAGTTTCCATGACTTTACAAGATGTTACAACTGATGATTCATGTTTTTGCTTGATACCGGTAATTACTTAGCAGTTGTTTATTGTCCCAGGTAAAAACAGACTTGTTTCTTGTCTCCTGTTTGTGATTATCTTCTGGAACAAGAGGCCCAGTTATAGATTAAAACCAGTTAAGTGAAGTGTCTGAATGTTGAGGACATTCAACACAAGTTAGTGCTAAACTGTTTTAACAAAATAAGTATTTATGAAAAGTTTTGCTTACTGATGTTAGTTCATGTAAACCTTTTTTGTTTAAAAAAACAAGCTTAATTTGGAATTATTATTATTATATTTTTAATCTTTATTGCATGTTTTTCACAAATAAATTTCCTAAATCGTAAAATGTTCGTATTCTACCAAAAATGTCTACATTTCTTTATTGTTCATTTGAATAACTTTGGGGTTTTATGTGAATGCAACATTTTTCTGCTTTAGCCCATTCAGTTTGATAACTGTCTTTTTGTATGTACCGCAGCTGAGTGTGGATCCAGCATTCATTCCCAAACATGACTCATTATTTTATGTTGAACTTGAGTTTGTGCCTAAATGTGAAGGGAATCGTGTGTCCACACATGCAAATGCTCAGCTTTGAGTCCTGCAGCTTGTTGGTGTGCATACAATCAAAAGTGCATTAGCTTTTTGAAAGAAATTCACCTCCTGCTCTTTTAAATGCTTTCAGCCGGAGAACTCATTACCAGGAAGCTGTCTGTACGACCTTGTGGCAGTTGTGGTGCATCATGGGTCGGGGTGAGTAGATGTTTTTCATTTTTCAGGCTTGACGTTGTGATTTATTCAGGTTTTTATATGACAAAAACTGACCAAAGTTGCTATAATTTAAAATTAACCCTGCTTAAGAGGTGTACTTTTACAGCACATAGATAAAAGGTATAATTAAAGCTGCATTTGACTTAATCCTTAAGTTATAGTCTTTTTTTTTTTTTTTTTTTTGATAATCACCGTTTTCATGTTGCAGTAACTTATAATGTTAGACTTGCTTGAAGGCTTTTCCAAAGTTTGTATATCTAAGAGCCAAGTCCCTACATGTTGACACTTAATCACACATCTGTACTTTATCATCTGCCTGCCAGCGCAGTTGATTTTGTTTGAGTCATTTTGTTACTGTTTAAACATTTCAGCTCCTGTTTTTTTTTTTGTTTGTTTGTTTGTTTTGTCAAAAACATTGTGAGCAGCTAAGATTGAGTCACATGACAATAAAATGTTGAGTTCTTGCTGGAAATCAACGTGTTGATATTTTAGCTGTGGCCTCTAGGTGGCAGTGACACTCTGCTGAATGTGCCCGTGTCCTTTCACCAGCAATAAATGAGTTCTTGTAAAAAGCCAGAAGGGACAACGTGATAAATGTGTGTGCCTTCACAGGGTTGGATCAGGGCATTATACAGCATACGGCAGCCACGAGGGCCGCTGGTACCACTTCAATGACAGCACAGTGACTCTAACCACTGAGGACACGGTGAGGAAGGCCAAGGCCTACATCCTCTTCTACGTGGAGAGGACCGGCCAAGCGGACGTGGACAAGATTGCCACTGACAGCACAGCTACGAATCCGCCTGATGCGGACGCAGCGGCCGGCGTTTTGTCAGAAGTAGTTTCTCAGAGCAACGCTGCTGCAGACATGGTAGCCACTGAAGTGATGTTGATAGATGGAGCAGCCACACAAACGGACGTCTCTGATGAAAAATACCAAGAGGACACAGGTGTCAACACAGCTGGACTAAACGAGGCTGACGACGTGTCCGAGGAGGCTGCGGCAGATGGAGATACCTCAGAGGAGAGCGGGGCAGCTTTAGAAGCTGCTGCACCGTGACCCTGTCAGATGTTACTGCCTCCAGTCGGCTCAGCACTTCATGTCAGTTCCACCTCAGTACTTGTGCTACGTCACGATGCTTGATTATCATAATGATTCTTTCTCTCTTTTTTAATATTTGCGTCTGTTTTGTGTTTTTTTAATCGTCTTGTTTGAGTCTTTATGTGTGTCTTATTTTTCTCGATGTATTAATAGACTTCTCTGTAACAGATTCCAAACGTTTGTTTAAAGCAAAAAAGCATCAACAACAAAAGAGTAAAGCTTGAGGAACCTCAGCGGGTCGTTTTTAATGACCTGACATTGTGTGGCAGCAGTGTTACAGTATATTGGGCATTTCATTTATTTTATTTAGCTCTTTCTTTTTTAAATGTACTTTGATTTCCAGTAATAATCAGAACATTTTTTGACTTTGAAGTGCTCATTTGCACTTTTAAAACATTTTAACTATTTGAACACAAATTGTGTAAAGGATTTGATCATTTTTAACAGATTATGTGATCGGACTGTCACGAAAACTGCATCATGTATGATGTCTCCATGTCAGAATACAAATGAGACTTTTTGATTCCTACATTCATGTTGCTGTTTTTTTTTTTTATTGTTTTTTTTTTTTTTTTTAATTGGACTCTGAATCCTGCCTCGGTTGTTCGTGACTCATTCTAGTTAAAAACAAACCCAACCATTAACGACTGATTAAAAGATCTGCAAGCTGCTGATGTCTTATGTAATCTTTTACATTCAAAAAGCTCAGAGAAGAAGGTTGCTGCCTCTTAATGAAAACTTGTCAAAACAAAGTATAGAAAATACAAAATTAAACTTGTTCTTGTACTTTTTTTTGGTCACATTTGAATGGTGTGCAGCCTGCATGTTTTTAGAGGAGACACTGTTCCTCCTGTGCCTGCCTTTAGCCTTCAGCAGGGCTCTCCACCCACGCCCAGGCACACATGCACATCGAGCTCCCCTCGGCGCACGTGCCAAGCAGCCAGCCCTCTCTCTGGCAGGAACAAGCGCTCCTGTATGCAGAGGAACAGCTGCTGGTCGTGGCCAGCTCGCAGGTGGCTCCCAGCTCGGCTCTGCCCTCGTTCATGACACAAGTGGCCTCCCCTTCTTCTTATTTCTGGTAGAAACTCAACATCTCAGTAATGTGCTCGCGCTGCACTGTTCTTGTTGCATCAGAGTTCTGCTTGAGGACACAGTGAGTCAGAGAACGGGACGTTATCACCCTCTGACTTTATACGTGGTTGAGTTGAACAGGACATACCTGGAAGAAGGTGTAGCGTAACGACAAACGTAGAGGCTAATGATGTTTTGCCGTCAGTACGTCGTCCTGTTGAGCAAACACTGAGTCATGGTTTACTATGTTGCTTTAGTCAAAGGCCTGCATAACCGAGTGAGTGTTTGACTTCTCGCATTTTGGAAATTTCCAGGTCAGGACTCTGAAGTTGTGCCTATAATTAAGTTAAACATGACTCAGCTGTTCTGTCCTAAAGGTTACTTGCTCTGTGATTAGTTCTTAAGTGTATGTAATTTTATACAGTTTATCCTTGTAAATACATTCCTGTAAATCTCAACTAATTACTTCATTTGGTCTGTATGGGTTAATTTTGCTCAGTATTTAGGGGTTGACACTGGACTCTTAAATAAGGAGCAAATAATGAGTTCTTGTATTTTTTTTTTTTAATTCCACATTTAACTGAAGAGCAGTTTGGTCCAGAGTCATGTGTTCTGTAACTTTGCTACATTGGTGTAAAACTTGAATAATGCTTATTGTCAAAATGTCAACATGTGGAACTTTGTCGTCATCAGAAAATCAACTATTTGGCCAGAAACTGCAGGAGCTTCAAGTGATTGTGCAGATTTTAAGTTATCAAAATGTGTCTTACATACCACAAAAGTTTAAATACGTCTATTTTTTTTAAATAAAGAAAGTAAAGCGGCATATAAACGTTGAAACAATTATAGCAAAATGTTCAACTGTATTATACTGAAAAGTTCAATGTGTTCTAAAATGCATACAAATGTCTTGACTGCAGTCCAAAAGGCTGGATGAAGACTGATTAGATGGTTTAGTGTATCACATTCACTGATGGGTGACAGGAGGTCACTTATGGTCAGTTCAGAAGTCCATTATTACAGTTTTCAAGATTTCACAATGTTCATAGCAACTATGACTTCAACAAAATGCTGCAACAACTGGTCAGAGACGTCTGCAAAGGTTCTGGTGTCAGTGTACTGTATTACCTTTTAATTTTGCTAGTATAAACATCTATTTCAAGAATTTAGTTTGACTTTTTAAAAATTTGACAATCCACTGAATAATAGAAGAATATAGATGGTTCAAACGTCTCAACTTGTCAGGTGTTTGTAAAATGCCTCTCTTTTTGAGATCAGTGACCTCAGAGATGCTGTGCTGCGACAAACTATTTTCACACATTTCTTCTGATTATTTTTGTCACGTTTCAAATCATCTGATGAAGATCATTTGAGTAAAGGTGAAACCGTTTTAAAAAAGTTTCATTTATGAAGGGAAAGCTGTCCCAACCATCCGGGTCCTATTCATTCAACCTTTATGTCTAGAGGTTAGTCTCATTGAGCCTCGAGGACTCGTTTACAAGAGAGACCTGATTTAAACAAAGAACAGACGTACAGACAATAGACAATCATATAAAAAACACATAATATGAAAAGTAAAAAAGTAATTAAACATGAAACAAAAACAAGCTACATTATAAAACAATGTAAAATACTAAAAACAGGAACATGTCTGTGATGATTTTTGTATTGAACTTAACAATTGTTTAAAATCCCTTAGAGCGGTCAAAGTCAACAACTTCAGATCTTTTTGCAAGATGTTCCAGGAAACAGGAGCGGAGTAGGAGAAGGTCCTTTTGCCAAATTCAGTCCACACTGAAGGGACACTGCAGGTAATGATGTATTGGGAGTGCATGCTGTAGCTGCACTCACACAGTGACATGTAGGAGGAGATGTATGAAGGCATCTTCAAGACCAAGAAGTGATTTAAAGATGAAAATGTACCAGTGGGAGAGTCTGCGTGAGTTCAATGATGTCCAGTTAACCAGTGAGTACAGGGTGCAGTGATGGGTAATATGACAGTTACAGCCAGTTATGAATTTTAGTGCACCTGCAAGGTGCTTGCAGGAGCATTCATGTATCATCATCTGTCACCATTAGTGGCAACAACTGCAATCATGAAGCAGCAATGCACCCCAGACCATCACACTACCACCACCATGTTTGACCGTTAAACTATATCAAGATGCGCATCTTCTGCAAGTTCCACTGTTGTCTCATCATTCCACAGAATCCATCCATCCATTATCTTCACCTGCTTTTACTCTGCTAGGTCACGGGGGGTCACTAGTGGTCCAGCAGTCACTGTGGAAAGGGGGGGTGGGGGGGATATAACCTGGACAGGTCTCCAGTCCATCACAGGGTCAGACAAACAACCATTCACATGCTCAGTCCCACCTATAGGGACAATTTAGAGTTACCAATCGATCAGTCTAACATGCATGTTTGGTCTGTGGGAGGAAAACAGCACTTGCAGAAAAGTCCACAATTCTCCCCTGAAGTCTTGAGGATGGTCCTGACGGGTTGTTTTGGTAAATGTGAGACAAACCTTTCTGTTGTTTTTGATCAGCTGTGCTTTTAGCGATGAAACACTCCCTCAGAGGCCATTTTCATCATCGCTCTCTTTCTGATTGAATCCTGAACTTTGATTTTAACTGGTGTAAGTGAGGCCTGCTGGGCTTTAGATGTTTGGTGGGTTTTCAGGGGACCTGGATTAGTCGTCAATGTGCTCAATTGGACTGGCCTCTCGTGGGAAGGTGTTTTCTCTATAGTGGATCTATTTATGTCATTTCATGATTCCACAGGCCTGGCAGTAATCAGGTCTGGGTGTGGCAGTGACATTGAACTCAGCTCTCCACGTATTCACAGTTAATTTATGAGTTAACCAAAGGGGGCAGTTACTCCCTCATAGAGCCAAGTTGTTTGGATTGTCTTTCCTTCAATAAATGAACACATTTGAGGAGTGAATTTAGTATTTACTCTGGTTATCTTTGTCTGACAGTAACATGTCTGCTGATCTGAAACATTTAGTTAGATCCATTGTAAACATCTCAACTGGATCATTTTACTTGTCAACAAAGGTGCACATTTAGGTCAAACAAATCCCTGCAGTCTGCTTCCCCGCAGCTCATTTGAGCTTAATATTTTGCACGATGGTGGGTATTGAAATTTGGGAGCCTCTTTTTAATCTTTTCCCATGTGCAAATTGGTACCTTTCATTTTAATTTTATTTCTAAAAGGCGTCTTCTCTCACAGAAAAGTCTTCTTTGTTAAGCTGAAATAACAGGCTCTTTGTTTCTGTAGGCCTTGTAGTGTCAAACCACACACACGTTGTGAAGCGTCAAACAGACAAGCGATGCAAAACATTTTTAAAGGAACATTTTGCGTGGAAATATAAATTCTTTTGGAAGCATGACTGTTTCTGTGGAGTGGGCCGGGACGGTGTAAACATCTGGCTCAGCCCAGCGCTCACTGCCTGTTGAGAGCCGTGACAGATGGTCAGGGGTGGCTCAGACACTTCCATCTTTGAACGTATCGCAGTTGTCTTCCCAAAATAGCCTCAACTCCACCGCCTTATATGTGCAGGCCGTCAGCGCGTGAATGCGTGTGCGCCTGTCGGGGCATCATGTATCTAGGCCACACAATACAGGCTGGGGGTTCATTGTTGCAGCCTGCCAGCAGGCCTGCCGCCGCCCCGGGGACGAGGCCCCCTGTGAGCGCCTCGGGGACCGCTCAGCATGCATCTCACTCAGCTCAACCGCGAGTGTCTGCTCCACCTCTTCTCCTTCCTGGACAAAGACAGCCGCAGGAGCTTGTCTCTTACCTGTCTTCAGCTGCGTGACGTCTTCCTGGACCCTTGTCTCTGGACTCTGCTTCACTTCAGCTCCCCGTGTCAGCTCCGAAGGGACAACTTTGTGCTGGGACCCTCGCTGCGGTATTTGACAATCTGCTGGTACTCCAGCAGGGTGCTGCAGGTGTGCAACATCGAGGACTGGTTGAAGAGCTCCTTCCAGAAGGACATCTGCAGTAAGCATGAGAATCTGGTCAGCACCTTCCTGGATCGCGTCTGCCACATGTGAGTGTTGGTGTGTGCGCTCACCTCTGCTGTGTTCAGACTTTTCATGGGGATCACTGAAAAAAATTATATTTCTTTAATTGCCAGAAGCCAGATTGATTATGTTTTTACCTGTTTGTCTGTGTGAGTGTTTTCTTGTACCAAAGCATCTCAAGAACAAGAGGATGGGTTGGAATGAAACTCAATGGGTGAACGTCTATATAAGGATAAACTTTTAGAGTCAACCCCATTCAATATGCCACCACAGCTAACTGCCATTAGAAAACATACATTTCGTAACACACCACAAGACAGCGCTGCCTTCCATAACTTTGAGCGGGCGATGCAT
Organism: Simpsonichthys santanae; assembly: GCA_031762415.1. Taxonomy (NCBI): domain Eukaryota; kingdom Metazoa; phylum Chordata; class Actinopteri; order Cyprinodontiformes; family Rivulidae; genus Simpsonichthys; species Simpsonichthys santanae. Next base: position 25,057,057 of record JARVLU010000002.1, on the reverse strand, counting down.
GTTCCTTCAAGGAATCCCGGCCCTTTAATCTTCGTTAGTGACGAAACGGACCAACAGACTGCGGACAGCAGAGACACGTCTGTTTGGTTTAAGATGATAATGAGGTCACTTGAACCCACAACAGTGGACAAAGGCGTTTTCCTTTCAGGGCCCGTGCTTTAGTCAAACTGTCATGTCTAGCTGTCGGCAGCAGGGAACAGGATCATCAGAAACAGATGGTGGATTAGGAGCTGGCTGCTGAAACAAGGAAAAAAGACACATCTGTTGGACATGGGGCTGATTCTATTAACTAACACAACTGTGGGCACATATCAAATTAAATTCACTGAGTGACGGGACACTTGGATTTGACTGGTCTCATCTCCTGTGTGTGTGTGTGTGTGTGTGTGTGGTGAGTGGTTGGCTCCACGCAGGAATCAGCCTGGACAGGTCTAATGTGTGTCTCTGGACAATTTCTTCATGGCTGACAGTAATAAGTGCTGATGTGAGGGAGCTCAGATGCTGCAGCTTCTGGACGGGCCTCAAAACAGAGGGTTGGGCTTCGTGGAACAACCAGTGAGCATTTCCTGTATTGTGAAACTGGAGACCCAAGACACGAGAGCTACGAGATGAGTCAAAACTAGAACCACCTACTTGTGTCCGGGGCTTGGATTTTCAGTGCCTTTTTTGGCCGCTAACTGCTTTGCATGCTGATAAACCCTCCCCGAGTCGTCTGAAAGGGAGAGGAAGCGTGCACGTGACGGCGTGGGAGGGCCCACGGAGAAGCTGTGGGGGTGATACAGAGTGGTTTGGCCTCAGACGCTCCCAGTCAGCTGCAAAACTGGAGATTTATGCAGGCAGGCAGGTGGAGCCTAAGAATTGGCTCTTTGTAGCTGTTTGAGGAATGAACATGTGTGTCTGTCTCTGCCTCTCCAGCTCTGACGCCAACCACCACTGGCGCTCTGTCTTCGTGGAAAAACCAATAAAACGCAGCGTGTCTATAGGCTCCGCGAGTTGTTTTGAAATGCAATGCTCCGTTAGAGGAAGAAGACTAAAGTGAATCACTTTTCAACAACCTGGTTTTTATTATGCTGAGGTCACAACAAGAAATAACATGCTTCAAGTGCTGTGTGACGGAGGCCAAAGAAGCTTAGCCTTTTGCTTTTAGAGCCAACGCCACTGAGCTTTGATCTGCATCCGTCACCTAAATTGATGCTTTCTTTGGTAAAATTAGATAAAAGCACGTCTTTGATTTTTATTTAGGCTTTATTTCAAGAAGCTAATAAAATTCCTCCTGAATCTAGTAAGGAAAAACTAAACAACCCACTTACAAAGACTGATGGGGATGCATCTTAAATGTACACTTAGATTTTGTTTTGTTCACAGGATAGTCTGACCAGACGAGAGAAGCTTTAGAAAGCTAGACAGGTCATTAGAAAGATGATGACAGGTTTGTGAAGTGCTGGTGCCGCAGCCTACATCATGCTGCCCTCTAATCTGTTGTTTTAAATGTGAGCGACATCATGTCTCAACTTAAAGGAGGAACATGCTGCTGACAAATGGGAGACGTGGACTAACAATCAAGGTAAAATTAAAATAAATGAGCAACGTCTCAGATGGTTTACATGTCAAGACATTCGTTTGGTTTATAGTAGGTTCTAAATACAGTATGGGCAAATAAAACCTGAGATGAACACGCTCTGTTCTACCAGAAATATATTTTAAGGTGGGATTCTGTAGAAAGGCAATGAACAAATAATATGCTACCTGTTGTAGATAGATTTGTAGATGACTTCAGTTTGGAGAAATAGTTTAATTCTGATCAAAATGATGATTCTGGTGTCTTAAAACAACTCAGAACAAAAAGATTATACTGTGGTGTTTGAATGTTCGTGAAGCCATTATGTAATATTGGATCATTTTCCTGAATAATTAAATAACCAAGTATAATATTTTTGTCTTGTTTGTTTAACTGGGTTCTCTTTATCTACTTTTAGGACTTGTGTGAAAATCTGAAGATGCTTTAAGTCATATTGATGCAGAAATATAAAAAAAATTACAAAGAGTTCACAAACTTTCAAGCACCGCAGTAGTTCATACAGGGCAAAACAGCTGTTTGAGACCTTTTCATCATGTTTAGTGCTGCATTTTATTGTTATTCTCACAGAAATTATATAATATTTTTTGCTGTGTGTCCCAGTGCTGCTGCTGCTAAGTGTGCTTCACAATACCAGACTTTTATGTGAATTACCATGGAATGCAAAATTGACAGTGATGTAAAGGTTTGTGCAACAAAAGCATGAATAGCTATCATTTATTTATTTATTTGTTTGTTTATTTTTAATGAAGCTGTTTAAAGACGGCAGCAATGCACCTTGGTCTTAGACTAGTCGTCCATTCATCAATTGATTAGAATTACCGTATTTTCCAACGTATAAGTTGCAGGGTTTTTTTTTTTTTTTTTTTTTTTTGCATAGATTTGTCCATCCTGCAACTTATATGCTGCATCAACTTATATAAGTTTTTTTTCCATATTCATAACACAATTATTTGTTCATTCATTCAACATTTATTTAGGCAGGTTGATCCCATTGAGCCTTGAGGACTCATTTACAAGAGAGACCTGGAAAACTTTTTGACTGATGCTTTAAATTTCTAAGAACTGCAATGGCGAATCCTCCCATGCGCGCTCGCTTCACTCAGCTGTGCTGGCAGAGGAGCTCTGGAGAGCTACCGGCTCCAGCCTTGATGGCTGGCTGGCTGGCTGGCTGGATGGCTGGATGGCTAGATGGATGGATGGATGGATGGATGGATGGATGGATGGATGGATGGCCACCCAGGCAAGATGAAGCTGCTTTAACCATTAAATAAACACATGATAAATGCAATGGGTCAGCAGTGATGCATAATAAATGTGACTTATACCCCAGTTTTTTCCTCTTTGTGTTTTTTTTTTGACTGATGTGACTTATATGCCAGAAAATACGGTAAACTCTATTTATTCAAACTGAGATTGTTCAAATCACTAAAATACTAATTGTTTAGAAACATTTGAACACAGAATCCTTTAACAGGATCTACTTCAAACCAAAATGCAGAATCAAAAAGCAGAAGGATGAGACTCTCCTTCATATTTCTTACACCTGACATAATTTTTACTCTGAAAATGTCAATTATGTTGCGTTCCTCACAGTTTATCTACCTTCATACATTCCAGGATAAAAATAGTAATAATTAAAAATGGTTTTGCAATTGGTTCCATCAACCAAAATACAAATAAATGCAGAAAAGTTGGAATACTTTGTGAGCCTAAAATAATATAAAACCAGATGTGGCTGCAGGTGGTCAATGTGTTCGAGAAACCGACATGCTTTGAAAAGGCGCTCAAAATAATGCTGCATTCACTGAGGCTGCTGTGACAGGGTGGATTATATAACAAAAGTTGATCATTTAATACTCTACCTGCTTTCACTTCAGTGCATGTTGCTGAAGCACAAAGTCACCGGAGAGCAAATAAACGTCTAAATCCCCATCACCACTGAATGCACCGTCTCATTGTGTTATTTTTTTATATTTTTAACCCCTAACAAAGTCAGAAAGCTCTTGCAGCTGTGCTGCGATGTGGTCAGGGGTTACTGGGGCAGCACCCTCCCATCACTGGGATATGTTTGGCTCACATGTAGGAAAGCAGTAAGATTATGTAAGTGTTTATGTAATCTGCATCAGCGAGCATGAGTGACACTCTGATCTGTTGCCATCTGAGCGTCTGCTGCCGGCCTGCCAGGAGGCTGCAGTGAGACTGAACAGAAACGTGTCTTCCAGCAACGCTGCTTTCTTTACACCAACCAATTCTAGGAACACAGAAGAACAATGTGCAATCAAACATTTTGTAACTGTTCTTTGACAAACGCATGAAGATTTGCTATAAATAAAGATCACGTCACCTTTCATGCCAAAGTTTTAGGCTAAATCATTAAGTTGATGACTGATGGAGCTGTTTTAATCAAACTTTGTGAATGAGGTCATGCACAATTGGTCAGAGTACATGTTGTGAAAAGCTCTCACGTACTATCAGAACAAATTGTAGCTCAATTCCTGTCATTTTGGCTGAGTTGTCGCCATGTTTGTGTTTCCCAAGCTTAGTTGGCTGTGGACTTGTAGATGTATAATCAGTAATTACTTTCTGAGAGTTTAATTAAAATCCATCGAGTGGTTCGTGAGATATTTTGCTAACAGACAAACATGGTTGCCAAGATTTAATGGTAAAGTTTCAAGTTAAATTTGTGAGCAGTCATTAACACTTGAAATACCGGTACGTGTTGCAAACGACTCTCAGCTACAACCACACAAAAAATATCCCAACATCTTTGAAAATTGACTGAGGTGTTGCTGTTTTTGTGTTGTCAAAGGTCAGTTTGCTGCAGCAGCCATCTTGAGCTGCAGTGGCTCGAGGAGTGATAATTTCCAAGAAGTTTTATTCATATACACCTAGTGGTTGATGAAATATTTTGCTAACAGACAGTTACGTATATAGTTATGGACAAAATTGTTAAACAAATATTTTGTACAACGTGTTAGCCCTCGGAATACACGATGAGAATCACTCTCAGTTACAACTGCACAAAGTTTTAGCACCGTTTCTACAACACTGACTGAATTATTTTTATGTTTGGTTGTGGCGGCCATTTTGAATTGAGTTAACTGCAATTAGCAGATGTATATTAGCGATTCCTTTCCATGAGTTTCATTAAAATGTGTCCAGTGGTTCATGATATAAAGGAGTGAAAAACATTTTCATGTGCCACACATTTCAGTAGAGGGAGAAGATGATTCTTGTGGAAGCGACAACAAGATGGTCCTTTAGACACTGAAGTGCTCTCGGTTCCCAGATCAGCCTTCTTTTGTTACCTGAGTCCACTTTAGACCTTTAAGCACCTAAAAGCTGTTTACGAAGCTCTGACCTAATCCAGACTTCATGAATTATATGATGTAATAACAGGTCTTCTGTAAAGATGATGGCGTCACCGTCTGCTCACTGTCCCACAGGTGTCCCAACCTCCTCTCCCTGACGCTGTCCGGCTGCGCGCACATCACCGACCATGAGGTGACCTCGGTGCTGCAGAGCTGCAGGAGGCTGCGCAGCCTCCACCTGGAGAACTGCGTCCGCATCACAGACCGCAGCCTGCGGGGCGTGGCGGCGCACGGAGGCAGTCTGGAGGAGGTGAGGGTGGATTTCTGCAGGAACATCACTCAGGCGGGGCTGCGGAGGTGTAAGGAGATGAGGCCGCTCCTCAGGCTGAGCGCAGAGAGGAGCGCGGAGATGATCCCTGACAGCAGACCCGAGGAGAAGGTTCCTCTGAGGAGGTCGCTGCAGAAGGCCCTACAGGCCTCCTGATGTCCACCCACAACAAGTATCAGGACGCAACATTGTATTCCAGTTTTGTATTTTATTTGCTTTTTGAAAACAACTTTTTATACATATTTATTGAAAGGAATGGATTTCTGTTACACACTGAGCTTCCATACAAGTAATTTTTTAATCATTTTAATCGCTTGTATTATCTGATTGTATGATTGCTCAGCTTTTATTATGTGACTTTTAATAATTTTATTCATTTTTATTACCTGACTGTATGATTGTTTTGTTGTGTGTACAGCACTTTAGGCCTGTGGGTGTTAAAGTGCTCTATGAATAAAGCTGGTATGGTCTTAACTACACGTGATGCTGTTTTTTTTTTTAACTTTAGACGTTTAACTGCTTCCTTGCTTACGTTCCTAAAGATCAAACTGTTACACTTGTTTGACTAAACACCAGCAGCTCGTTTGTTCAGCCAAGACAAAAATGGAAAGGTTTAGCATTCCTTGAAGAAATACAGGCTGTCCAGCGTGTCTCACGCCACAGTTTGAAACCAAGATCAGATTAGCCGTTTTGGTCAAATCCTGAAATTAATATTTTGTGCAATCACACACAAAATCTGGCTTGTTCTGTAAGCACACAAAGCATGTGTTGGAGATGACTCTCAGCTACCACCACACCAAACTGTAGCTCAATATCCACAAAACACACTGAGTTAGAGGGATGTTTGTGTTTGCTATGGTCGACTAGCTGTGGGCGCCATCTTGAATCACAGTGTAGATGTACCACCTGTGGTTACCTTCAGATATTATTGCTGAAACAGGGATACTAAACGTATCAAATGTTATAAATAATCAGTGGACTGAGAGGGAGAGCATCACTGTCTGAAAGCTGTAGAGTAAAGATGGTTTATTTCACAACCATCTCAGCCTTCTCTTCAACATGAGAGCATCAATTTGGTGTTTAATAATTTTATTAAAATACTAAACACAACTTCAGTGGAATTCTTCAAATTATAACTTGGTCCTATTATTAAATCCATCAATCTTTAACTTGGAATAGAGAAACATGTTCTGGTTTAAACCACTCTAAAGTGCTGCTTTCCATCAGTGAAAGCTTCAGAGGAACATAACTCTGCTCTGAATGGACAGCTCACTGGTTAGTGTTGAGAAAATTGCCCGACTAGCTGAGTGCTTCCCAGAACAAACAAATTTAAAGGTTCCCACAATGAGGAACATCTGGACGCGTGCAGTATTCAAACACAACAGGACTGAGTGTTCGACGTGCAACAGCACGACCCCGTTGAGGGTCACTCAGCTCCGTTTTTGTGTGGTTTCAGAAGATGCCGGTCTTGAAAGAGCTGCCCGGGTGCAGTCCTGCTCTGCAAGACTTGGTGAGGAACCTGTGGTTGTTAAATGTCTTTTAAACCCACATCTGAGAATTTCCTTCTGTTCTGTTCTGTTTGTGGAGGAAACAGAGTGAAACAACACAATCAACTGAAAATTATTATTAATTTTATGTATTTTCAGCCTGAATAATGCAGCAAATGTTTGCTAGTTTTTGCAGCAGATTAATAAAAACTGACAGATGATTAAGAAGAAAATGTACAGAGGAGCTGAAACAAGAACAAACATTTTTACGTGTGTTTTTTTTATTATTTTTTTTTTTTTTTTGGACACTGAAAATGTAAATTTAATGTAATTTTTAGCTTTAATTTTGTTTAAATTTAAATTTGTTAATCTAAATTGTTATAATGCTTTTTTAAAAAACGACAATTTTATACAATATAAAAAAGGCTAAAAAAAACTGTCATATAACTGAAGTGACTGGAAAAAAAAAACAGGAACAAATGACTTTCTTAAAATTTCCCCTACTTTTCACAATAAATAAAACTTCATTGTGACATAAAGACAAGTCTCGGTTTCATTTCCAAATGTAGGTTAAAGCAAAGAAAATCAAGTGTTTGTCTGGAGCTGCTTCACCTCGTGTTATACTCACTGCAGATATTTGAATTTAAACTACAGCAGGAATTCAACTCTGGTAATTCTGATGGAAAAATCATGTAAAATGCTAATTGCCAAGAACTGATTAAATTTCCTTCCCTGGCTCTATTGAAATAACAAGTTTCATTTAAAAACATTTCTGCTGCCTCTAATCATTTTAATTAGCTGCTCTGCTCTGGCCGAGCAGGATCCTGTGGAGAGATGATGAGACCTTCTCTGGTTTTCAGTGAAGGAAGCCAGTTGTGCTTGAATGCAAATCAAAACAGCTCATTTTTAATCATTTAACATATTTTATGCAGAGGTGTCAGGAGCGTTTGAAATTCAGCAGTGGAATAATAACATGTTTAACCTCCAGGGGGGTTCTAAACATGTTCCACTCCGGTCCAATTTTGTTTGGATCAAAGTGGAATAAAGGTCCTGTCTACTCATTTTGGTTTAACAACAGTCTTAAAACAAATGTTTTTTCATAATCTTCATTGAGAAGTCTCAATTAAAGCTTGACACACTTAATTTACTTAACCTGTTTTGGGGGGTGCTCAAGCACCCACACATGTTAACTCAGCACCCCTGAAAAATAAAGAAACCATCGTTAGGATTTTGTAAGGAAACTCAGTTTTCAAACCTTCACTTCACCAAAATATGGAATAAATTTGGAACAAATATGGGATAAATGATGACACTCTTAAATGGACCAGTGATATCTATGATATTTTTGCATGAGTCAAATCCTCAATGCCACCTGTCAATCAATCCAGTAGGTTTGTCAGCAACGGACCTCAATTTGTCTGGAAGGTAAACGTCTCTTATCTGCAGGAGCTACACCTTTTCCTCCAACAACGTTGGGGTTTTCATGGTGAACTGTTTGTGATCAGAGGGATTTCGTGAAAAATCAGCAGAAAAATGGTTAAACATCAGTGGGGAACAAGTAATTCCACATGTTACCCTGAACGTTTAGAGGGTGGAGTACAGTTTATTCCATTTCAGAAACTAATTGGAGTCTGGAAAAAATGTAAAAAGATTATAGAGCTGGCATCGGCCGACCCATGAGCAGCTGAATACAACAGTTATAAATAGGAAGTACCACATGTTCATCTGTACGAAGTAAATCCTCCATTTTCTGTAATAATAATCACATTGTATGCTTAATGGTTTAATTAAAGGTTAATGCTTAAAGCTAGTTGTGCTTTGTTTTGTGTGTTTTAAATGCATGTTGTAACTTCTGGTTGATTAAGTTTAATCTTTGTTTACTATGATCACTTAACACTAAAAAGATTTTGTACGAAGCATTTATTATAGTAATGTAAAGCAGAGCACTGCATTTGTAGCATCTTGTGGAGTGCTAGCTTAGCGCTACAGTAATGCAGGCAGTTGTCAACTGATGGGGGTGTTAGGTCAGGATGCGTGAGAGAAGCAGTATATATACAGTATATATATATACAGTATACAGTATACAGTATATACTGTATACTGTATATATACAGTATATACTGTATAT
>JARVLU010000002.1:25010392-25020699 GCA_031762415.1 Simpsonichthys santanae | reverse complement strand
TAAGAAAAACACCAACTAAAAATACACTAAGCACTAATATCATAGAATAACATTACTCCAAACAGCAGCACGAACATCTCGATGCATGACTCGATACATTCAAGGGAAAAGGTAAGTTAATTTATTTACAATGTTCTTGGGACGCAGGTAGGATTTGGAAGGGAACAGTTGACAGGTAAGTAACTAGGATGAAAGATGTAATCTTGAGGTTAAAGTCTAAAGTAGATTTCTTGCTTCTTTCTGTTTTCTTCACAGGCTTGTAGAGGAGGGCATAGAATTTCAGGTGGATGGCAGGACAATGAATATATTGGAGTGGCAGGATGTTACTCAGATGTTGAAGGTTGTTGTCTTAGGCTGACGACAAGGAGGCTAGTGGTGTTTTCAAGGAGATTCCAGACATATTCTCAGACACAAGGAGACTGGGCTCCTTGATGATGAACCACAGAGTCAGGACAATGAGGGCACAAGGAAATACCGTACTCAGTTTAGTACAACTTATCCGAGATAGGAGTTGTAAGGCTGTCACTATTACCAGTTGGTATCACAATGTTCCAGTGGAGAAGAACTGATGCAAAGATCCTTAAATACACCAAGTGTTCATCAGCCAGTGTTAGAATCCACTGGATGTGGTTTGGCTCCGCTCTGCAAATCAGGAGCTGCAATAATGTGATTAAAGCCTTGTTTAGTCCGCTTTAATTGAACTCTAGTTCGTTCGCCTAGAAAGTCTGGTTTGTTTGAGGAAGTATGAATGCACAATCAAACTCTGATGCGGACAAAAAAACTAACTCTGGTCTGCCTAAATACATAGGTCTCGGTTTGGTCGAAGTGAACTCAAATGCTTTTCGAATGTATTGTGAATGCAAGCGGACCGGAGACCGCTCAAAAAGCAGGAAGTGGACTACAGCGCAGAGCATTCTGTGTAAATACTGTACAACCAAAACAAACGCACATTTCTTATACCTCATACAGAACCGTCTCAGCAGCCGTGTGTGAAAAACAACATTCTCCATGGTCTTCTGCCTCATCTTCTGCTCATGCTGAGTCCATAGTTGAAAAATGACAAAACAGAAATCCTAAAACCACTAAAATTTGATGCCACTCCATTTTTGTTTTTATTTCCAGAAGAAGAAGACAAAGTGTCTTCTTCAGAGGTTTTTGTGTCATTTCCTTCAGTAGTTTTTGGTGCAGCGCCACCACAGGCGAGGGGGGGAAACAGGCTGGCTTGACTGATTATTACAGTGTGAATGTGAACCGCACCAGTTGAAAATGTAAACAAATGTTCCAAATTTTGGTCCTCAATCAAACTGAGTCTACTGGACTATCAGGTGTGAAAATGACCTAATGGTACAGAAAACCCTGGAATCCCACAATGACTATTCTGAAACGTCATTTGTAGCATTTGTAGGTGAAGTTGGACCATGAAAAAAATCTACTCCAAAAGTTCTACTTTCCCCATGTTTTAGTTTTATCATGTACAGTGTCCCTACAGCTTGAGAATAAGGCCCTGCGGCTCATGAAAACACTGAAAAACCTTTCAAACCTTTCAAGATATTTCAGAAACGTCCTCGAAAATGCTGTTGCACAATTTGTTCCCAAAAGTCTCAGTCCAGAAAGGCACTGGCTTTACACTCAGACCTTGCTGTCAAATGGAGGGTTGGGAGGAAAGTGGACCATGAGTTATGGATTACTACATAGCTTAAGGGTCAGTCAAGGTTGCCAGCCAGTATTGAGTTAGACATGTTAAAGTCAAAGAAGAAGAATGTCATGTGAACTGTGTTTGTAATAAAACCTGAAAGGGCCACATTGTTTCTAAATTCTTTTGGTCTTGTAGGATGAGGTGTGGCACTGATATTCCACTGTGCACGTGTGCTGCTTGTTTTCAGAGTGTACCCTGTAATAAAGTGGGAGTGAGTCTTTGATTGGGATTTTATTTTTTCATGAATGAGAGCAGGAGACATCCTGCCTCTGTTGGATACAGACTCCAGTGCCAGTTTGAGTTGTGTGACTCATCTCAAATCCTGACGGGGGTAACATGGAGACAAAAGAGTTGGCTTTGTGAGGAGATTGCCAATTGTTAGTGTTGGTCTTTATACAAAAGACAAATTGGCAAAACTTTGAAAAACTGAATGGCGATGGATTGTTGTTTAATGCTAAAACATACCAGGAGATCACACAGAAACTATACTGACACACGTGCAAGAAAATGCTTTCAGGAGAAAAAACAAAAAAGCAACTGAATAATTGTTACTAGAAATAAATGAATACACATATGTTTCTACATTTAATAGACTGCTTATTTTAAAATGCCTCTTTGACCCCAGAGCACATAGATATGTGTTTCCTGTGCTTTGAAGTAAACGAGATGCATTAATCTGTGACACAGACTGCTTGAGAACAACAACGGGAAACAAGAGTTTTGCTGGGAAGCTGCAGGAAGCTCTCTGTCGTCACAAAGTCAGGAAGTCACTGGAGGGTCTGAGCCTGGGGAACAGAACGACTGAAGACCTTTTCACTGGGCGTTTAGACGATTGCCGTGGCTTTACAGAACAATTAGAATTCAACACAAGTGTCTGACTGTGCCTACAGCTGTCATCTCTACCAGCTTTATGGGCGCTCTGGTGTGAGTGAAGTGCATTCTTCGCAGCAGGATGTGATTAAAGCACAGCAGCAGAGTACACCCAGAGTTTAATTCAGGGCTACTGGTGCCCTTGTCCTGCTCGCGCCTCATTCTGACAGCAGCACATAAAACAGAAGTACTCAGTTGGCCACAGATTACTCTTTGAATCTGAAAGCCACAGTACGGTCTCGTAAAAAAAAAACACAGAAGACAAGCCGAGAAGTCATTTTATGCAATTTAAGTCAGACAGATTTGCAACTGGTTGTTACAGCCATCTGGGCAGCAGCGTTCTTGGCTTTTTTTTTTTTTTTTTTAAACACGTGGCCCATTACTGCTGGAGGTAGAGCTTAAAGACCAATGTCGTTTCACATCCTGTTCATCCTCACTGTTGATTGAGGATGACGAGAAGAGGAGGCTGGTTGTGCCTTCCGAGTGGGTGTCTTTCAAGAAAACGTGATAGCGTTTGCTATGAGAGGGGTTGTGAGTCACTGGCTCCGGCTCAAGGCTCTCTGTCAGGCCCCCGACAGAAAGAGGCCTTCTATTATCCTGAAAAGGCAGGTCTTGTGAGTCGTAAATACCATCACTGTGCCTCAGATATTTTCTAAAAATGCTCTTGCAATAACAGACAGATTTGTTTGTGGAATTTAAAAAAATGCTGGATGATCCACACTGTCAGAAATACAGTACTCACATTTAATTACTTTTAATGTCTCTGCTATCACGTTATCAATTACTGAAATGTTTCATGTTGTGAAAAGGTTACAAGAATGGGATATTTTCCTGGTATAATAACACTCTGAGAAACGATTAACCATCCTTTTCTTATGATATTACACTTGACTCTATTTTTCCAAGGCATCTTTATTTTAATAAATACTGTCAGTGAATGACATGTAGCCCTAAACACATCTACTATGATCCAAACTGGTTTGTATGGTTCTAAAGACATATAAATGGCAGACAAAGATCCTGAAAATTGTGACACAAACTCAGTGTCATACTTGTTATATATTGTGCAATGGTAAAAACACCTATTTTCAATATCCCGATAACTGTAGATGTAATTGATATGAATAAAATGTCAAAGCACCAGAAAGGAGTTTCTTGTTTCTTTCCTTTACGCTACTGCACTCAAACTTTATTTTAAGTAACAAACATTATCAAAGTGTCTGTTGCTCAATCTGAGCAGTGTCAATCAAAAGTGCATGTGTGGAGGTGAGCCTGCTTGGGATTTATGTTTTCCAGCATAGATTATAAAAACTACAGACAAAGTGTAGTAATTTGAAACAAGTGTACCACTGAAGTGTATAATAAATTTGTCCCAGAACACATTTACATTCATGCCATGATCTTTTTTCTATCAGATAATTATAGCTCTGAGTCTATTTGAAGCCATAATTACAAAAATGGTTTATACATTTTCATGCATTTACAATACAGTATATGAAAAGATTTCTCATGATGAAAACTTATGATCCTTAATTTTTTATGCTTTGAGACAACCCAAGCTAGAAAGTTAACTGGGTAACTAAGTATTTTTTATTTACTTATTTGACAGGTTATAGCCTACAAATATAGGTATACACTTTCTTTTTATACTACAGTATTTGATATTTGATTCCTGGGAGCTGTTATAGGTCTTAGATTTGCTATTTGATACCCACGTTTCATAATTAGTGCTCAATATTTAGTTTAGTCACATGGATATGTCCATGATTATATACAAACATGATATTTCAAGATTACTGTATTGTAAATAGTCTGCCATTCTCATTGTTCCAAGGCTGAACATCATTATCAATATTGTTAATCTTATTTCTTTTTACTGTATATTGTTGTTGTTTTTTTAACATTTTAGGAACTTTTTGTGTGAATCTTTTTATCTGTTGCTGCTGTTACACTTGAATTTCCATCTGTGGGACAATAAAGGCTGTTTCCATTCTATTCTATTCATATTAAAAAGAACAATCATTTCTGTAATGATTTCAGGTTAACAGATAAAAAGTGTACTCCAATTATCAACATTGTCCAAGAAGTTAGATAAACAGTTTGGTGGCCAAACTTTTTAGCCAAACTTTGGCCAAAAATAGTACAAAGTGAGGTCAAAGGGAGTACAACGCAGGCTAAGGTAAGTAGAAAACATGCTAGAGGATTTGCTAATGCTAATGGGATCTTTTGAGTACAAATGAGCTAAAGAAAGTATGACCTGTGGCAGGCGGCTTCTTTTTTCTATCCGGATGGCTACAAAGTGACCAAAATGCAAAAAGTATGTCGTGATAAGAGCACAGCTCAACCCAGAGCTGACTAGTACTCATACTGAACACACTTGCATTTCTACAGTCTTCATTTTGTTTTCTGTTCATCTTTCTATTTAACATTCATTTTGAAGCTTGAACTTTTTCTGAGAATTTATTATTTGACTTTTACTGGTACATAAAACTTTAACTAACAAAAGTATCAACTTATTTACATAACTTGTTATATAATTCAGAACCCAGAGAAGGACTGCCAAGACTAGATAAGGCCACATAATGTTTTCTGGTGAGGTGTCCCTGCGTCCCCTCAGTTCGAGCTGAATCTGTACCTGGTCCTTTCCGCTTACGGACATGATTCATGTTCAAGCATCAGCATCCAGATGATAACTGGGGAATGGATGAATGCCTGTGGACTGACCAGGACCAGCTCTGGCTTGACTTTTCGCCCAGCTGTTGGAATGGAAACCGATCCTCGTGTCCACGTGTTTGTGTCATTTCCATCTCCTTTGCATATGTAAACCGGCCTCGCCTATGGATCGGCGGCTGCACCGAGCGCGGCCGCCGATTGGTTGTTTGGGAGCCAATAGGAGCGCGGGGGCGGTCCGGCCCCGCCCCCTCAGACACGTTGCTTTGGGAGAAGCTACACGGGAAAGAGCACTGGCTGTGGCGGCTGACTCAGTGATCACACGCCGCACGTCTCTCACATCAGCTGCTTTCTGGACCGACAGTCCTGCCGGATTCACCGCCGAACAAAGGAGGAGGAAAGACCAGCCGCCGCATCCTGTGGGACGGTAGGAGACCTCCACCATCACCCCCCCCACCAATACACCGACAAACAGGAGCGGCTCGCTCAGGAAAGACGTGTGCTGCTAGCTTAAAAACTGATGAGACGCTATTAAAAAAAAAATAAACGCCCAGCAGGATTTCAGTCATAATAATGAAAATTAGAAATTACTTAACCTGGGAATATTTCAGATGTTCGTATTTTTAGCTTCTGGTCTTATAAAATCTAAGAGTGCAGCTAAATTGACTAAAACAATGAGGAAGTCCATTGTGTGTTTTACTACTAGATCTGATCTGATCGGACACTTTACTATAACTGATGTTAGACCTCCTGATGGCACAAATACTCTCATACTGATGGACATCAACATTCAGGTCCTCCACCTACAGTAAAGGAAAAAAGGTGTTCATACCTGGCGTTTTATTTAGTGTACACTGTAAAAAATACACTAAGGATGCTGGGTATGATGGGATTGAATTTTTAGTCAGAATAGAGGGCTCTAATGTGTTTAGGTGTAGTAATAAAAAGAAACCAGATCCAGTTGATCTTTGAACAAGCCTGACGTGGTTTTGTTTTTTACACAAATAAATCAAATCAGGGCTAAAACAAGCCATGGTACTGATGTTAAATCAGTTTTAGCTGCGTTTAACGTAACATTCAGCATGTAACGTTTAAACTTTCAGCAGAGTAAAGAGATCTACATTGTAAACATTTTAGATTATGATGCTTGTCTAATTTTTGATTACACTCAAAGGAGTGAAATGCTATTCAGACTGCAAACGCCTTTTTCATTCTTTTGCTGATAAAGTTTATAATCTGTTAATTTTATTGCAAAAGAGCCAGATGTTAATATGTAAACAAACACGGGTGAAACTATAAATCAACATCTTTCAGGCCTGGATTAGGTCATGGAAATTAATAAACCCTCTTCTCCACCCTCCTCTTTGACAACAGCCTTGGAAGGTGGCCTTCCTGAAACAAAGAAGCAGCCATCACCTCTCCTGCCATCAGGTTTCACAGGAAACCAGAGACGATCCAGACGTTTATCCATTCAAAACACTAAAAATAACCCCTGTGCTGAAAATGCTGCTCTCACTTCCTTCGTGCGCTAATCGCCAAGGAAGCATGTTGAAGCCCCGGCAAGCAATTAAGGATCCATGAAGAGCATGTGATTTGGTTTCTTTCTTCTTTTATATTCATGAGGCGTTCCTCGCTCGTGAGCAAGCGGTTCTATTTTTTTTATTGTTCTTTTACTGCCCTTCAAGTGTCGTCTTTGTCGAGCAGACCCCTGCCTCCTTTGAATAAATAAGCTAACGGTGTCTGTGAATGGATGTGGCAGCAGCTGGAAGGCCCAGCTTGAAAAAATAAACGAGTGAGGAAAAAAATCCTTAACCCCTAAAGCCGTAAGAATCTGTAAAACCGAGAGATTCGTTTGAATGGTGACGAGAACTTGAACACGTGATGCGTTGAGGTGTGGAGTATCGGGTGATGTTTGCTTTTGATGGTGGTGAGCCTGTGTTTACTGGCTCAGGTGTTGCATCTGCAAAACAAACAGGTCATTGTGGTCTCACTGCTACCATCTGCTCGGCTCGCTCTGTCGTCTCCATCTTTATTTGTGTGTGCTCGGATGGAGGTGCCTATTTGTCCAAGTTATTCTTATTCTAATTCAATCAAACTCACATCGCTTGGTCAAGGACACTCCATAGTTATTTTGACTCGATTTAGTTCAGTTTTGGTCAGTTTGTCTGCAATCATAGCTGTCTTTCTGGCGCTTTATTTTATTATTTGTGTGTGTGTGTATTTTTACACTAAAGTAAATTTCTCTCCGTCAGGTCAGTGATGGTCAATGCTGGTTAGAGCCTGCAGCTGAGGATGTCTGCCACAGATTCGGACAACTCCATTGATTGGCTGGCTAGTGACAATGAGGAAAACGACAGCGATCAAGAGCCCGACTGTGCTTCGAAGGGCGCTCAGGCAGCGGTTGCTCCATCCCCCAGCTTCCCTCCCCACCCGGGCCCGTCTAACTGCAGCAGGCCGAACGAGGGCAGCAGTAACTGGAGTGCGGTCTGCAGCCGGGGGTCTTCTCGCTGCGTGGAGCAAATAGACAGCAACGCTGCCGTTGGACTATATAAAACTCAACTTGGAGAAAAGGTGACCGGCAAAAGCACTCAGCCGGTGAAGAGACCTCACAGCTCCACGGAAGAGCAGAGCAAAGGACGGCATCTATCAGAGAAAGATCACATTTTTAGAAGCAAGGTGAGCTCCCATTTGACTAATGTTTGCGTCTAGCAGGAGGTAGCCGACAGTATCAGCAAAACTAGGATGTGGCCTCTCACCCAGATTGACTCCCCTGCTGATTTTACAGACATTTCCAGTAAAGATGACCCTCCCCTGAAGTTGCTGGAGGAGTGCTTGTCATGCTTTTTTGAGGAAACAGTCATTTTGCACTATGTCAAGGGCTGTTAGTCAGCTAGCTGGTAGTCAATTCAGTCAATAATAAGGAAAAGCTGTTTAAGTTGCTATAATATGGGCTTTACGGTAAGTGTTTGAGCATGTACTATCACCTGCCTACAAATCAATCTATTATCATTCACAGTGCATGGAGCTACAGTGCTACATTCATCCGCTGTCATCAATCTTGAATGGCCTTCGTTCAGGGAGATACAAAGAAAGTAAGTCAATCGTTTCCTTTGCTCTCTGAATTTCTGTCATTTTTTTTCAAAGTGAAAACACCCGTAACAAGAATGAGCATCTCGCTTTCTGGTTTAAGCATTCACTTTTTTTTTTTTTCCCCAATTTGTAAAGTATGATCACAAAAGTCTTGTAATTCCTTAGTTCCAGCTTTGAGTCAGTTTGTGTACAAGCGTCATGTTTCTTTAAAGGAATATTAGAGGATTCTACATCTCTTTGTTTCTGTATTCTTAAAACAGAACTAAAGAAGAGCATACAATTTGTGCATTGTGTGTCCCTGAAATTGGGAGATTACGTTTACAAAATTGTTTTACTGCAGGGCCAGCCACAAATATTCTCCTTCTGTGTAGGTGTTTTATCACGGAGATCATTTTGGCAAGCAATCGCAATATTTTATGTAATACAGAAAGCCCTAAGTCAGGTCAGTTTACCCTAACAAGTGCAGGAAGCTTCACACTTTATACTTCCTTATAAACTTGGCAGAGGTGAGTGGGAACATACTGTACCACACACTGCAGAGAAAAGCAGCTGCTGTTTGTGTTTTTGTCAGTTAGGCATCTTATGTGTTATTCAAAGCTATAACCATGTCCAGACAAGCTCTGAAACTGCTTAGTTTGGGATCTTGGTCAAACCCAAACCTTGTGTGACCCAGCACTTCCCACTCGCAGAAGCAGGGAGTCCGTTCCTCCGTACAAACATTTTGCACAACCCATCTGCCTCAGCCCTGCTGTCGACACGCTTCAACCCTGCCGCGTTCGTCTTCTTTTCCAGGACTCAGCAGTTTCCAGGAGAGCGTGGCCATGGACAGGATTCAGAGGATCATGGGAGTCCTGCAGAACCCTTTCATGGGGTAAGTGTGAGCCACATACGTACTTTTTTATATGAATGGTTCTCCGGCAAAAACTTCACCACCGGCCTCAAAACGCAGTTAGCTTTCTAAGTGCTCTCCATTATGCCTCTGACACATTGCTCACAGCAGGTTTTTGCTACCCCCACACATTCAGGATAAATTTACTGCAGAGATGGCTGAGTCGCACTTTAGCTGGCCATCTCATTAAAAATGTATTGCACTTCATTGTGGGAGAAGCACGCTTGATTAGCTCTCCACTGGCCGGACGGTGTAATGGAGTATGATACTAACCATTTAAAGGAGAAAGTCCTGATCATGCAAATAGTATTAAAATTGTGATGTTTCACTGTTTAAAATCAACAATCTCAGTTAGTTTCAAACAGCTTATTTGTCCTGTAGTTATTAATATTATTCTTGCAGATTTATCTTGCATATACTCAGCAATTCAATATCTGTATGGCACTGAAGATAATTTGGGTTTTGTGAAATAGTTATGAACAAGTAATATTTAACCTGTTGTAGATAATCTGGCTATTTGAACAGACTCAGTTTCCATTACTGTACACAGTTGTTCCTATAGAAAATAATACAACAGTCCTGCAGGAGGTGCTACAACTAGCTGCTGCTGCTTTTTGCTGCTTGCAAACAACCTCGTAATTGTGTGCAACGTTTACCTTGCCAATCTGGTCAGAATTAAACTGTATTTTTCCAAACTGAGGATGCCATCTACAACAGGTAAGATAATAATTGCTTGTAGCGTTTCTGCAGAGCCCCACTCAAAACATCTGGATTTCAATAACATGGTATTCCTAACGTGGATGTTTCACAGGATAAAATCAAAAACTGACATTCTCAGACAACTTATCTGGTTTGTAATGTACATTCTTAATTAAAGCACAGTTATTATAATTGAGTTATATAATTTGGGGCAGCTGTGGCTGAGTGGTTAGCGCAGTCGTCCTCCAATGGGAGAGTTGGGGGTTCGATTCCACCAGCGGTTACATGCTGAAGTGTCCCTGGGCAAGACACTGGACCCCTCATTGCCTCCGATGTGTGTCCCATCAGTGTATGAATGTGATAAAGCACTGATTAGTCTTTGTACAGATCTAG
>JARVLU010000002.1:24943563-24965246 GCA_031762415.1 Simpsonichthys santanae | reverse complement strand
TTCATGGTTTTGAGGGTTACTTTTGAAATCAGTGATTTCTGTTGTTGGCAAATGTTTGAGTGTGCTTAGGCCTGATACACTGTGCACGGTGCTAGCGTGGCTAACACGATTACAGTTTAGTAAAAAGCCTTTTCTGGTTAAATTTAATCTTTAATGTATGTTAGATACGGTACACATTGCATATTGATCTCTTCAGCTAACGTAAGACTGTGTAACAGAAACACGGTCGTGCACAAGCTTTGATCCAAGCAAGGCATTCAGTTTCACATTTAGGAAAACTGTGAATTTTACTTCCACAAATATGGTCAGGGTACCTGACATCTCCTCTACAGATACCCCACTGACAGTGGAGGACCATTTTCCCAGCCCTGACACAAAAACGTTCTGCCCGTATGCTAGCTCACAATGTAAATTAGCACGTGTGTATTACTACTGTAGCTTTTGTTTGTGAGACGGTCACGCACGTGGTAGCTGCGCTGTGACGTGAAATGGGCATTAGCTAATGAAACACGGCCCCTTTGGTAAGGTCCATTGGACAAAGAGTCTATGACCTGACAACCAGATCTGTCCCATAGGTGGTCTTCACTGCAGTATTTCAAGCCAACCTCCTGTTGGAATCTCAGAAGTAGACTTTTAACACATGCAACACACGTCCATCCAAAACAATCAGTCATCATGTGCAACAATCAAATGTTTTAGGCCAGGTGGCCAACTTGCTACTCACAGAAACAGTGTGAGGACAACCAAGGCCAAAGTGGTTCAGAAAAAGGGTTGTAAGTTCAATCATCCAAACAGATAACAATGTTACTTGAAACAGCAGTGAAGGCTATGGGACAGCTCTGATTGGCAGGCCGTATACTGAGGAAGTCCTCTGGATGGGGGGTGGTGGATGTTTCTCATTTGAAGAAACTGGTCCAGATGACATGATTTAACCTTTTTGTTGTCAGAGTAAAGTGCAGAGTAACACAGGACAGGGACGGGATGCTGAGGGAGATATTCCAAAACTGGCTTGGCGTGCCGTTCGTCTTAGCTCCTAAGCCTGTCGGTGTGGCTGAAAGTACCTTCTCTCGGCAGAGTTTCCACTTCCAACAGCTGAAGGTCATTATCCTCAGGCAAGGAATGCTCGGACAAGTGGCGCCCAGCAAACATCTAAACACACTTGTCATCTGAGTAATCTCTGGAGCAGCATGACAAAGCTGGACAGATTCAGAACCGACCAAGTCCTGATCAGGACATCGCTGTAATTAGCACGTCAGATGTTTGACAGGACGTAGGGAACTCAAACGGCTAAAGCAAGACTCATCATTGCACAGGGCAGTATGCTGCTTT
This sequence comes from Simpsonichthys santanae, assembly GCA_031762415.1. Lineage (NCBI taxonomy): Eukaryota > Metazoa > Chordata > Actinopteri > Cyprinodontiformes > Rivulidae > Simpsonichthys > Simpsonichthys santanae. The sequence continues at coordinate 24,963,917 of JARVLU010000002.1, read as the reverse complement.
TACTGTGTCAGAAAATATATATACAGTATATATAAAAATTATTAAAATTCTTTATCTGAGACATATACACTGATAGAAAAAGTGAAGCACCTAGATGTAACGGTTGAAATAAAAAGAAACTGCATGTTTTGAAATGTCGTGACTATTTTTATTTTACAGAAAAGAGCTATAAGGATTATTACAAGAAAGTATTACTGTCATCCTTCAAATATATTATTTCATCAATTGAAATTATTGAAGTTTTATGATTTGGTGGATTATAATATTCTGTTAGTAATGTATAAAGCTCAGAATTCTACATTACCTCCGAACATTCAAACGCTTTTTGTAAAAAGGAAAAGTTGTTATAATTTAAAGGGTACAGACATTTTTGTAAAACCTCAGTACAGAACCAGTTTAAAGGGTCGGTCTACTTTAATGCAAGGAATAAGTTTGTGGAATGGTTTGGAAAACGATGTAAAAAGAGTAAATTCGGTCTCTATATTTAAGAAATTGATTAAGACTGAATTGTTGAAAAGATATACAGTATATAAATTTTAAGTAATAAGAAATGTTCTAGAAAAGTGAATTAATGATGAATTAACATTTTGTTGTATAATTAATAGATAATCATTGTTTGATTTAACTATTTCAATTGATTTGGTTTATAAGAAGGGGCAGATATGACAAGATTTTTTCTTCTTCTGCTACCTTTCATTTTAGGTTTTTTATCCCTTTCTTTCTTCCATCTATGTGATTTGTAATTATTTTTCTTGTTTAAAATCTGAAATGAATTAAAAAAATATATTTCAATGGTTATAACAAATGGAAAACAAAGCTGAAATTATGGGCACACTGCTAGATCCATGCAGGTTCTGGTGGTAGCTCCTTGGGCTATTTGTTACAACACAGAGCAGGACGACACAGGGAGATGAAGTCTAAAAGGCCCATCATACTCCATCCAATCCCAGGAAATCGGCTCTCATTGACGTAGTTGCGCAAATTGCATCATTTTGTTCTCAGAGCAGCTTCGCCTGCCCCTTTTCGACACAAGACCCTGACCATACATTTTCTCACAGTAGTATGCCCTGATGGGTCAGATGTTTGTGGGCGTTGACGGGAGAAGCAGTATGAAGGTCATTTATGTAATTAAATTATCCAACAGGCGTGTTTGTCAATGTGGAAAATCACTCGGACATTCATCTGAACAGTATGACTCTTCAAGACATGCTAAGATGGTCAAATGGCCAATAACTCCTGGGTGGAGAAAGCACAGACATTGTGCATGGAGGAGTCTGTCTGCTGAAAATGGTGGCATTTCCTTCATGATTCATTTGTGGCCAAACGAATGGAGTGCACGTCCTGGCAGTAAGAAACCTCTGCAGTGGCATATAGCAGCTGGAGGGGTTTCCCAGGAGCTCTGCACCATGTGTCTCATCGATTATGAAGAGTGTGTGTGAATACAAACAACCACGTGACCGCAAGTCGACTGTTCAGCTTCGGCCAGAGTATTCAGGGCCCTTAAGACATGTCTGGATCAAAGGTCCCCAACCCTGGTCCTTGTAGTCCACTGTCCTCCAAGTTTTAGCCATTTCCTTGCTTCATTCATTCATTTAACCTTTATTTATACAGATTAATCAACACACCTAATTTAGATATTTCTTGGATTACCTACTCAGAATATCATCAAGTTTAGCAGAAGCCTGACAATGACTCATTCCTTCCAGTCAAATGTGTTGAAGCAGGGAAACATCTAAAACATGCAGGACAGTGGGCCACGAGGATCAGGGTTGGGGTCCTCTGGTCTGGATGGCCAGCACAGATGCAATGGGGTTCAGTACAACAACCCTCCCTTAGTTCAATCTGTTTGGGCAACAGTAACCTTCACAATGTGTGCAGGTGTCCATTGGTCCCAACATCAGCACATCTGTATATGCAGAACATGGCCCTCAGCAAACTCCTTTAAGTGCTGGTAATGCTGCATCTATAAGGCATTCCCTGCATTTGTTGACATTTGCTCATTGTTCACACTGACTTTTGGATGTGTCAGCAACTGCCTGATAACACTACCTTTCCTCTCCTCTCATGACACCACCACTTGGACCATTTCTTCTGAGTACTTAACTGTTTTTTCCCCCAGTAATAATAGTTTCTAAGTAAACAGCATATGTTTTCTTTTCTACCTTTAAAAAAAAAAGCTCAACATTTGACTTGAAAGTTGCATCACGCTGTTTATTAATTTTCTGAGGCGGAGCAGCGCTGCATACTGAAAGTTATGAAATGACCTCTGTCAAACAGAAATGTTAGGAATGCTAAGAAGAGGTCAAGTTCCCTTCTGCTGTTTTTTTAATGCTAAAAAAACATATTCATCCCAGAGTGGATTACACATGCCTGCCTGATGTCTGTAATGTAGGAACCTTACGTACGGTGAATCCCTTTAAAGGAACTTGCAGACTTCACCGCTGTGCTGATAATCAGCAGCAGCTGTCTGCCTCTGCAGCCTTCTCCTTTCACTTGAACACATCAAAGTTTCATTCTTGCTGCTGATGGAGCATGCCGCTGCCTTGAACGCATCGTCTTCGACTTCCTCAAAGTGAAAATGTTTCTCTAATTACTTTACTTTGGCATGACCCTGTCTTTTATTTTATGAAATTGTTGTTGCGAGACAGAAATAATACCTATTAGCGGACCACTTTGCATATCTGCTGTCGTGCAAAGTCACATTTTCTGTGTTCCTGTGTTCTGCTAAAAACAGACAAGTAACAAGTAAATATCACATTAATTATTCTGTGAAACTATTTAGGGAATCTCACACTGGTTTCAGATGAATGTTATTAGGATCATGCATGTTCAAAATGATTAATCTAATTTGTTGCTGTTCAGCAGGTCCCATTATTCATCTTAGGTTAGACGTTTAATGTTAATGTTTCCTCAGTCACTATTTAAACAAAGCTGATATTTTCTAATGAAATTAATATTATGACCAAGAAAGATAAAGTAAGTAAGCAATGAACAATGACTTAATTTTGTTTGTTAAAAAAATGAACCTTTTAACCAATGTCATAAAAAACAAAACAAAAGAAGAAAAAAAACATGTCAAGGAGGCGTTTGAGGGAAAGTTGCACCAAGAGGTCTTGAAGTAGAGGTGGGTGAGAAATTCAATGAAAACGTAACAATCATTTTAATCAAAAGTGAAAAGATTGAATGGTTCAGACAGATTTTAGGAAACAAGTTCAATATTATTTTGAATTATTGCCTCGATTTAAAAAACAAAACAAAAAAACATCCATCCATCACTGCTTTTCTATAGCCACTTAGCCAACAGGTCCAGGCAAGAAACCCAGACTCTCCCAGGTGACACTCTCCAACTCCTCCTGGAGGATCCCAAGACATTCCCAGGCTAGAGAAAAGACACAATCCCTCCAGTGAGTTCTGGTTCTGCCCCTGGACCTCTTCCCAGTGAGACATGCCAGAAACATCTCTACAGGGAGGCAACCAGAAGGCATCCTAACCAGATGCCTGAACCACCTCAACTGACTCCTTATGATGTGAAGGAGCAGGGGCTCTACTCAAAGCTCCCCAGATGACAGAGCTCCTCACACTATCTCCAAGGCTGAACCCAGAAACCCAACAAAATAAGCTCATTTCAGCCACTTGTGTCCGGGATCTTGTTCTTTCGGTCATGATCCAAACCTCATGACCATAGATAAGGGTTGGAATGAAGACAGACCAGTAAGAGAGATTTGGCTTTCAACTTAACTCATTCTCCACCACGAATGACCGAAGCAACACCCTAATTACTGAAGACAAGGCCTAAATCCATCTCCTGCTCCATCCTTCAATCAAGATAACCAAAAACAGTACTTAAACTCCTCCACCTGAGCCCCCCCCCACCCCCACCACAACCCAGAGGGGGCTCCACCCATTGAGAACCATGACATCAGACTAAGAAAAACTGACTCGCCTTCCAGCTGCTTCACACTCGACGGTGAAACGCTTGTGAATGCCGAAAGTGTCGGCCTGAAGACGCCAACCGAACATCATAAAGCGGAGATGAGACCTTGAGATTCCCAAACCAGACACCCTCTCCACGTCTGCACTTTGAGATCCTGTCCATGAACGCCACATGGGACCTATGAGAAACTGTCCCTCTCTGACAAAGGTTTAAAGAAAGACCTCGTGCAATTTGTTAGTGCTTGGTGTTTGTGAAGGGGATGACTCTCAGACACCAGCACGCCAAATCTTAGCCATTTTTGTGTTTGGTCATGTTGGACTAGCTGCTTCTAACTCATATACTGCTGCGTTCACAGTCACAGGACCCGGCAGCAGCTGAACACATTCATCTGGGTGACACAAACAACAGCAACAACATGGAGCAATATCTTTAGGAACAAGTTTCATTGTTTCATTCCAGATACTTGCTAAATCACGCTTGTGGCGGTCCAACGTTACACGTAACTTTATGGATGTTTCCTCTGAGTTCGTCACAAGTTTTAATGTGAGCGAGGACAGAAGTGATGAACAGCCAGAGAGCGTGAGTCAGAGCGAGGCCACCAACGTGTACAAACCCATGTAAACACGTCAGGATGTTGTCTTTGTGCAACTGTCTCATCCAGAATGATGCAAACTTCACACTTTTATTCCAGTCCACAGACAACGGCACTCCCTTACTTCATTTGATCTTTTAATTATTATCTTTAACGGAAGCTTTACGACCGCTCGAGACTCTGCCGTAAAGTAAAAGAAGCCACCTGTGAACATGTACGGCTTCTCGCTTCCGATGCTTCCTCTTTTTTCACAGCTCTCTTACCAGTCTCATGCGAGAGCCCGGTGGCAGCTGAGAGCTCAGATTAAACACTTCCTCCTGAATGTCATCATGTGTGTCATAACTGAGATGGCAACACAGCTCCGGTCCCCAGTAGCGTCTGAGGCCCGCTCCGTACTGTGCACCATTAGAAGGGAAAGAACGATGGTGATGTTACATCTCTGTCATGAAGAAGGCAGAATGATGAATTTCCCTCAACACGTCCACAGAGCATTTCAAGATTTGTGCCCCGTGTTGATTAACTTTGTCCTTTTTGTCCTGAGACATCAAGTGAGTAACACTTTCTGTGCTGTGAGAACTGGGCGGGACTCACTGGAAAGTCATCACCATGAGACAAGAACATCTGAGGTGAGGAAACCACGGTACGTTTGTGCGAAAAGACATTTTGAGCTCGTGTGGTTTTATTTTCACCACAAGCCGACGGTTTCAGATTCTCCTGTCGCATCTCTACATAAGAGCAGACTATTAAAGCTTCAAAAATCAGAGAAAATATCCATAATGAACTGGTTTCCATTTCAGGATTCACGCAAGTTGCTAATAAAAAGTATTTAGAAACGTTTTATAAAGATAATTAGGATTTTATCTACTGTCTATTCCTATAAATAGAAAAAACAAGCAATTCTTGAATGCATGTCACCCGCCATGTTTAATGTCAGCGTTTTAATCAATATCACCTTCTGCAGTAGCTCAGTGGTCAGTGCAGTGCTCTTGTAATATTGAGGTTGCGAGTTCTAGCCCAGGTTGCGTCACGAAGGGCATCCGGCGTAAAACAAATTGCCAAATCTTTCATGTGGGTTCGCTCGCTGTGGCGCCGCCTGAAGAAGGGAGCGGCTGAAAGAAACTTACTGTTCCTAGTATATGTTTGGGACGACTCCCAGCTACTACCACAGCAAATATATATTCATTAGTTGTGATACTGACTTGACTTATAGCCACTTTTGTTTTTGCTAAATTTGCTTAACCATCACACAAAGACAAAAACAGAAAATGATAAAAAAAAAACAAATGACTGAATGTCCCGTGAGAAAACAGTTTCATGATCAGCTTGTCTTTTCCATAAACATCATCAGCTTTGTCTCCTCAGTGCTTGTCTTGAAAAATCCTCCGATGTTCCAAAATGTGTGCATTTATGAAGTACCAGTAGTTACATTGCTGTTAAATTATTATTATTATTTTTAATTGTTCTTAAACAATCTACTTGATTTACTTAAAGGGATGAGTGGGGTTCCATGGAACGTTATGCATAAAAAATATCTTACCTGTTGTAGATGGCTCTTTTATTGATTTCAGTTTGGAGTAAAATAATTTAATTCTGATCAGACTGATGAGTGAAAGGCTAGTCCATGGAAGGCCAAGAACAAAATGGATTGCTTCTGTTGTTTAATAAACAAAATAATAAACAAATTAATAGATAAACTACAATTTCCAAAATGTCCTCACGGTTCAGGCAATTATCATTCTTTGAACCTTTACATTGTTTTCAGCTTCAGCAGAAATATAATGATATTCCTACTGAATGTGTCCTGGCTGCACAGGGAGTGCTACAGCTAGCTGCAGTTGCTACTCCTTACACTTGCAAATAGACAGAATTATGTGTAAATAAACGTAATGTAAAAATTGATGATGATGTAAAGGTTTAAAAGAGTTATTTTTAAACCAGAACGTTGAAAAAGATGACAACGGTCCATTTGGATCTCGGCTGCACTCAGACTACCCATTATTCAATTTAGACAAAGAAAAATCAAATTATTTTTTATTAAAGTCTTATTTAAGGTATATAAGATGATAACTGTTCATGGGTTATACACAGAACCCCTCTTCAGATGATCTGAAACATCACTTTAAATTTAATCTCTATAATTTCAGTGTGTGTTAACTCATAATCCTTTTGGGGATGATGTTACTTATCAGTAAACTGCATATTTACTCTAATAAAGTTTATTTGTTATCATTGGTATAAAGGAAGTAGATGTTTAGCTATTCAATATGACACAAAAAAATGTTGGAAATTCTTCCTCTTCCTGTCTAAAAAAAAAAAAAAAAAAAAAAAAAATGCAACGAGCGCAGCCAAGACAAAAAAGTTCAACAGGAAATGGTCAACAAACAACATGTGGACGTACTTGGATTAACAGTGGAAGAGGTCAGAGGTCAGAAACTTTCCTATTTACGTCTTCTCTATCAGCAGCTGCACATGCCTCCATTAGGTCAGAGCAAAACACATGCAAAGCTTCCTCAAACTATATTGTTCTCTGCAAACTTCCTTAAACGTATTTCCCCAAGAGATACAGATTTCTTCGTGAGCGATGCTCCATAAAAGCGTGACTGCAAACCAACGTACACCTCCTGGAATCTGCTCTTCTAAAAGCAGCACCTTTAATCCTCGGACGTTCAAAGGCACACCAAACGCAGCCTGTTTGTTCAAGAGTGCACTTGCTTTTGAAACTTTATCCCCTGCAGTAAACTTCAGCCTGCTCAGCACGGCGACACTCCCCAGTTCAAGCTTAAACAGGCCGACCTCGGTCTTTGCACACCCTCAGGTGGAACCCCTGGGTCTCGCTGACTCACACGCAGACTCACGCTCCAAACATCTGCTTTCTGAAAACACCTGGGAGGGTTTCCTCACCTCCCCAGTTCTTCTCCCACTTCATAGAAGTCCTCCACGTTCTGCTGTTTGAATGCTGCCATGCCTGGTGTCCTCATTGATGTAGGAGCTGGCCTGATCGTTGCTGCTGAACCCTGCAGATCTTCAGGAGCCGTCTTCCTCCTTCTGCTGTTCATGCAAAGAGAGAGCAAGAGAGAGAGAAAAAGGAGTTCCTGTTAGTTTCTGGCTGAAGGCATGACATTTTTTAACACATGTTCCAGCTTGTCAAACAGAACTGCACCCAGACTTTCACCTTGCTGTTGAACAAGCCCCAGCACTTCAACTTGACCAAGTTTCTCTTGAACAAACAATGGAGGAACACAACCAGAACTGGGCATTAGGGGTTAGTTTTCAGTGATTAGAGAAGGAATTTAGATGAAAACAGGATTTCTGGGTAATTAGAGCAAGACCTCTGTAGTGAAACATTTTATTTATCTGACTGAAGCTGAGTCTGAGCTGTACAAACAAATATGAGGGGAAAAAACAGTGAAAGGTCACACACTTCCTTTTCTGCTTTCAAACAAGAGTTGTTTTTTTTACATACAGCTAAATATAAGTATCATGTCTTACCTTTCTGTCAGATGGAGGGCAGAGGGTCAGCGTTCATCCGTGTCTCTTCCAGCTGCTGGTGTCATCCAGCTGAGACACAAATCTGTTGTCTGGTGTCTCTGCTGCTGCTTTCTGTCACCAGGCAGGTCGACCCATCTGACTTTGTGCAGCAGAGGTCCCTCCCCCTGATGGCTCTGCTCTGAAAGTACAGCAGGGAGGCTGTGAGGACAACCCTCACCCACAGACATGCCTGAGGCTTTGTGTGGGCCAGGAGCTAAAGGTGCTCGCTGCAAACTCACATATGGTTATTGGGAAGGAGAGAAATGTGCATTTTCTGTGGGAATACAGAGAGAATGAACACAGAACGACTGCTGACATCAAGTCAAAGTTAAATGGAGCAAAAAACAACCTAAAAAAAAAAAAAAAAAAAAAAGAAAGAAGAGAAACATTAAAGTGGCCAAACTTTATCTAAAAGCAGCAAAAGGCTACCTAAAAGCTAAAAGTAGCAAAAGGTAGCTAGATGCTAAAAGCAGCATATACTGTATATTGTATTAGCTAAAAGTATAAAAGCCAAACTGTATTAAAATACAGTACTAAGTAGAAGTTAATAGTGATAGCTAACTTAAAAAAAAAAAAAAAAAAAAAAAAAAAGCTAAAAGCAGCAAGCATTAGCTAAAAGAGAGAAAATGCTGTCATTGCAGAAAAAAAAAAGGATTATAAATAAAAGCAACAAAAGGCTGGCTTAAAAACAGCAAAAACTTAAAAGCTAAGAGCAATGTTAGCTAAAAGAAAAAGCTAGCTCATTGCAGCAAAAGACTAGCTAAAAGAAAAAAGCAACAAAAGACTGTAGATTTAACAATAAAAAAATGCAAGCTAAAAGTAAAAAAGGGTGAGCAAAAAATGAACATTTTAAAAACGTTAGCAAAAAGTAACAAAACAGTAGCTAAAAGTTAAAAGTAGCAAAACACAAGTTAGAAGCTAAAAGCTAGCCAAAAGTAGGCAAAGGCTAGCTAAAATAATTTTTAAAGGAATTGGAGAATGTTTTACTATGAGGAAAATATTTGTAAGATTGAACACTTTGAAAAGGATAAAAGTTATACAAACCGAATGTTATGGCACTTATCTCCCAAAATGAGCTGAATGTTTTGATTTATGAATCGCTAACAGCAGAAAAATGAGACAAACGATCATTAAACGGCTGTTTATTGAATTGGTCTTTTAAGTGGTTTTACACTGACATAAACTGGCATGAAATTAAGACCTTTTTAAACAACAAAAATAAAGTATTTTTTCTCATTTTGAAGAGCAGATTAAGATTAAAGGTGAAATAATAGATTTGCTAAAATATGAGGTTCTTGTGCAATATTGTGCTGAGAAAGGGGGAAAAAGCAAAGATGATTGTTTTAGATGTAGCTTATTCCATGTGAACGTTAAAAGTATTTAATAAAAATACAAACCCAGAGGACAGGTTGTGTATTAAACAAACACTGAAACCTAATGCACACGTTCTTTACCATCAAACATAAAGTTATTCAAGAGTTTGAAAATGTTGGATCTAATAAGAGACCGGCTCTCGTAAACTAAGTCAAATCACATTTCTACCTCTTCATGTGTCATTAAACATAATCCAGCCATGTGTTCACAAGTAATTAAAAAAAGAAGGAGCAGCAGAGTGAACTTTGTAATAACAGTTCAATGATAGTACAAAAGTAAGCTGAAAACAAGGTAAGAGTATACAGGAAGAAGGACTAAATAAAAAAAGAAAAGAAAAAAGAAAACCACATCCTAGTTAGTCTCGTGTACAATCCTGTTCATCCAGGTGTTCACAGTTTACTGCTCAAACCAACACAACCTAACTAAACAGGTCATGTTTCAAAAGAACAAGGCAGAAAATCATCTGCAGGTACCTGAATGTGTAACAAAGTGGAGGATGAAGCCAGCTTTCCTTTCTCTTATAACAAATCAGTCCATTTTTTTCTAAATCATGCTGACCCACATTTCAGACCACAGCCACTGTGGGAATGGGTTCTGGACAAATGTTGCGCTGCCACTTTGAGGACAGCGAGAGTAAAGACATCAGATTTTCTGTTCGAGGCTCAGAACAATCAATAACTCTTCAAATAATCCGTCCTGAGTTTTAAAAAAAGAGAATAAACCAAAATAAAAAATAAAAAACAGACAGAAATTATGTTTCATGAGTTCAAAAGTTAAACTTGAACTGACTATCAGGACGACACTTGATTTGTATGATGGCTTAGTTTGTGTTTATACTGATCATTTTTGGATTTACATCTAAAAATATAAATGAGCTTGCAGCTTTTGTAATGTGCAGCAGAAGAAAACATTTGAATCCATCCTCTCATCGTTCTCTTTGTTCTGAATGGGAGTTTAAAAAACGGTTTCAGCAAAGTTGAAATTTCAGCATAATAAATGTAAGTGCATTAAAGACATGAGTGTAAAGTAAAGTGATGATTGGAAAAATTACAAGTGAAATAAAAATAATTAAAAAAAACATCAGTTCTTTCAAAAAGGCACAAAAATGTAAAATACTGCTTCGGGCTGTAAGAGTTGGCTTAGCAACTCTCTGTTGGACGTGATCTACAGGAACAGAATGGCAGAAATACTGATGGCTTGTTTTGGTCCGTTTGTCTCATCGTTCCTGTTCTGATGCAGAGGTGGACTCCGACGACTGGAACGCCTCTCGTATCTGCAGAGAAGCTCGCGTTGCCTTCGTTCTATAGTAGCGCAGCGTCCTCTTCATCAGGTGTCCTCCTCGTCGTCACTGATGAAGCTGCGTCCGTCCTGACTCGTTTCCCTCTCCTTCAGGAAGGTCTGTCTGATGGCCTCCAGCTCCGTCAGCTCCAGACGCACCTTCTCCAGGTGGAACGAGCGCCGGTTCTGGATCTGCCTCATGGGGAACGGGTTCATGTCAACGAAAGCAATGCTCATCAGCTTCCTGAAAAACAGAGAGAATGAAAACAAATTCAAGTTTTATTTAAATTTACAAACTGGACGACAGTGGATAAATTCTTCTCTCGCTGCTTTATTTTATTATTATGCCAAAATGTGTCATTTGGTAACATTTACAGCAGCGTTCAGGAGTGGAGTCCAATGAAATGAAGCAAAATGCATCATCCAAAAGGGAAGCAACTGACACGTTATTACAGCGCCACTTGCAGGTGAACTGTCTCCATTTTTCAATAATCAATACATTTTTAGAATAATTTTTATCCGTTTCCCCATAAATAAAATAAATTTATCAAAATGTGAAAATGTGTCTTTGGTATAAGTTTATAAATCTCAGAGAAAACTAAAATAATTCTGGAAATCATTTGATATATAACACACACACATACACATACATTTATATATTTTCAATTATGCCCTTTCAAACTAATAACATTTCCACCGGTTTACTCTGTTATTTCTAATTTATTCCATTCAATGCAAGAGGCTTTATCAGTTCAAAAAATGTTTGGAGTGTGTGGAGTTCCAAACTTTACATAACTGCATGAGAGGACTCGGTATGAACATGGATTCACATCAAGGTTAGACCAAAAATACAGCCCTCACAATAAAGAGTGGTTAAGATCGTTGTTTTGCAGCCTCCCAGATGGGAAGTGAAACATCTGGTCACAGAACAGCAGTCCAGATGTTTTGCTTTTTAACTTGTTTTGGATTGACCATGTCCTGGAGGACTGAGAATCTATCCATCAGTCACATGGAGGAGAGATCTGACCGACTATTATAGCTTATCTTCCTCCTTACTGGTACACGACACCTCCATCTGAGCTGTCTTGGTGTGGCTTCTGAATGGACTGATGCAGAAAGGAGGCGTTGAAGCCAACCCATCCCTGGTGGGGTTTTGTGCCGCAAAGCGAGGTAGTAACAGAGATGAAACGGTCGACATGAAAAAGTAAGCCAGTTCATCAATAATGTGATGACGTGATTGTTGGGCTGTGTGACCAGCTGGTTAGGGGAGTTAACAACAAAGTTTGTTTTTAACAAGGGTTCATGAATGATGTCACAGCAACTTTGTATCTGGTAAAAAAAAAAAAAGTTGGGTTAACTACAAAGAGAACCTCTAAACTGAGTCACTTTGGCATGTTTTGAATACGAGGCATACGTCCATCATAGTTAATGCTTTGCGCTCCATGTCAACACAGCTGAGTTCTGCTCCACTCCTCTTTATGTCCTGCAACGCTCGTTCTTTTACTGAAAGCTCATATCTGTGTGGGACGTGGACAAATCTATCTGTGATTTATGAATGGCCAGAGAAAGCATAAAGACAGACAAGTCTGAGAGGCCAGTTTGTGGAACTGTTTGGACTGTATCGGGACTTTCACATATGAACAAGACATTTAAAACCCATTTAAACAAGTCACTTTACCTTGAATCCAGGATTGTGCGAGTGAAACATCGGAGATATTTGAAGATGGCTGTGGAATCCTGCAACTTCAAAAAATCTTCTTCTTTGTACTTGAGCAGAGCGAGAGCAAATCGGAATATGATCTGTGGAAAGTAAAGAATGAAAGACGTTCACACTTATGAATGTAAAAGTACCGACATTTTTAATACGCTGAAGAGCAGAGGAGTGAAAAGACTTCCTCTGAACACACACAGCACACACCAGCTGTCTTAACATGAATATAAACTATTTAATGGCTTCACTTGAATTTCATTAAAGGCCAAACATTCCTGAAGGAGTGAATAAACTGCCTTTCATGACAGAGTTTAGACGATCACATCAAAAATAATGTTCTGCACAATCTCATATTCCTGCTCAAACTACACAGCCACATCAAATTTTGGTTCAATAAACCCATTTTTGAGTAGGCTTAGGATGATTAGCTGTGGCAGCCAACTAAGACTATTCAGTGAAAGATTTAAAAATGGATGTCCCAACTAACTCAGGAGCCAGAGAGAAGGAGAAATCCCACACGAGACAGGCCCTAGAGAAATGTGGATATCCTAACTGGGCCTTCCTGAAAGCAGAGAAGGATGGCCCAGCACAGAAGATCAACATCATCAGGCCAGGACTCTGTGGTCTACACTCATCTCCAGGTCAGCGGTCACTCTTTCAGGGATGAAGATGTTCACATCCTTGATAGAGAGGAACGATGGTTTGAGAGAGGAGTAAAGGAGGCCATCTTTGTGAAAAGAAACCGTCCATCATTAAACAGAGGTGGAGGCCTCTGGGCTCAACTGTCCCCCTCCTACAATGCTGTTATTGCTAGTATCACACAGCCCTCTGTGAATAGCAATAATAATAATAATTTTATCTAAAAAGCGCCTTTCAGGACACTTTACAGCAGGGGTGACCAAAGTAGGGCCCGGCCGTTTGAATTTGGCCCGTCAGGAGATGTTCTCATTACTATATTATAATCTCGTAAGCCAAAGCACTGAATTTTTACTCCACCATTGTAATTAATCAACACCACTGGTGTTGGTCCACTGTGTTTTCTGAGGTCCAAGGTCAATGCAGACATCTACCAGGACATTTTAGAGAACTTCCTGCTGCTGACCAACTTTATGGAGATGCAGATTTAATTTTCCAACAGGACTTGGCACCTGCACACAGTGACAAAGCTACCAGTACCTGGTTTAAGGACCATGGTGTCCCTGTTCTTAATTGGCCAGCAAACTCTCCTGACCTTAACCCTAATAGAAAATCTATGAGGTATTGTGAAGAGGAAGATGTGATACACCAGACCCAACAACTGAGAAGAGCTGAAGGCCACTATCAGATCAACCTGGGCTCTCATGACACCTGAGCAGTTCCACAGACTGATCCAACTTCATGTCACGCTGCTGCAGTAATCCAAGCAACAGGAGTAACAACTAAGTATTGTATGAAGTACATGCTCATACTTTTCATGTTCATACTTTTCAGATGGCCAACATTTCTAAAAAAATACTTTTTTTTAATTGTTCTTAAGTAATATTCTAATTTTCTGAAATACTGAACTTGGGGTTTTCATCAGTTGTCAGTTATAATCATCAACATTAAAATAAATAAACATTTGAAATACAGCAGTCCGTGTGTAATGAATGAATATAATATACAAGTTTCATTTTTTTATTTTATGGAATTACTGAAATAATTCAATTTTTTCATGTTATTCTAATTTTATGACCAACACCTGTTCATTTACATTTTGAAATGCTAAAATGTATACATTTGTTTTTATTTCCTATATATGACTTATGTGTTTTATTTTGTGTTCTGTAACATTCTTTATACAGAAAGGAAGGTTAAATAACTGTATATAAATAAAATTACTTTACTTAAAGCAATATTTGCATTTCATGTATTATATTATCTCATTTGGCCCACGGCCCTCTGATAGATTTTTATTTTGGCTCTCTCAAGAAAAAAGTTTGGGCACCCCTGCAATAAGCAATGGTTTGCAAATGAATCGACAAACATTTTAAGTGTTTTTAACATAATTTATTTAATGCAAAATCTTGCTTTACACTTTATAAACCAGTGTAAACATTTCAATACAGACACTTGTCCAAGAAGAAGTCTATAATGTTACAATGCTTGACAGAGGCACATCACAGTCTCCAAGGAGATAGTCTCTTTTCAGGGTGGACATTTTGTTCACTACTTTAAACCGGAGCGATCTTTGGCTGAGCTCTTCCTCAGAGATACCATCAAAGAAGAAATCTTCATTGAATATCGGATTGCGGCTCTTTCTTATGACTGTGCTGCGCTGCTTCTGGATTTTTCCTGGGACCAGAGAAATGCTAACACTGCAGTTGATGATCTTGGGGTCCACAGAGAGCGGATACAAGGCCTCAGCGCTGATCAGTCGAACCCGCAGCCTTTGGTTGTCTGGGCAGTACTCTGCTGAGAGTCTCAGACTCCCATCTTTTCCTACTGTCACCATCTTTTCCTTCATTGCCCTGTCTCTGTGCAGTGTTAAGTCCATGGGGAAAATGTTGGGTGGTGCCAGACGGCCTTCGGGCATCCCCTTCGACGTCCTCCTTATGATGTTTGGGCTGTTATCTGTGGAGCTGCCCTCATCTGTGGACAGGGAGTTGTTCCTAGACACCATTGCTTTTCTTATGTTCCTTGACAGTAGTTCACGGCTCAGTGTTTTGAAAAGGGAAGACTTGGCAGGGCACCTGGGGAGCAGCGGAGAGCTGAAAGGGGAGGATTCGGTGGAGGACGCGTCGCTGTCCAACGGGCCCTGCCAGTTCATCGAGTAGCTTCTCGGGGAAAGCCTGGAGGTCAGGCTGTTGAGGCTGAACGAAGATGGAGAGGAGCTTGGTGAGGCGGGGTGGGTAAGTTTAGAGCAGGTGCTGGATCGACTTCTAGGCAGCAACATAGGAGAGGAGCCTGGATCAGAATGGAAAATGGACTCCTTTCTCTTAGTGTGGGGGCTCCCAAGTAAGGTGCAAAAGCCATAGCTGGTGTGAGCTTTGGCCAGGTGAGGGAGGGATAAGGCCGCCTGGCTGTGGGGATCTGCATTAGTAATCTCCTCATCACTGCAACCATCACAGGGGCTCTCATCTACACTTTCTACCTGAATGATGTGAGGGTTAAACACCTCATGACGCATCACGTCTGTTTCCAGTTTCTTCCTCTCACTCTGTGAGGCCCTGACGGTGCGAGCCGCTCCTCTTTTTTCTTTATTCTTCATCTCCTTCAGGGATAAAATCGTCGGCGGGATGCAGAACTCTGGGATGTTGTCAGGAGTGATGATGTTTGGACAAAGAGAAACCAACTTGGATTTGTCACTTTTGTCCCCCAACATGATGTCACCTATTTTAAAGCTGAGTTCTACTGATGGGAGAGGCAGGTTAGCCTTCTCTACTGACACACGCAGCTTCTCCACCACCCACATGGATCCTTTAGAAGAGGGCAGGAAATTCTGTAAAGATCACACATCATTCTTAAGTTGGTGCTCTCAAAACTGGATAAAAGCCAAACAATCATTGTGGTTTTCTTACCGCGTGTTCTGAAGATAATTCAAAAGTAATTTCAAATTTGGACGAACGGACAGCTCCAGCTGTGGTGATGCAACATGGAAAAGATTTTGGGTTCTGTCAGCAGCGAATGGAGAGTCAGCGGCTCTGGCTGTTTGAGAGACGCAAATGGTTTAAATGAAGCAGGAAGCCAATAAATCTAACACACACACCCCCTCTGTAGCTGCTGGTTCCTCCCACTCCCATTTTGCTGCTGCTGGTTCCCATGGAAAAATCCAGATCACAAAGAGCTCACGTCACCTGAAATGTGCTGCTCAGTCAGATATGGCTGAAGGCAAACAAGTGTGTTTACAGCAGTGACTAACTTCTAATCCATGTTTAGTTTTCCTACGTTTAAAGCAGGTGCTGCGTATGAACTTCTGTGAACACGAACATTTGATCCGATAACAAGTTAGAAGCATTTTAGTTTTACATGACTATGATTTAGCAGCAAAGTACAAGAAACAAATCTAGCTTTCAGTGGAAAAGTTGAGCTCAGTTGAAGTGAGTGGTTGAAGCAAGGAGGAAGAGTGTATTCTGTTCATTCCATCACTTTTTTTTTTTTTTTTTTTTGGTAAGTCTTTAGGAAATATGAAAAGGAATCAACATTTTCCCAAATATGTTGTGCTTCAAATGCTTGGCTTCTTAATGAAATACACTTTATTTTCTATCTTTGAATGTAAACCATCGATAAAAATCACTGACGAGCCTCTGTCAGTGCAGCATAATAGAAAAAACAAATCCCTGTGATATTGTTGAAATTTTAAATGGCTCATGGCCAATCATTGCACTATTTCAATTTTTAGACAAATACTCAGCATAAACTGCAGCTGAAGCAATATAGTTTATTATTATTTATGAAGATATTGGAATGTAGAGTTAATTAGAAATTAAAAATGTATACTTTTCTTGTTTTGTTTAATAAAACGAAATGTGAAACACAATTTGTTGTTGTTGTTTTTTGTTTGTTTGTTTGTTTTTTGTTTTTTTCAATACTTTTGCTGTCATATTATAAATAGCATACAGACCAAATGGGTTGGTATGCTTTTTGATCAAATTTCTAGTTTCTGAAACAATTATTTGCATCAAGTGTGTCATGAATAGAACTGATTTCCATGTCAATGTCTAATGCTGCTCTTATGTCCAAACACTATTTCAGAAATGTACGTGCTGCCCTCTAGTGGTCACATTTAAAGCATTTGCATCAAGTTTTTAAAGAAAGGGTCGATTAATTTAAGTTAATAAAAAAAAAGACGTAAATTGGACAGTTACATTTATTCAATAAATCATCAAATTAATTAAATAAATAAGTAAATAAATAAATAAATAAATAAATACATGTGCAAGCTGAAGGGAAATACAGGCACATGATTATTACCTAGTTTTAATTTTCTGCTCATTGAGCATAAGCAGTATTTTTATATGAATGGCTTCAAGTGTCTCTTCTCACCAGACAGATCCCGAAAAATCGAGACAACAAAGCTCCATTCTGCCCAGGACAAGGTTCAAGTAGTGTATCTGTTACCATGTGTTACCAGGCACTGGAGGACAGAGTGATGTCAGAGGCTAACAATATACCAGGAAGAAGTCCTAAATGAGGTTCTTCTCAGAAATGTTTTCTCTACTGTCCAGACCTCATCTGTAATTAAAAGCATTTTCACAATCCCCAAACCAGAGAGCTCTAAAACAATCACAAATTTTGAGATCAGTCATGAAAATACTATTTCAGAGTTTAAATCTAATATACTGTCAGTGATCATTTGTGCCTTTTTTCAAACTTAGCAAAGAGTTTTAAGAAAGAAGTAGTGTTCACTATGGCATTTAAATGTTTAAAACATTAATGGTTTTAAACCGCACACTATTTGTATTTTGGAGTCATGTTCTTTTGGAAGTGATGTAGATCAGTTGTTCTTTCAGATTAAGATAATCTTTCAAAAGGTTTCATTGATTTTTGGCTGTTTCCCTCCATCTTCTGTCAAGTCCTTACATTATGTATGGTATGTGCTTTATTAAAGGCAAGTGGACACAAGAGGACAGCATCACTATCTGCAGTAGATGAACACCAACAAAAAGTCCACAGAAATAGAAAAATGGCAAAGATTTGAAACAGGGCATGAGAGACGCATCATCCTTCAGCTGATCATCAATTTTTCAGTTTACAGAAGCAGGCAGGCGAAAATTGTGTTTTATTTGTGAAACTGTGTTGTATTTTGTGTTTTTACAGATTCAGCTAAAGAAATTAGAACAAACTGTGTCAGCACAGAATAGTTCAAGGTACAAACACACATAGCCTTGAAAATGTTCATGCAACCGGCTGAAAATGAATGGAGAAAGCAGCCTATATAAACCTCATCAAAGCCTGCTGTTCAAACCCCCTTTAAAAGATTACATGGACAGCTGGCTGCTTAGAACCAACAAGTGAAGAAATGAGACATATTTCAAAATGTTTGAGCAGTAATGTAAATCTTTTAGTCATAAACAAGTTAAAGTTTGCAATCTCATTAGTTGAAGATGACAAGGAGGGAAACATGTCAGGAGACAGGGAGAAGATGAAGGTCAGGAATATAGGACTGAGGGTTGCAACTCTAAATGTGGGGACAATGACAGGCAAAGGTAGAGAGATGGCTAACATGATGCAGAGAAGGAAGGTAGCTGAGTGCAGCGCTGAGTGCCTGTCTGCTGATGCGCGCGCACCTTCTCCTTAAAGTGAAACCTAATTATTTCAAGGTGATTTGAACACATACGTGCATTTATTAAGGAAAGGTTAAGCTCAGACACACTTTTACTAAGTTCAGCTTCCCAAACTGAAGACAAATTGCTCAAATCTTCATTTAAATAGATAAATTAGTGGCTTTCTATATGTCCAACATTGGATTGTACAGAGGGCGTTCTAGCTGACATACCTATGACTACGTCACAGACATCTACGCTGAAATAGTCGGATTTTCCGTGCAAAAACACAGAGCCAAATTTAAAATGACTTTGAATGAAATGTTCATATATTTATCATTTTGTTTGCAAAAACATACAAGATATATATATGTTGTGCCATTTTATGCAAAGTTCAAACATGTCACACGCCCTTTAACAGCCTCAGCGACCACTACACTGTTTATATTATAGAACTACTTTTGTCCCTTAAATCACAAGAAATTGTGTACAGTATGTCATTAACAAAGTTTGACTAAAATAATAAAACTTTGTTACTTCTCATCATAAGGCCATCCTAATTTAACACTAGTCTAACATGTCCTGCTGTTCTCATAGAACACTAAAGGGGCAAGTACAGTTTCATTTATTTTTACATATTTATTCATGTTTAAACAATAAAAATCAAAGTAGCAGCAGGAATGTACCTCTCCACATACATTTCATAAGAGTAATAAAACAAATAAAGTAAAAGTAGTAGCATTGGTGTCAGAAACATTCGTAATGTAAGAGGACACACTGATGCGGGGTCTGGGGGTTCTCCCCCAGAAAATTTAGAATAAATAAGATGTCATTTCCTACATTTTGGCGTATGGGTTGTTAAACATCTAAGTTTACTTACATATGGGGCAGGGTCAGAGGCAGGGCAGCCGACCCTGGACCCAAAAGTCCCAGGTTCATTCCCCAGTCATTGCACATCTCATTGTGTCTCTGAGCAGCACACCCCCTCCCCAACTGCCCCCCAGGCACCCCCAATAGTCACCCACTGCCCCCACCTGGGGCGAGGGATTAAATGCAAAGAACCAATGTTGCCATTGTATGGGAATATACAATGATGACAACACATTATTATTACAAGTAAACACTTGACTACAAGTAAACACTTGATTCAATAACTATTTTAGAGTTTATGGCGCAAGTTGTTTGAGTATTCTCCCATTAATCGAGTGGAATGGATTAATTCACACAGAAATAGAAACAGAGCTGGGTGAACTATTGTAGTTCTGTGAGGCCTCCTCTATCTGAAGAGCCATCAGCCATGGAGTTCTGGATAGAATAAGAACAGAAAAGGTTATGTACAGATAATAGTAAAGTTTTTTCTTCTTTCGGCTGCTCCCTTCTTCAGGGGTCACCACATTTAACTTTTTTGTTCGGCTTTTCCCTCTTCAGGGGTTGCCACAGCAAGTCATCCATCCTCCTTACTCTGTCCTCTGCATCCTCTGTCCTCACTCCAACTACCTTCATGTCCTCTCTAAGGCCCTATTTACACAGACACTTTGGGGGGAAACGGAGGTTTTGGGTATGTTAATTAGAGGGAAAGATCTGCGTTGACACGGGTGAATTTCAGCATTTACATGCATCCTCATGATTCCCCCCACCCTCATGAATCTGCTGTAGTTACCATGCCGGGTCATTAGATGGCGCTGAGAATTTTTGTAACTTCACCTAATGCGC
>JARVLU010000002.1:24928713-24939737 GCA_031762415.1 Simpsonichthys santanae | reverse complement strand
GAAACAGTTCAGGATCTCGTGCTTATTTGACACAGGAACAGAGTTAACGAGAAGTTGTGATGGGAGGTCAGATGATTTGGGGGATGCCTGAGAGAGATTTGATGGTTTTCCAGAATTTTTCAGCTAATGCTGACAGATTTTTGCTACTTTCATCTGTTAACTGGCCTTTTGGCTGCTTTTAACTACTCGTTTGTTACTTTGTTTTAGCTAGGTTTTTGCTACTTTTAGCTTTTATCCAGCTTTTTGCTCCTTTTAGCTGCCTTCTGCTATTTTTAGCATTTAGCTACTATTCACTATTTTTTGCATTTAGCTACTGCAACCAGTTTTCTGCTACTTTTATCTTTTAACTTGCCTTTTGGCTCATTTTAACTACCTGTTTGCTACTTTTTGTTTTAGCTAGGTGTTTGCTACATTCAGATAGCATTTTGCTTCCTTTAGCAAACCTTTTGGGTATTTTATAACTAGTATTTTACTACTTTTAGCTTTAAGCTAGCGTTTTGCTACTTTTAGATGTTCTTTTAGTTCTTTTAGTATTAACATCTGAGTTTCAGCATTCATTTCTCCAGTGAAGGTTTATTTGTTTGTTTGTTTGTTTGTGCACCTTGAGGACATCCAGCTCCTGCTGCTCCATATGTGGAGGTGGTGATCCTGCATCGTTTGGATTTCCGCTCTGCTCGGAGCTCTGCTGCGACAGCTTCATGATGACTTCGTCCTTAGCCTGGATGGTCTCCATCAGCATTCCCAGCTGGTCGTTCATTTCCCCCACCTTGATTTTCAGGCCCTTCAGCTCCTTCTGCAGGCTCTCCTTCTCCAGGGTCAGACGCTCCATGTGGCCACACAGGGACGGAATCTGCACGTCTCTCTCCTGAAGCAGCGCCTCCAGCCGAGCCACATGCTCCTGGGTTACAGCTGAAGTCTGGCTCTGGTCTGAGGGGGAGGATGTGTGTGGGGCTGGTCGCTGCACAGCGGGTCGGTCACACTGGGAGGTTCTTAGAGTCTGTTGCAGAAGCCTCACCAGTTCCTGCACAAAAAGATATAAAAGCATGTCTTTTTTATTGTGTGGTTACCAGAAAACATGGAATATAAGTAAAAAAAATAAATTAATTAAAAAATAATAATAATAATAATAATACCGTAATAATAATAGTAAAGTGCAATATTTGTTCTTAATCAATTTTTAAAAATCTATTTAGAATATAAAAAATAGAACCAGATATTTTGAAAGAGTGATTTATGGGCAATCTTATAAAAGATACCAGTAGTTTTTACAGCAATCTTGTCCCAGTTTTAAAGCTATTTCAACAAACCATAAATCAAAATGTTCAGCTCCTTCAGGACAATCCTGCCATGACTTCTGGTGTTGGTGCAACTTTAGCGTTTTGAAATATTTTTGCTTTTTCCATCATTTTTTCCTCCTAGAAAATTAATTGAGCTCGTTTTACATTCTTCAAATCTTTAGATCTGTTCACAACCTTTTACTGCTCCTTTCACATTTTGTTCAGCTTCAGCTTCTTTGTGTAAATTTTTAACTTTTTTCTAGCTACTTTCAGCTAATTTCAGCTGTTTTTAAGCTGTTTTGTGCTCCTTTGAGATTCTTTATATTAACTACAACTTTTTTCTGCTTCTTCTAACTTCTTTCTGCTAATTTCAGCTTATTACTACAAGTTTCAGCTTTTTCTACTATTTCAGCTACTATATAGCTGTTTATATGCTAATTTAAGGTTTTTCAGCTAATTCCACATTTTTTGCACTCATTTAAACTTTTTCAGCTTAATTCAACCAAAATAAGTTCTCTCTACTTCCTTCTTGTAATTTAAGCTTATTTATGCTTTTTTAGCTACTTCTCACCCCCCCCCCCCCAATTTCAGCTTTTTTCAGACAATTTCCACTTTTTGAGCTCATTTCTGCTTCTTTCATCATAACTGGGCAAACATTGTTTCTGCTTTCTTCTGCTAATTTAAGCTTGTTTTACGTTTTCAGCTGTTTTTTAAGCATTTTATACCATTTTTAGCTCATTTCAGCTGTTTTCAGATAAATAATTTTTTTAGTGGTAATTTCTGCTACTTTCCACCTAATTAACTTCTTTCTGACAATTTCAGCTTGTTATAATCCTTTCAGCTTTTCTGCTATTTCAGCTACTTTTTGGCCGTTTTGTGCTAAATTTAGCTTTTTCAGCTAATTCCACATTTTTTGTTAATTTCAGTTCCTTCCACTTCCCTCTGGTAGCTTAAGCTTCTTTCTGCCTTTTCAGCTATTTTTACTACTGTAATGTCCACGTTTTTAGTTAATCTTTAAATGTTTGTGTTCATTTCTGCCTATTTAAACTTAATTTAGCAAATATGTGTTCTTTCTGCTTTCTTCTGTTAACTTATGTTTGTTCTTCCATTTCAGCTACATTTCAGCCTCATTCTTAACTAATTTCAGCTGTTTTTCAGCAAGTTCTTCAGTAATAAGCATTCATACTGCATTTTTGCAGGAAATGCAATTTCTCTAGTATAATTTATGTCAGATTTGTTTCTGAGAGAACCAGATATTTACAAGACTCATAAGTGGATTCCTACATTGAATTAGCTTTGAGTAGCAGGGTTAGTTTCAAGACAAAGTTATTTTCAGACATAAACAGAGAAACTTGTCTACCATCCACACTGTGCCATTTAATAATGAACAAAACAAAAAGATTTAACATGGCCGCTAATCACAGCTACTCAACATTAGCAAACACAAAATGTCTATAACTTATACATTTATATAACTAACTTAGATGATGAGCTAAAGTCAGATGTGATAGATAGGAACAAATAAGAAACCATTAATTATTTATATTATAAGGGGGGAGTGGTGGTGCAGAGGTTAGAGATGGTGGGCCTGTGATCGGAAGATCGCCGGTTCAAGCTCTGCACCAACAACATCAAAATGTGGGTGAAAAAGGTGAAACACCCACACCTGCTTCCACCCTCATTCGCTCCACTCTGGGCCCCTGAGCAAGGCCCTTAACCCCCACCATCTGCTCCCTAAACAGGTCTCCTGAAAGTGAGTTTTCTTGGCTCAATGAGACTACCTGTGTAAATAAAGGGTAAATAAATAAAATAAAAATTTTGTATGAATTCTCACATTTTTATCAGTCATTATAAATGTAAAGCTGTGTGTGTGTGTGTGTGTGTTTAGAACCAGCAACTGAACATTTGTATCTTTCTAGTAACACTCTTGACCAGTTTGACCAATCAACTTGTCCAAAAAAGGAGAATAGAGAGAAATGGGAAGAGTTGCCAGAGCTGTGATCTTCTACAGAACTGCAGTTCCTCATTACGAGCTGAAGCGTGACTAATCGTATAGTCTTCCTAAGAAACTAAACTCAGGCACTCGGTCTGACACCACAACCACAGGCTGACACTTCATTTTCTAAAATAACGAGTAACAACTTGAAAAAAATACGCCCATTTACTCCATTTATTGTGATTACACGTGACACTAAAGTGCTCACATCAAACTAAAACTGGAGAACTTCACGCTGAGAGCTGAAGGACTTCACTGACATTAGTAAAGTTACTGAACTGTTAAAGTGGAAACAAGCAGAACAGTAGCTAAACCCTAAAAATAACATGCCCATAGCTAACAGCTAAAATTAGCAGCAGTTTAAAGACATAAGAAGACAAAATAAAGCAAGTATCCTGAAGCATATTTCAGAGACAAAGGTTTTTGTACAGTGAGAATTGAAGAGATCTCAACATATTTATATGTGGAAACTATAAATTAATCTAAATAATTTTAAAAGTATAAAAGTTACAAATACTAAAAGTCATAGAACACTATTCTACAACTTTATTAATAGTACAAAGTATGCAGAAGTAGTTTGACTACAAAAACTGTACAAACAAACAGGAAAACAACGTGATGCTGACTCAGCGCTCACCGTCGTAAGGAGACGTTAGCGTACCTTCTGGCTGGCCAGCTCCTCTCGCAGCTGGACTTGCTCCTGCTGCGTGTGGCTCAGTTCTTCTTGCAGTCGAAGCTGCAGGTCCGAAGGCTTGCTGCCATTACACTCCGCCGCCGAGTTCTCAGAGCTGCGCCCCATCCTCCCCGTTCCCTTCACGTCTCGAAGTGAGGACCTCTTGGGCCGTGAGGAGGTGCGCACAAAATCGAATGTGAACGCTGAGCCGAAGGAATCTGAGGGAGGAGAGGCATGTGTGTGTGTGTGTGAGATCATCGGGAGGAAGATTAGGTGGAGTAATGAACTCTGAGGAGGCAGAGCGTACGTCTGTGTGAGTTGAGGAGACTCTTCTGTTCAGGGAAGTCCTTGGGTGGAGGATCGATCATCTCCCACTCCTCTGAGCTGCTGTTGTTGGTGTAAAACACACTGCGTCTGTTCTCGCCCGCTCTGCCAGGCCGCAGAGACGACATGGTGTTTCTAGAATCAAACAAAAACAAAGATGAAACCAGTTCCATCACACGGACAGATACCTGATGCTGTGGAACAACTCAAATACAAAGGCAACTAGAGAAATTAGACTTCCTGCAAAAATGCAGTGTGAATGCTTATTGTTGAAGAACTTGCTGAGAAACAGCTGAAATTAACTAAAAAAAACATGCTGAAATGTAGCTGAAATGGAAGAACAAGCCTAAATTAATAGAAGAATGAAGATATTTGCTGAAATTGGTTTGAATAAGTAAAAATGAGCACAAAAATTAGGAAATTAGCTAAAAAAGGATGAAATTAGCAAAAAAAAAAAAAAAAAAAAAAAAAGGTAGAGTTAGCTGAAAAATCTAGAATTAGCATAAAACAGCTAAACAGTTGCAGAAATAGCAGAAAAAGCTGAAACTAGCAGAAATGTGTTAAAAGGAGCATAACAAGATGAAATGAAATTAGCTGAAAGACCTTAATAAGGCTGAAAGTAGCAGAAAATACCACAAAAAATGAATTTACCTGAAAACAGCCTAAATTAGCTAGAAAATGCTAAAAAATGTAGCTGAAAAGGTAGAACAGCTTAAATTACAGATGAAAGCAGAAATAACACATTTGCTCAGGCTGAAAGAAACGAGCACAAGAAAGTGGAAATCATGTGAAAAAAGCTGAAATTAGCCAAAAAAAAAAAAAAAAAAGCAGCTGAAAGTATAAAAAGCTGAAAGAATTTCAAATTACCAGAAGGAAGTGCAGAGGACACATTTTTGCTGATGTAGGCTGTAAAAAGGTCAAATGAGTGCAAAACATGTGAAGTTAGCTGAAAAGGCTAAAATTAGCATAAAAACAGCTAAGTAGCTGAAACTTGCAGAAATAAGCTGAAAGAAGTTAGAAGAAGAACAAACATGTTGTAGTTAGCAAAAAATAATCTGAAAGGAGGAAACAGCTGAAAGAGCAGCTGAAAATAGCATTATTTATGTATTTATTTATTTATTTATTTTGCCCAAGGAAGCTGAAAGAAGCTGAGGCAGAACAAAATGTGAAAGGAGCAGTAAAAGGTTGTAAACAGATCTAAAGATCTGAAGGATGTAAAATGAGATCTATTCATTTTCTATAAGGGGTAAAAAAATGGCAGAAAAAGCTAAATATAAAAATTTAAAAACTAAAGTTGCACCAATACCAAAAGTCATAGCAGGATCACCCTGAAAGAGCTGAACGTTTTGATGCATGATTTGTTGAAATGGCACAAAAACTGTGGAACGAGAAACTGCTGGAAAACCTACACAAGAGAAATGGATCACAATAGTGTGAACGCTTCATGAACATTCACACTATTAAAGGCTAAAGTATCTCTGAAGGAATGCCTACCGCTCGTCACCTGGCACGACAACCTTTTCTATAAAGGATTTGTGTGGCGTGTTAGCAATTTGAGGATAAATTAGAGATGACTCTCAGCTACTTCCACACTAAATGTGAGCTCAACATCTGTGTGTTGTGTTCACAAAGTTTCATTAACTGAAGCAGCCATCTTAATCTGAGCAGACTACAAAGGTTAATCAGTTGGAGACATAATCCAATGATCCACCTATTTGAGATATTTTACTGACAAACACACACAGTTCCATGCTCACCCGCCTCTCATGGCAGCAGGGGATAATTAACTGAACACAGCACTTTAAAAAGCTGTTCAGCTGATTTAAAGGTGAATGCTAAATGTAAGTGAACCAGTAAAAGTACAAACCACTGCTCAACACCCCTGAGCACTTCGTACAACAGGAGCGTCCTGTTTTGAGTGTTACATCTGTTTCATGTTCTAAAAGAGGAACTTTTCACAGCTGGCTGGTAAACAACAAGAGGACTCTGGAGTTCACCACTTCCTCTGCTGCAAACGGCCTCAGGAAGAAGCAGCAAAAGGTATTTTTATTTCCTTAACGCAGCTCAGGGTGGTTGCCAACAAACGTAGGTACGAGTCTTTCACCTGAGCTCGGTGCCAAAGTTTTTCAGCGAGAAGTTGATGGGGTTCGCGTTCGCAGCAGACGGCCCTCTGGCGGACTGGATCCCCACCATCCCACCAGGATTCAACTCCGTATCCATGGCGAAGTCGCTCCGGACCTTCTCCAGGTTGTCACTTTGGTTCTCATTGACGATTGAATCTGGAAAAACACCAACACGTTACACTTAACACGACGACAGCGTGGCAAGGCCTGAACAACAACAGTGTGCCAAGAACAGAGGTTTGTAGTTCACAGCCAGCTGTCTGACCACCTTACAGCACATCTGGGACCAGATTTTTTTATTCAGAGTGAAATTAGCTTGGAAAGTGAAACGTTTAGCCAAGGCTCTAATCTTGTGATGTTTCACCAGTAAGATAAAACCACTGAGCATCAACACAGCTGCTTTGGAACATTAGAGACCAGAGTCTATGATAAAACCTTCAAGGTACAAGATCATTAAAAACCCTTCATGGTCTTTTTAGGCTTTCACTGTCTGATTACAGACACTCCACAACTGTGGCTACAGTATGAATACAAACTTTACACATGGTCATGTTATTAAGTTGAAGAGTTGAATTGTGTCAAAGTAGACTTTATCCAACAGGGTGTGATCTCACAGGAATCTCCAACATTTCATCACAGCTCACAAGCTAAAGGTCAAAGTCTACAAGGCTGAGAAAACACAGACAAAGACAAAAGTATGCATAGGAACTAAATATAACACACTTTACATGTTTGAGCTAAACACACAACAACCCAAGATAAAAATAATTAAAAAATGTTTAAAGTTTCTGACTGAATAAACTGAAACAATGGATGGGTTGTGAAAATAGAACCAAATGAACGAACACAATGTTCAACAGAACGCAACAAGGTTGCAAACAAAACTCGGAGCGGAGGTCAGCGGCTCAGAAAGTGTTTAAAGCTCAACGTGCGACGTCGCCTCAACAGATGTTTTCATGACAACCGCTGGATCTTACGAGTTGAGCTATTCAGACAAAACTAAAAATCAAGAATAGGAAAAATCAGTGAAAACCTCAATTTCTGTAAATGTTTTTATCACCGTAGACAAGGTGGAGAACGTTTGTTGCTCATGTCGTCGTGTTTTCTTTGTCTTTGTCTCATGAAGCAGAGGACAGGCTTTAATCAGACTCAAAGTATCTATAACTTATTAACATTCAAGATGGCCGCCACAGCTAATTGACCTGAGCAACACAAAAATGGCTCTACGTCAGTCACATTTGCAGATGTGTTGGCAGCTGTCACCCTCATTACGCACTCTGAGCAACTGGTTTTTGACGTCTCCAACAGCAAAAATTTGTAAAGATTAAAAAATAAATGTCACCTAGATAATAAAGCTTCTCTTTCCATGCCAACAAAATGCAACATAAAAAAAAAACATAAAACAGTGTTACTGCCAGTAGAGCATCCTGTGCTGCAGCATCAACGTGCGGCATGGAGGCTGCACAGAAGATGTTGGAGTCAGTCTCCCCACCATCACAGACATCTACACCTCCAGATGCAGGAAAAGGGGCACCTGCATCATGAAGGACCCCACACACCCAGCGCACACACTTTTTGGCCCACTCCCCTCAGGAAGGAGGTTGAGGAGCATTAAGTGTAGAACCACTAAACTGAGGAACAGCTTCTACCCTGAAGGTTCCTCTGTGGGAACTGAAGTTCCAGCTTTGCGTGCGGCGACACTCTTCTTCTTCTTCTTCTTTTTCTTAGTTTTCCAGTTTTAAAGGCGGATTAGTGTAATTGTGATTGCAGGTGGTGTTAACAGAGGAGAACCAACAAGAAGTCCATGTAAGAACATGCTAATGGTACGTTCTCCAGTTACAGGGGATGTTCTACATTTGTCAGATTTAATAAATGACTTCCTGCTCATCAGCAGCTTCTTTCACACAGTGGAGGGAAGAGGACGGAGCTCCAGGAGGACCATTCAGTTAAAATCTTCATCTGGTACCACAACACAAGAACAGGTGATCAGTTCTCTTACAAATGAATGTGCAGAAAACAAGTTGGATCAGGGTGTAGTCCATCCAGCCAGAAGAATAAAACCACCTGTGGCAGCTCAGTCCGTCTGTCACTCATCAGAAATGAGGTGGAAATAAACAAATCCCTGATTTAGTCCCTGGTGGGGGTTCTGGTTGGAAGAGCTGTTCAGACTTAAACCATAATTGTTTTTTAATTGCATCAATTAGTTCAATTAGGTGACAGTGTGTTCTTAGTGTTTTGACTCGTTAATAATTACCATTAAATCAGCTCCTTCATCTGCTGTGCAGAAGAGGCAGGAAATAAGACAAAGCATGAAACACAAGCTGCAAAACTGCAGAATGATGGACCCTTCACCAGAGTCCAAGGATCCAAAGCACTTCCATGAAGCAGCTCAGTGAGATGGAGCCAGCTCATGTTTAATCTGATTTTGTTTGTTAATTAATACCAATGAAGACAACGTGTCCCCTGAAGACACATCACAGGACCAGCAGAGGTATGGAGCTGATGTGGAGCGCTGCTCATAAACTGTGTTGGGCGTCTCTCGTCAGCCGTTACATCTGACGCCTCAGCTGGTGGCTCAGAGGCATAACAGCAGCGGGGTGACTTCAACCCTCCACGCTGCCTCGGCCCGTTCATAAATCATACAAAGACTGGAATTAAAAACACCCAGTCTCAGCTTGAATGTACACGACTCTGTGTATTTCTCAGATTTGCAGAAGATAATCTTAAAGTTCATGCAACAGTCAGATCTGCAGATTATCCAGAAGTTTAGTCATTTATTGAATGAAACATCTGTCGACGTTTGTGTCTCCACTTTTATCTTAACGTTGCATGGGGGTAAATAAAAGAAATGTGTGTTTTCCTCATTAACTAAGAGTGTGTTCCTGTGTGTTAGTAGAGGGCAGCAGGGTAAGAGCCACTGTGGGACTCAGCACTGAAACAAATCTACTGAGTGGGCCACCTGGAAGTCTTGAGGGCTTGTTCCAACTGAAGAGCTCTCAGCGTTAAGACTTTCAGCGCACTGTCTGCCTCCGAATGCACAGCCCTCAGAGCACACACGTGCATAATGTTCTGGCTCTTTGTCAGTGAATTATTTTAGTTTGAATGCAAAAATTAAAACATTCTTATCTGGGCTAAAAAACATTTACAAAAACACTTTTTCCTTTAGTGCAGTTTATAATTTCCTCTGTTTTCAGTCATGTCTCTGCTACAGAATCTGGATGAAGAGAGACAAACAAGAAAAAAAGTTTTTGTTTGGATTTTAAGGGCACAAATTATTAGATATGAGTGAAAGAAGCTTCTGGGTTATGAATTATGAAAAGTTCTGTATCTACAACTGATAACATGTCTTCAAAGAGAAGACAGGCTTTAGGCGAGTCTATTTGGCACGCACGCAGCTGTATATGTCATCGACTTGGAAGACCTGATGATACGTCTATCTCTGCTGTCAATCAAGGATGTTAAGGACCAGGCATGGGCAAACCCCGGCCCGCGGGCCGTATGCAGCCCCTTGGGCTTTTTAATTGGCCCGCCAATATTGTCCAAAATTTGGACGATTAAATAAATAAATACATTTTTAAAAAGCCAGATGTTCTGAAGATTAGTCAGAAATGTGCAAGAAATCAAATAACGTTTATTTAAATTAATCCGAGGAATCTAACAGAATTTCTGACATGGACCTAGTTTTATAACTGACGTGAAGATCACATCTGTAAACAGTCCAGGTGTGACTGATGTGATTGTCCTAATTTCAGCAGGAAAAAAAAAAAGCTGATTTTACACTTTAAAAAATCACTTTAATGAATACATTTTACACATTGAACAGATTTATTGTGCATATATAAATGTGTTTGTGTAAAAACGTGGATAATAAACATCTCAAACATCTGTCAGGGTAAAACTTTGATTCAACTATGTTGTAATTTATGTCTTGACCCATGAATAATTTTTGCTTCTTTAACAATTTTCAGTGATCATGTTTAGAAAAGGAAGCACAGTAATGAGGGTCTGCCGTGGTTTAATGATAGTCCGAGAACTGCAAGTGTTTAGGAACTAAACCCGTTTCTAAGACAGTTGGAGCTGCTTTGAGTCCCGAATTTGTTTTGTTTGTTGTTGTTCAGAAGTAAACAGTTTCATACATATAGGATCAGGAATATTTATATTTCACATTCATTCACTCTTTGTTTCTAGATTTAAGTTGAAATTTAATTTTCCCTTTCCTGATTTGCATCTTCTGTACTCCCATTTATGAGTCGCAGACACAGGATAAATGACTTCATTAATATATTTTGTAGATTAATAAATTAATGCCAGATTAAATTAGGTTTTCATTTTTATTATTTCATTTTGGTTTGTCCTTAAAGGAAACAAATATTTTAAAACATTAGTAATGTTCACGCTTTGACACATTTTATATATTTTTTCAGTTGAACCATAAACATTCAACAGCTGGGTGGGGTGGGAGGGTGTAAACCGCCCCCACTCCCATATCGTATGAGGAAACTAAGCACTTTTTTTATTATTATTGATGAAAAGGATTGTTTCCTCAAATGATAATTGAAATATAATTTTATCAGATAATATATTAACTTCATGAAAATGTCTAGATATATGTGTCCTACGTTGTTCATGCT
>JARVLU010000002.1:24872264-24885305 GCA_031762415.1 Simpsonichthys santanae | reverse complement strand
CCGAGAGGGAGGGGGCCTGTCTGACGAGCAGAGGTAACTCGTTCCAAAGTCTTGGGCCTGCTACAGAGAAGGCCCTGCCAGCTCTGTGCTTAAGACGAGTTCCTGGAACTGTGAGGAGCAACTGGTCCGCTGACCTCAGAGAACGTGGCGGGACATACGGCTGTAGCATGAGACTGTTCAATGATTTGAAGACATACAGAAGAATTTTGAACTGGATTCGAAGATGAACCAGTAGCCAGTGCAGGGAGGCCAAGACTGGTGTAATGTGCTACAACTACAGTACTTTGTATTAATCATGCGCTAAACCACATATTGTTGCTGCTGATATGTGACCGTATCATGTATGTCATTATCTTACCATCATAATTCATCTCAAAGTTACACACTACCTGTGCAATAACCTGTCATACAGCCTGTGTAGTTTATGTTAGTTACGTGCAATATATATGTGCATTTGGACCTTATAAATATTATAATGTATTTATTTTTCACTTTTTGGTATTACTTTATTTTATACCTTATTGCTTGCATAATTTAGTATTTTTTATTTATTTTAGCGAGTCAAATCGATTCCGCTCATCCCAAACATATAATTGCACTATTGAACATATGTTAACCTACATATGACAAATTAAAAAAAAAAAAAAAACATTCAAAAAATGTTTAACATAAATGTATGTTCTGTCTAAAGCAGGTCTATCTTGAAAATGAGTCCTCGTGACTCAGGGAGACTAACCTGTATAAAAAAAAGTTGACAGATTCACAAATTAAGAAAAAAAAAAATACTGTTGTAAGATTAATTGAAATATGTCCAGTGGTTCAAGTTGCTAACAGGCTTGGAAGCACACACTCAGAAACACAAAAACATCATTGTTACTGATTTCTCCAGTTGATCTTATTTTGTTGCACTCGAGCCCAAACGTTGTTTAGGTGTGAGAACAGCTAAAACTGTTTAAGGCTTCAGCTAATTGCTAAATATGCTCTTTATGTAAGAGCAACACTATCCACCTATTTATTTTTATTTTAGCTGTGTCTTACATAACATCCTTGAAAAGTCAGTCACCCACTGCCCTTCATATGAAATTAATACAACCCCCAGAAGGAACTGGGTCAAGACAGCGCCTCCTTTTTTCGTGTTCTGGACTTTTCGAGACTCCATGCGGTGAGCCAACGTCCTACGTCACTTCCGGTTTCTCCTAGCAGCGCTCCAGAAAGTTCTGTGACAGCGGCGCAGCTATAAGAACCGGTCGTGCTGTTCCTGTCAGCCACAGATAGACAGAAAACTCGTCACGCTTCTTCTAGCTCGGAAACACAGAGAAAGTGAGTTCCTTCACTGCAGCTTCGACCTTTATTTAGCTAAAATGCTCGAACATTTCGGAACAGTTTTTTCATCCTTCTCTAACGGATAAGTGTCTCGCACGTGCCGGTTGCCGTAGTTTCTTGACGCAGCCGGGTCGAGATAAAACTACGACAATAAAAGGTTAATAAATGTGTATTGTTCGCTTTATTAGTTCACAGGTTCGTCAAAATGGTTCACGAAACCGGCTTCTATGATCTGCTGGGTGTCGGCCCGAAAGCGTCGATGGACGAAATCAAAAAAGCGTACAGAAAACTGGCACTTAAATATCACCCCGACAAGAATCCGAATGAGGGAGAAAAGGTAAGAGACACGTTGAGTTTTTGTTTTAACGAAACGCATTTGTTGTTTTACGGCGCTCAGACGTCCATTAACGGCCGTTGGAAACGCAACGTGCAGCTGATCCACTGGAACTTTCTGGAAGCATCGAGTCCGCAGCTGCTGCTCATGATGCAGGGAAATCTGAGAGCCTCGGGCTGAAATACCTGTTCACATTCTTCTGACGTTACTTAATTAAACACCAGTAATCGCGTGCTTGTTACGTGATCTATTTGGCTTTTCCCCCTCTATGTGATCTATTTGGCTTTTCCCCCTCTATATCTGGGAAACGCTCCTAAATGAATCTCTCTGCTCTAAGGCTGCCACATAGGATTTTTGAGGGGCCGAGATGGTGCAGATCGGGGGTCAACCTTTTGAGACTGAGAGCTACTTCAGTGGGACCAAGAGACACGAAGGACTTGTCTGATACAAACAAATTTGCATGGCTCACCTTTAATTATAGTATTAGTAATAATAATACATTTACATACATGACAACATGACGGCCTGATCACATCTGCTCTAATCTATACTGTATTATTAATGACGCTACACAATTATCTAAGGATTTAGCTTGGTAAATAATGATTATTATTGATAATTAGTGATTAAAACTGTCTGAGAACTTGAGTCCTCTGAATCCATTTTCTGGTTCTTCTGTACGACTGTAAATTGTTCCTAGCTGTGACTGGGAGTGTGGATGGTGTTGTCTGTCTCTGTGATGGACTGGAGACCTGTCCTAGGTGTCCCTTCCTTCACCCAAAAGCAGCTGAGATTGGCTCCAGTCCTAAAGAAAGCTGCGCTGACCTTCTTCAGTCTGTTGTGAGCCACCAGGGGGGGCTAGTTAGCATTGAGTGAAGCTAGCGTAGCTGATGAAGTGTTGCTCCTTGTTGTTTTGCTGTCGCCACAGCCACTAATGAGACACGGTCACCTGTCGTGGTGTCCTTCAACTAGACATCTAATCACTGCCTCTCGGGCCTCTACAAGCTGACCCACTGCCCAGTGTTGCCAGATCTCACGATAGAAACAAGCATCCAGCTCTATTAAAATAAGCCCAACTGGCAACCCACTGCATTGTGTAAAACAGGCTGTTTTTAAACAGTATAAACATGCATTTATTATGGTATTACACATAAACAACAGCAAAATTATGCTAAACACTTTAACACTTTGAATAACATACTGTACTAATATGACAAAAAATATTTAAAACATCCTGGCATCTGCGTGTGAGTGGGACCCCTCTAGTGGTGCGCCTGTTGCTTACCCAACTTGGGCAGGAGCAGTAAACTGGAAACGGGCATTAAAGGGACAAACTATCTACTGTCTGCCACTCGTCTTTTACTTTATTATTGTGCGGAGCTGGGAGATAATCAACTAGTTTCACTCGTAAAGAAAGTCTAGCCTAAATAATCAACTTCATGTTCCTAACAAGCCCCAAAAACCGCAACCCGTGACTCTCAATATTTACAAGCAACTTTAGAAAAAATAAGTCCAAAGTTGCTTAATAAGCAGACTTGGCAACATAGACTGGTGTGATGGGTTAAATGCAGAAAACTAATTTCATCATCGTATAGGCGCATACAATGATGACAACACATGGCACTTATACACTTCTAGGCAGGTCCAGGGGAGGCACTGCTCCCTGACCTGCCCATAAAC
Source organism: Simpsonichthys santanae (assembly GCA_031762415.1). Classification (NCBI taxonomy): domain Eukaryota; kingdom Metazoa; phylum Chordata; class Actinopteri; order Cyprinodontiformes; family Rivulidae; genus Simpsonichthys; species Simpsonichthys santanae. The sequence goes on along the minus strand of JARVLU010000002.1, from coordinate 24,881,968 downwards.
TTGCTGCCCCTCCTGGTCAGAAAGACATAGTCTCACTGGGCTGCTACTGTTTAAAGACTTGTTAGATTCTCTGAATTGCAAGAAAATGTAGCAGCCTTCCTCATATTTGTGATTTAATTTGCTGCAGTACACTTGAAATGAAGGCGGGCAGATTTAAGATGGGATTTTTTCATTTTATTTATTTTTTTTTTTTTTTTTTTTTCAGTCATTATCGTCAGCTTGGGATGTTTCCTGTTTAATGAGAACTCGCGGACTCTTGCGATGGGTTGGAAATGCTCAAGATACAATTCAGATAGTAAAATGCAAGAAGTGAGAATTTGTTGCACTTGTTTATTGTTTTGTTTTTGTTTATTTTCACATGTTCAAAATGTGAATAAGACTTCAAGTGTCTGTGACACATGCAAGGAAATGAACTCACCGTAAACATTACAACACATTCTGGAGACTCCATCACTAACCCTTTCACTAATTAGTTGCCCCCCAATGAGATACCGCCTTTGATACAACACATGAACAAAACGTCGCCTTAAGAATAATGTATTCTTAATGTATGAAACAATTTGTTTGGTATGTACTGTAGTTTTTCTGCGAGAGTTAATTTTTTTTTTTACTTTGTTTTCACAGTTTAAGCTCATCTCCCAGGCGTATGAAGTGCTATCAGATCCCAAGAAGAGGGACTTGTACGACCAAGGAGGGGAGCAAGCTATCAAAGAGGGAGGCATGAACTCAGGAGCTTCTCCAATGGACATATTTGACATGTTCTTTGGAGGTGGAGGACGGATGCAGAGAGAGAGGAGAGGTATGCTATAATTTCAAAATCTTAAGAACTGACTCAGAGTGTTGTAGTGAATAAAAAGGTTTAACATGTATATGTTTTATTTATCCGTAGGGAAGAATGTTGTCCATCAGCTTGCTGTTACACTAGAGGAAATGTACAACGGTTCAACGAGGAAGCTCGGCCTTCAGAAGAATGTCATCTGTGAGAAATGTGATGGTAAGTACTTAAGATTTACTTCAACAAAATAAAACTTCTACTGGTGTCAGAAGAAAACGAGCTTTGTGTTTTTAATCACAGGTTACGGTGGTAAGAAGGGTGCCTTGGAGAAGTGCTCAACGTGCAAAGGAAGAGGTGTACAGATCCGAGTGCAGCAGCTGGGGCCAGGCATGATTCAGCAGATCCAATCCATGTGTTCTGACTGCCAAGGACAGGGTGAAAAATTTAGCTCGAAGGACCGCTGCAAGAACTGCAACGGACTCAAAGTAGAACGCAAGAAGAAGATTCTCGAGGTTCACATTGACAAAGGTAAGATACTTTGAACTCAGATACTCGAGGTATTTTGATGAGCAGACAGTGTTAAGCAACATAAATGCTTCTCATCAGGTATGAAAGATGGCCAGAAAATCACGTTTCATGGAGAGGGCGACCAGGAACCTGGACTGGAGCCTGGAGATGTAATAATTGTCCTGGATCAGAAGGAACACCCAGTTTTCCAGAGACGAGACAACGACTTGGTCATGAAGATGGACATCAAACTTGTAGAGGCCTTGTGCGGCTTCAGTAAGACCATCCAGACGTTAGACAACAGAACGCTCATCGTCAGCACAAAACCAGGTACAGAACCCGCATCAGCTCAGCACCGCACTCTGTGGTATTTGTGAATATATTGTTAACGTCTGTAATTCTTTCAGGTGATGTAATCAAACACAACGATGTCAAATGCATCCAGAACGAGGGCATGCCACTGTACAGGGACCCTTATGAAAAGGGACAGCTCATCATTCAGTTCCAGGTACGATGTTGAACATTTTCTCTTTACAGTGCGCTCACATGTCACCTGTCAAACAAACGATGATGATGATGATTTTATTCCTCAGGTGGAGTTCCCAGAAAAACACTGGCTCCCAGAGCATCTCATGTTCCAGCTGGAAAGGCTTCTTCCTCCCAGAGAGGAAGTGATGATGAGCGACGACATGGAGGAGGTCGACCTCTGTGAGGTGGATCTCAATTCTCAGCAGAAACACTACAGCAGGGAAGTGTACGAGGAAGATGAGGATGGACCCAGAGGAGGGGTGCAGTGTCAGACCCACTGAATGTAGAGTGTAGTTAGTCATTTTTTATATTTGTTCATGATTCAATCTCCTCTTCACTTTTACACTGCTAGTTTAAGTAGTTTTTTTTTATTTTTTATCTTTGATACAAACATTCACACAGAGCTGTATGCTCCAAATATGAAGCTGTATTTTTGTTTTTGTGTCTTGAAACTTGTCCTTGTGTACATAATTATCATTGACCACCCAAATATTTCTGCTCAAAAGCTGAAAGGACATTTTTTTTCTATACTTTCTGTGAAGGTCGATTGTTATGACAAATATTTAAAACCTGTTGAATAAAATAATTTTGAACTATCATGGCATGTTTACTGACGTAACATCTCTAATCTGTTGCATAAAGTTGGACTTAACATAATGTGAAAGATGCTACAGCAGCAATTTCTATGAAAAGCAAACGTTTTAATACTTCCTCTTCGAGCAGCAACATGTGACTGCACATGACTGAACACATTGTTCTCACAACCCAAGAAGAAACACAACCAGTTTTACATGAAAAATGTTTACTGCTGAAAGTGTCTAAATGGGGATGGGGAACTAAATTATGCATCAAAGCAATGACCACTTTTATTTTTATTATTAAAATACTGAAATGTGTACAATACACAGCACGGTGGCACAACTGGTAGAGCTGCTGCCTCAGCGAGCAGGTCCCTGGTTCAAATCCTGGTCTGGGGGGCCTTTCTGGGTGGAGTTTGCATGTGTGGGTTTTCTCCAGGTACTCCAGTTTCCTCCCACAGACCAAAAACATGCATGATAGTCTGATTGGTAACTAAATTGTCTCTAGGTGAGAGTGAATGGGTGTCTCATTTGTCTCTTTGTGTCCCTGTGATGGACTGGAGACCTGTCCAGGCAGGGTGTCCCCCTCATCTCGTACAGTGATTGCTGGACATGGGCACTGGCGACCCATGTGACCCAAAATGGAAGGAGCAAAACAATGGATGAATGGATATCATTTTTTTTTTTTATTATTATTATTATTTGTGTGTGTGTGTGTGTATTCTGCTATTAACCATGTGTGTTTTAGATGGATACAAATCAGGAGGTTTTGCTTGGATCTACGAGAGGAAACTTTTTATTTTAGAAAGAAAATATTCCACAACTTTAGATTTATTTTAAGTATTTTCTTATTAGACAGGAACAATTATAAGTTTAATTATGGATAACCTTAAAGTCAAAGTATCAAATTTTGGGGAAAAAAAAAAAAAACATGCAACAATTATTTTAGGGGAACAGAATTTGGTGTCGTACCAAACTGCAGTGGTTGACAGAAAGAAATAGTTTCTTTGAATCACAGTTTGTGATCCAGACAGCATTTTGCATTTAAATAGTTCAGTAAAGTACAGTACAGGAAGCCAATGTATACGAAGAACTAAGGTTTCAATTTTTTATGTAGCCTATTTTTATTTTATTTTCCCCCTAACTGAAACATTCTTAACTTCAATGTACAGTACTGTAGTTAGTTAACATTTTAGTAAAACATGGCTTACAATGCTTTTCCTTTAAAATTAGACCAGTAGTATATATTTTTTTAAATTCAAAGTACTGTATATATATTTTTTAAATTAAGGAAATACTGTAGGTTACTATGTAAAATATGTTTTACGGTCGCCATCAGTCCATAAATACGACCGTACATACATGCCCAGAACATCGTTGTGAAAGAGAATAAAAATCTCAATGGATTTTTTTTTCTCTGGTAAAATAAAGTTTTTATTTTTATTTTTTATTTTTTTATTTAAACAAACAAAAACCAGCTAGTGAACTCTACACGTTAGCTTCAAATTGCCGCGTCATCTGAAACTACACCACCCATGATGCAAAGCGAACATTTGACGTCAGCACGCTCCGGCACGGGTCTCTTGTGCTGCCTGGCAGCAGCCTGCCTGTCCGCCTCCGCGACGCGGACAGTTGTGGATCTCAACACGGGCCAAACGCAGTGGGCACCGAACCGAACGGCCTTTCCGAACCCAACGCGTCGGAGCCCAACGGTTTGTTTAAATGGCGAAAACGTACGACTATCTGTTTAAACTGTTGCTTATCGGAGACAGCGGCGTCGGAAAGACATGTCTGCTGTTCAGGTTCAGCGAGGATTCCTTTAATACCACCTTCATCTCCACAATAGGCGAGTATGCCCTGCGGACACGCCAAGGAGAAACACATTTATTTATTACAACTGTTTACTGACACACTGACACGGCTAGTAATTATTGTATCGTCCAATAATACACGGGCTGGTTGAGTCCAGATTATAATTCCTGTATATGGAAGCTCACATCCATACTTCAATCTATCACTACAGTATATGATATTACTAATGCAATATCTTAAGTCTTTTATTTATTTACTTTTACTATACCTTTATCTCAGATGATATTCTGCCATATTTTGCCAGATTAAGTGATGGTGTGAGAATGATGTGACCTTTTCCTTTTAAACACAGGCATAGACTTCAAGATCAGAACAATAGAGCTGGAAGGAAAGAGAGTCAAACTCCAGATATGGTGAGAGTGACATTTGAGTGAATGTTCCCCTTTTTTAAAATAAAAAGAAGAAGAAAAGTGAAAGTGCTTTTTGAGAGAAAATGCTTCCTTTTTGATGCATTCAGGGACACTGCAGGGCAGGAGAGGTTTCGCACCATAACTACAGCTTACTACAGAGGCGCAATGGTGAGACCCTGCTTCTCAAACTTCACTTCTGTGAAGATGCCTTTCGCTTTCATGTCAGGGTTTGTGCTTTTCCTTTGCAGGGTATTATGTTGGTCTATGACATCTGCAACGAGAAGTCCTTCGACAACATAAAAAACTGGATTAGGAATATTGAAGAGGTGAGTTTAGACTTTACATTACCAGCTAAAATGATACATTTCTATGTGCATATTTGTAAAAAAAAAAAAAAAAAAAAAAAAAAAATCTGTTTTGCAGCATGCCTCATCTGACATAGAGAAGATGATCCTGGGTAACAAATGTGACATGACTGACAGGAGACAGGTGTCTAAAGACAGAGGTGAAAAGGTGAGTCTTAACTTAAAACCCTTCAAAGGCAAATAGTTTTGTCATTTGTAGTGACTGGTGTTATTTTACATTTCCGTTTAGCTGGCTATTGATTACGGAGTGAAGTTCTTGGAGACCAGTGCAAAGTCTGGCCTAAATGTAGAAGAGGTGAGATGCAGGTTTGAATACTCAGAAATTCTCACACAGAACCAGCTGTTTCTAGTCAAATCAACATTTGCTTTTCTCGTCCTTTTGCTCAAGGCTTTTTATACGGTGGCAAATGACATCTTACACAGCCTGCGCTCAAAGACTGTAAGTAGTGAAGACGCTCCTAAAATAGATGCAGCACCTTCTTCTGACTAACGCTCCACTCGCTGCCATTTCCTTCCCTTTTAGACCGACAGCAACGGAGACGGATCGGGAAAACCTGTCAAGATCACAGATAAAAAATCAAAGAGAATCAAGTTCTTCAAGTGTTCGCTCGTGTAAGTTGCCGGCCTACGATTTCCACGTTTCTGCTGTGACCCTGTTCCGCCTCTTGGCCTTCCTGACGGCAGCGGCGACGACTCTGCTCATCATCAGGAGGCCTTATCGCCACCTGAGGTCACCGGATTGTGGACGGTTGAGATGCCGCCCTAATTACCTGAACAAAAAAAACAAACAAAAAAATGGTGAAAGATGCAAAAGACCTGCCGCAGTGGTTTGTAGCTAACCTTGCAGCGCCTGCTCACACTGGGCTGACGTGAACCCATGTCGGCGGCACACTGTTGTCTTGCTCTTTCGTATTGTAGCATCGTTTTATACGTACTACCTATTGCCAGATTTTTATTATAATGCTGTGACACGAATATATCAAGTCTCAGCATTGATTGTATTTGTGAAAATGTTTGTTTCTTGTTTTTGTTTTTGTTTTTATTATGCTTATGGCCTTTTGTTGCACAGACATTATTCTGACCTCAACGAATCTTCAGAGTTTTGATAAATCAGACAAAAAAAAAAAAGCTTTTTTTTTCCCCTCTCCTTTTTTATTTTTTTACATTTGAACTACATGTATTTATACAAGTTTTAGTGTTGAAAACATACTGTGTAAGAAGTTGTTTTTCCCCCCAGAGGAAGTTGCACTGAAAACCAGATTATTATTATTATTTGTATTTGCATGAAAGATGTAGGAAACTCTTGAGGGTCATTATTAAGCACAGAATCTTAAGAGGACAAGAAATGTTTACAGAAGGTGTATAAAAATGCCAAACGTAGTGTTTTTACAGTTCACATTGTGTATGCACGTGTTTCTTTTTAATTCTTGCATAAAAGAGAAGACATTAGGTTCTTTACATCTCCAACCTGAAACCAGCCGGTGAAGACTACTGTTTTGTTATGTCCTCTGTAGGCTCTTGTATGTTAGCAACAGTAAAGGAAATGAATATTCATTCGGAAGTGTCTGTTTTTTTTTTTTTTTTTTTTCTTTCATGCAGTCCTGAAATGTTTTTAGGAGTTTCTCATTGTTCATATCAGTCATTTGTCTCTTTATTTCACTATTTCTTGTTGAAGTCAGTTTTTTCCTTTCAGTTATGTATCGCTTTCATTTCTCTCGTGGCGCACCGTCTTCTGTCTTTCCTGCCTCCATCGTCGTCTTTCTCTCCATCTCTTGTCCAACAGCTGAAGCTCTAGTTGCTCTAGTGAGGTCCCGCTCACTGCTGCAGGCTCTCGGCTCCTTTGAGAGCACGAAAAGCTTCCCTTTTTTGTCGCTTGCGTTGCAGCTCTGCGACCTGTAGGATCGCAAATGGCTTTCATCGGTTACCGTCAGATAGTCCGCGGCGTCGGAGGGGTTTCGCTTGGCCTTTGTTCCCACTTGGTCTTCCACTTGTTCCGTTTCTGGTGACCTTTCTTCAGCTTCTGAAGGAAGTGCATCCGTATTATTCAGGTTTTCAAACTGTGTTCGTGTGGTGGCAGTTTGATACTGCCGTGTCAGTTGTTGGACTGTTGATACTTTAGGCACAAGACTTAAAACACTTGGATGGACGCTGAACTCCTGATTTGCTGACCACTGATTTTGACTTTTTGTCTGAATGCTATCGTCCGCATCAGATGGACTGTACATGACGCTGCTCATAGTCCTCTTTCTGAAGATGGGAGATGTCTGACTCTGGCTTTCAGTCGGAAGATGACTCAGAGATTTTTCTCTTCTGGGAGAAGAGACCATTTTGGGACGGCTAGCTTTCCCTGCGGACTTAGCAGCGTCCTCAGGATTATCCGGAGGGTGGACGGTGATGGTGCTCATAGCTCTTCTCTTCGTCAAAGGAGATGTGGGTTGTTCATCAGCTGGAAAGTGTTTGAGCGACTTGGTCCTTTTAGGAGGAGATAACGGTTTTAGTCTGTTTTGATCCATTAGTTTATCCAGCAGCATTGTGCTGCCTTGCTTTATGTTGGCTATAGTTTCTTGACTTGATGCCCCAGAAGCTGGCTTTTGTTCACATGGAGATATGAGAATGTCCACACATGAACTGGCTTGTGATCTCTCCAAACCACCAACCTCTAGCGTCTGACCACCTTCCTTGGTGTAGAGGGCGCATGTGCTGGCAGCTTGTCGCAAACTGCGCCGTCTCTCGAGGCCGCCTTTCTCTTCGGCGTCCCTTTGCTTGGACGCAAACTCTTCCATGTCCATGTGGAAGCGGTAGAGGCTGTAACCGTCTGCACTGTTAATGCTGCCCTGGCGAAGGAGGCAGGAAGGGTCGTTCACGGACGAGTTTCGTGAGAAGGTTCGGGTCAGCTCCTGTTTGTCCACTCCTGCAAGCTTCTCCAGTGCAGCTGCCATGCGACCGTGGAGCTCCTCTAGCTGGGCCAGACGCAGATCAACTGTCTGCAGGGATGCCTTCATGGTGTTCTCCCTCTCGTTCACTTCCTCAAGACGCATCGACATGTTCTCTACTCTGCCAGAGAAATGACAACGTTGAACAACTGTGTTGAGTGCTTTGAATCAAAAACCAAAGTCAAGGAGTTTTACCTCTCTGAGGTGACCTTGATGCGCTCATCACTTGATGATTGTTGTTCATCTTCTTTTTCACGAAAATATACCTCCACGCATTGTTCTTCAAACTCATACAGGTTCTTTAGCTCTTCTGGATTCAGTCTGAGTTCTAAATTGAACAATGAGACTTAATTTAAAATGGATTTTCTTTAACTTGTTAGATAAAATACAACCATAGTATTGGTTTCACCACCTATAATGAGGTTAGGGGATAAATTGGTCTTTTGGTGCCCATTATGGGTAAATGATTCTGTCACGTGTTTGGATGAGTAAGACTTACTGAGGCCTCGGTCCTTCTCGTCCAGCTCTCCCTCCTGCTTCTTCTTCACGCAGCGTCGAAACAGCCTGTTGAAGAGGATGTAGAGGTGGCTGAGGATGATGAGCGGGGGAGGCAGAATGGGACGGTCGTGAAAGGTCATGATCAGCTGATATCTTTGAAACTTCCACACCTGGTTGGAAATGGACTTGACTTCAAAAAAGGTGTTGCTGTGATGGAGAGAAATTTCAAACTGGTGAGTGCACATGGATGTTTCGGGTCAGGCAGATGTTTGGAGGAACATTTACGTACTTGAAGACCGCAATGAGCAGGTTGACCAGAAGGATGTTTGCCACAAGCAGGTAACAAGCCATGATGGCAGGCGTGAGCCAGGCCCCGGGGATACATGGTGGAAGCTTCTTCCCATCTTCATCGTATAAATGTTCTCCACATGGAGCTGTGTGGAAAGACGGTGATAATACTTTTCATTACAAATAAAGGACACAAAGAAGAAGAAACATCCTTGACTTAAAGACTACTTACGATTTATTTCCATTGCGTAGACTTGTAAAATAATCCCAGAAAACCGCAGTTCCACAGAAACAAAGAGAGTGTTAGCATAAAAACCAGAGGGTGTTTTTCCAATTATTTTTCTGTCAAGGTGAAGCTGATGTGAATGAAAGGATGGGGAGCTAATCTCTGTTCAAAGTTGGTTGAGTACTTACTGAGGTTAATCAAACTGTTGAGAGATAAATCTAAATTAAAAACAGTCTTGTGTGAACAAAAACCGAAGAGTTTGAATTTCAAATCATAAACGTACCGTAGTTTGAAAATTGGAGTTGTTTCATCTCTAAGTCTAACAGCACTCATTAAGTTTTTGATGAGAATGTTTACCGTTTTAAATTTTGGATTTAAATTACAGTATGTTGTTTAATGTCCTGTTTAAGCTGCATTAAAAATATCAGGCCTTTAAATTATGTTTGATCATTCCTATGATTCCTGTTTCCTGCAGGCTTGTGAGTTTTCTACTTGTTTTTAAGAGCTACAGCTGTTCTTGTACACAAGACATGATTTGGCATTGGATTTCTGATGTAAGCAGGACTGTTCCCCAAAAAGATGTCTTATATTGATCTGGACTAAACTATCATATTGGCTATTGAATGATAGATTAGTTGAGAGAGCAAAGTTTAGGGGGAAAAAAAAGCATTTTTTACATAAGAAAGTTGAATTTATTCTTATTTTATATATTTTTTTTACTTAATGTAATATACATATACTGGAATATACATTTGTATCGAAGACCTTTAGTTATTCATTCAAG
>JARVLU010000002.1:24799549-24814993 GCA_031762415.1 Simpsonichthys santanae | reverse complement strand
ACTACGACGCAAATACAAGAATGTGTGTGTGTGTGTGTGTGTGTGTGTGTGTGTGTGTGTGTGTGTGTGTGTGTGTGCTTGTGGTAATTTAAATGCAGTAACCTTTAGTTGCTGTGGACATCATTAGTGGGCAAATGGTGAACTCATGATTTTCAGACACAGATGTGGTGTTTGTAGGGACGCTTGTATTTTCTATTTGTACTACATGCCTACCTGCTGCAGAGGACACTTTGTGATAAAAGTCCAGTGTGGTGCAGTCAAAACAAACATGGTTCTCAGTGTGTAAAAAAAAATAAAAATAAAAAAATAATAATAATCTCATAAAGTTCAGCTTAAAAGCCAGTTAGAGTTCATTGCCCCCTTTTAAATAAATATATAATATACAGACTTTTGTTTAATTGTAGGAATTTGGTAAAATGCACTTCAAGTAGCTGGAAAAAGAATAGTTTTGAGTAGATTTAAAAGTAAAAATTCAAGGGTGAGGTGACCCCTTCACCACATTCTTGAAGTCAGACATCCAGGTGGTCACGTGAACACACTGTACAAGGAGGTCTGAGGGAACATTGATTACAAAAATAGTGAGACATTGGTGTGTGAATGACTGCACGTCTAACAAAAAGAAACATCCAAACAGAAAATATTTAAGTTTTACATCTACAAGATCGAGAAGGGAAAAATGGAAAGCTGCTAGGCACACCTTGGTCACTCATAGCACGCACAGATGTCTGGCACATTTTATTCACCAGTATTTTTTGTTACTTTAAGCATACAATGATTATGTAGACATCTTATTGCCTCGAGAGTATATAAACCTTAAATATACAAACCGTTAGTGATACACTGTGCTGAAAACAGGGATGGGGGCGGGTGGAAAAAGTTTTTTATTTTATTTTTTTTATCGTACTGGATTTTTTTTCTCGTTCTTAGATTCTTGAAAGACATTTATAAATTTATTATAAATATTTTACATGTCATTTTATGTTTATTTTAAATTGTTTAATAAGTGCTATTATATAAATTAGCGTGACTGTTCAGATTAGCGTGAACTGATGGCCTTCGTTTAGTCAATTATCTGCTGCCTTCATACATCTCCTCCTACATGTCTCTCTCTGTGTGAGTGCAGCTACAGCATGCACTCTCAGGACATGATTACCTGCAGTGTTCCCTCAATGAGGACTGACCATGGAATGCGGCCCGAACCGCAATGTGTACCCCCACAAATGTTATAACAAAATGGTCGTCTTAGCTAAAAGAGAAAATATATAACTCAGCCATTTTTAGAGCTATTCAGCTGAAATATGGTGTGCTGATACCTGAGATCAATGGCCATTAAAAAGTGAATTCAAATAACAAAAAAATCAAGATGGCCACCAAAGCTACATTTTAATGGCTTTTACTTGGTTATTTTTTACACAATTAGAGATGAAATTTGATGAGGTTGTTGTTGAGAACGTTCCCCATTACACACTGAATCCAAATGAAAAAATCCAAGATGGCCACCTTAGGTAAAAGGGGGAAAAAATCAATAGCTCAGCCATTTTTAGAGCTATTCAGCTGAAATTTGGTGTATCGGTAGCTGAGAATGATCCATAATAGACTCGGAGTGTAAAAAAAAATCAAAAAACCAAGATGGCTTCCTGAGCTAAAAAGGAAAAATACTATAAATTATCCAATTTTAGTGATGTTGACCTGAAATTTGGGGTGATGACAGCTGAGAACGTTTCCCATCAAATACTGCATCCAAATCAAAAAACCAAGATGGCCACCAAAGCTTAATTTAAATGGCTGTAACTCAGCCATTTTTACACATATAGAGCTGAATTTTGGTATAGTGGTAGCTGAAAGCAAACCCGAACACATAGTACTGTCAGATCAACAATAAATGGGCAGCAATGTTGTAGCAGTCCCTGTCAAAGTTTCTCCAGGAACTTTCTAGTATACTGTATATCAAGATTTCAGTATGTTAAGCTGTGAGCTATGTAGGCTACACTTTCCTGCACTTCTGTGTTAGAGTTATCTTTGTTTGCATAATAGCATCAGTTCAATCCAAAAACTGCTTAAAAGTCAAAGACTTACATATAATTATAGCTTTCCAGCGTGCTAACACGGGAGGATTAACATAACAGACTACGTCTACGAAGACAGTGCATTGAAAAAGAGAGTGTGTCATTTTTGTTAGCATGTTAGCTAACATGTGTTGAATCTAAAAATGGTTTTTCATGGCTTAGGAGTCTTGTTATACATTTTCAGATGTGTGTATCTGTGCTTTCCCCAACTGTAAAATAACATTTATTCTGATTGGTTCATGGCAGCCATGTGTCCAATAGACAGAAGGTATTAGTTCAATCTACTTGATCCTAGTGATAAAAATAAAGCCAGAGTGGAGTCACCATCTTGCCCTGTAATCCTCTGGCGCAGTGTTTGCATCCCGTGGTGGAAGACATGTTCAAGACGTGTGCAGGCGCACATGTTCCCCATATGTTATCCTGCATGTGCTGATAGCGGAAGAGTTTCTCATTGTTGTTGGAATATAATCCATATTTGAATGTAATTTAGCAGTCAAGCATGCACAGCAGACAATCATAATGCTGAATGGCCTCAGTCAGACAGCGCCCTGGCTGTGCTGTTTTTCAATGGCCCACCGGGCTCATGTATTCTTTAGTTAGCTCTATAAAAGCTGCTCTGTCTACTTCCTCCCCAGCCCCTCCCAACCTTTTCCTGCCTGCAAACCAAAGTAGGTGCTGAATCGTGTTGTGCAGCAAGACCAAGCTCTGGCCACATCTTGCGGTGGGGTGTTGATTACAAGTGTCAGAAAAAGCTGGATGCAGACCTGTGGAACACTACTTTTTTCCCACCTCCACTGTTTAAAGATCTGCAACACAAAGACATGATGTACAGTAGAGTGAGACAAGATGGGGGTGGGGTTAGATACCAGGATATTCACTGTCAGTGCCATCCACTGATGTAGGTCATTAATTTAGCTACATCTGCAGCTGATCTGATTAACGTGTGAGGGGCTTTGACCTCGGCAACAGAACCCGTTCCTCTCGGGCCTGCGATCACAGGGATCCAATCTGAGATTTGGACCGGCTGTGTCCAGTGTTTCATGTTCAGATCAAGTTGAGCAGTGACTTCTCTGCAGCCAATGTCAGAGGGAGTGTCTTTGTCTGGCTGTTGTGTCTGTATTCACTCCGGTATGCAAGGTGTGCCCCTCGCCTTTCCGTGATAAATCAAACTGGGAAAAACCACAGCACACTGGGGAAAGTGGGGCAAATGAGCATTTTTGGCGAGGTGAAAAAAAAATCTGGCATTTTTCCAGTTCTTTTTTTTTTTTTAAATATATATTCCCAATGCAGTGTGGCCTCTTAGCATCTTGCAGCTCTTTGTTTAGTCCCGATGATAAAAGTTGATATTTTGGGAGCAACACCGCCAGACATGCTATCGTAATGAGGGTGGGATTAAACAGCGTGAGAACCATGAATGATGCGTCGTCCCTGCTCCCACCTGCTTCTAGCTGTAAACACTTTTTAGCGACCACAGCAGATTGTGTTTTGTCAGTTAACTTGTCTTTAAAAGAACTGCTGCATGTCTGAACGTGCACTTAAGGCTAAAGAAGTTTCTGACTGAACGAGGCAAAATGTGATGAGCTGGTCAATGCAGGCGAGCAGTGTCTGCCCTTCCCCTGAAACAGTCAAGTGGATGAAGTAATGCACAGCAAAGTGTGCGCAGGGAACATAGTCGCAGCGCACATCTCTGGATGAACGTCAATAGCCGTGCGTGTCGAATGAAGGGAGTGAGTTACGGTTAGTGCGTGCAGCACTCTATGATTGAAATGCATCCCAAAGAAGGCCCCTCCTGGTAGGAGCGAGGCTGCTGTTCACAACCTGACAGTTATATGCCAACGAGGGGGAGACACACAGTAAATGAAGACAAGAATAACTATGTTTCCTGAGCTGTTCTGAAAAATTGATTATTAATATTATTGACAGCACCTGATTCACCCAGCAGGCTCTTTGCTGCTCCTGCAGGTTTTTTTTTTTTTTTTTTTTTTTTTTTTTTTTCTGGAATGAAGCTTTGACAAAAACACATTGTTTCAGTGTTATTCTCTCAGTAGTTTGTCTCCTCTCCCACTGAGGTATTCTTTATAGAGGCGCAACCACATAAACAGTTGCTCTGATCACAGATGTGCTTTAAATCAAGCAATGCCTTTCTTCTAGACCACAGAGCTTTGCACGCCTTTGTTATTTTTGCACAGGCAAGCCTGTATATATACAACAAGGGGTTGCAAAAATCCTAATGTATATATATATATATTGTTACACACACATGTGTTTGTGTTTATAACAACTCGGCACATGATATTGCGTGTAGAGGGAGAGGTGTGGTTAGGTTGACCCTGCTTTGGTAGAGGTAAAAATTGTTTAGTATTATTTAAAACCCCATGAGCGCTCCGTCTGCTGGCTCCTGGCTGGTGACAGGTCATAATCTTGTAAACATGGAACCAAATTATAGGGTTGTGCACAGCCATGCCAATGCAGTTAGCAGTGCACCTCGTAGTTCATGTTGCCAGGCTGGCTGTGCTGCTAGCACCAAAGTGAGATAATTCCAACCCTCTTGAGCAGGAATCTGCACTCTGACTGCAGTTCTGCTTTACACTCCGGAGTTATTTGCCTCTAAAAGTCTGTGTAGGTTTAGAGAGCACCTTGCTTTTGTTCCACGCTCTGTAAAAGATAGTTCCTGGTCGATTCTAGCTGTGCAGGCAGAGCAAAGCTAACCTCAAGGTGATCTCTGAATCATCCACAGGAACTGTATTTTTCCACCTCACCCCACTGAGATATTTACTCCAGCTCTTTTACAGAAGGCTCACATGGAGATTTCATGTTTACATCCTGTGCCTTTGCCAGAGGACACACCGGGAATGTTATCTAGCTTTGGCTAAGGTGCTGGTAGCTGCCGTTGGAGCAGGTGATTGAGTTCAAGTCCTGCACTACTGCCTACGTCAAGACCAGATTTGATCTCTGCTTTTGCAGATAGCATTCCCTTCACACCTGAGATTCTGCCTCCAAACATTTTTTTTTAATGTGCAGAAACCACTCAGATGTGATGACCCACTGGACTCTGAGAGAACAGTTATATAACTGGAGTACCTGTGACATAATCACACCACCTTGCAGGGGGTGGGCGCACATCGGGGTGGAGGGCAACACTAGTGCTTATGGCATGTGCATGATGTAACTCAGTTTGTGGGTAACTAGGTCACTGTGTTCAGTTGGGAGAAGCTTCTCCCCGTTCAGCCTCTGGCCCTCTGCAACGGACACATTCTGAGAAAGACAAACCTGAACGTGGCACGGAGCCATGGACGGGACAGCCAATCGGCGGGGCCTGACATCACGGTCACCACGGTGTCCTGCTGTGACAACTCTGTAAATAGACATGGAGAAAAGCAGCTCCAGTCACATGCTTTTTTTTTTTCTTTAGCAGAGATGCTGAGTAATCACTGTCGACTCAGAAATTTAAAAAAAGAACAATGCTAGGACACTGACTCTCCTCCTGCCATGCACGGTATCATCTTCTCCATTCAGAATGAAATCCACTGCATCTGTAATGGCGTTACAACCATCACACCATAGCAGCTGAAATGTTATTTATTTCCATATTTTTGAGTAGATAAATGAACAGTGTTAAAAAATGGTCTCATTTGAGTAAACTGCTGTTCGATATCCGATACTTCAACTAAATGTTAGTGTATCAGGGCAGCCAGACTGGATATCACAGCCCAGCTCTCATGGAACCATTGAAATATTAATGCTGTTGGATCTGTTACACTGGTTATTGAGCCTTAAGCAGTCTACAGATCTTAGCTCCACTTTTAGGGCCAGTAATTCATTTTACAGTGGAAGGAGGGAGCTCGAGCTTCTTCTCTTGCTACTAATCTCCCACAACACACCTCACCCAGTCAGAATGACGCTGCTCTCTCATTCAAGCTTTACTCCTAGCATTTTTACTGTGACTGTAAGTGCTTTTTTTTTCAGCTATCTGATTCAGTTGAGGGTGAAAATAGCACAGACGTCTTTGTAAAAGGGGATGATGTGAAAATGTGCATGTCATTTAGCGAGTTTAAATACATGAAGCCACCTGCAGGAACTGCAGTGGGCAGGGTTGAGGCTGAGGTGAGGCGTCAGAGGCAGGAACAGACCGTACTGTCTAGACTTGCTCTGTCTGTCCACGTGTTTTGTAAGCAAGCAGAATTTAGGGGAGGAGGGATCGAGACTCGTAGAGCACCGAGTTCTTGTTTTTGAGACTCATCACGTCAGCGCGTGAGCGTTTGATGCTGCACAGTTCTGTTTCCATTGTGGCCTACAGGGGAAACCAAAGAAACAAAGAACGTCTTCTCTTTTTGTGCCATCTATAAACACTTGTGCATGTCATTATCTTCTCCCCTTCATGCCTTAAATCCTCAGGCTTGGCTTTGCACATAATAGTTGGTTATTTTTATTCAAAGTGGAAAACTCAGCCATTTTCTATAGGTCTGTGAAGCCACGCCGGTGGCTCTTTTGTTGTTCAAAAAAAGCACGTAGAAGAAGAGGCAGATGTTAACGCACACCGTTTAGTCATTGGAAGCAATCATAAATTAAATGTACTGGTTTTAGGCAAATTTGATAAATAGGGAGGAGGGGGGAGCACTCTCATACGTGTTGAGTCACAGACACATGCATGGGCTAGATAATCACCAGGAGTGGGATTAGCATCTGGAGCTATACAGTATAATTAAACTGTGTCTGCTGCTTCACTGTCACGCTAGCTTCTCGGAAACTTGTATCCGCACAACATTGTTACAGCCAATTAGTTTCTCGCCTCCTAATATTTTGTCCTCAGCCACTTTGAGACACATTTGCTTATTCAAAGAGTTACGAGCTATCACTCACTGTGATGAGCTGCTTATCGAAGTGCAAACATATACGAACGTTTCCAATGGTCTCTTCTGCAACAGCTTAGCCTACCTATGTAATCAAACATGAACTGAAAGCATATGCAGTGTGGGTGGCTATGACTTGCTTTGGCCCATTTGCCACAAATTACATATAGTTTACATTCCTGCACACCATTTTCCCAAGAATAATTTAACCTTTTAGGATTTAATTGCATTTTGATCGCGTTGTTAAACTGTTCAAGCAGCTACTGGCTCGCATTCATTTTACTACAGTATTAACAAGCTCCTTCAATGGAAATCGCGCTAATGATTGTGTGGTATACAGTACAGTATACGGTTAAATGTTAGAAGACTTTCTCAAAAACAAGAAGCTTTTTTTTTATTGAGCATGCATCAGGGTAAGAAGTTTTGTTGAGCAAACACAGGAAGCAAAAGTGTCAGCATGCAGTGGATGGTTCACTTTGTCAAGCTGGCGCCAGGACATGAGGTTTATCCAGCTGTTTTGTTTACCCGCTTCTCTTTTCATGAATGCAGGGAACAAGCTAATGCTAAAAACACATTACAGTATTGGCTTTTTGTCGTCAAGTTGAGGTGGCCAGATTCAGCCAGTGGGAACAGTGGAGCCACTTTCATATGATTAAATGTGCACAAGTGAACTGCAGCTAAGGTGCAGAAATGCATTTGTGACACATAAATCATACAACAGTTTTTTTTTTGTTTGTGTGCATAGAGAAGTTTTATGATTATCCTGAGGTTTGTTTCTAGAATAGGCACGTTAAGAACTGAAAGGTGTCTCATTTAAAAAGTTTAATAGTTGAAGAAGAAAAAAAATCTATTATACTGTATTTTAAATTTAATGAAGATCCCCCAAATGTGTTTTTTTTTTTAGTTTTGCTAAAGGTGAAAGTAAAATCAAGTCATTAGATTTCAGATCACAGGCACCTTTCATTTCCTCAGTGGAACCAGTCGTGACAAACGTTACATGTTATCAGCCCATTAAATGATCTTTTCCACTTGTTATCACTCCACCTCTGCCTCTTCCACAAATAGATCGTTGCAAGATCTTTGTTTAAAACTTTTTGCTCGTCAGGCCATGGGTGATACGTTTTTTTTTTTTTTTAAAGAAGTGCTTGTTTCATTGTAACTGCAAAGAGTCAACAACTGGACACAGAGTCAAAGGAATTGGTTTAAGATGTTTTTGTCTCCATGTTGCACCAAAACTGTGTTAGCGTTTCCCAATCAGTTGTAGAGTTTATAATGGTTTTATTGTTGTAATTGATCAAAGGGTAATAGTAGATGAAATTAAATATTTTGGGATTATTTGGGATTTTCATTTTAAGCACCAAGCTCATTTCCTTAACTGCTTTTTCCTGATACGATCACGTTGACCCTGACATTGTCCTCAGCCAACGGTGACAAACGACTTCTCAAAAAGGCAACGTTTATTAAAGACTAGAATAAATAATTCAAGTGAAATTAGCCCCCACACAGACAAAGACAACTGGTGTTGACACGTCATTGCTCATCCTTCCTGTCTGTATTTTGCAGGCGAGCGGCCCTTTCCGTGCACCTGGCCCGAATGCAGCAAGAAGTTCGCCCGCTCGGACGAGCTCGCCCGCCACTACCGCACCCACACGGGGGAGAAGAAGTTCAGCTGCCCCCTCTGCGACAAGCGCTTCATGCGCAGCGACCACCTGATGAAGCACGCTCGGCGCCACTCGGATTTCCAGCCCGGCATGTTGAAAAGGCCCCACAGCAGCAGCAGCAGCACGCGCCCCGGCTCCCTCAGCGACTACAGCCGCTCGGACGCCTCCAGCCCCACCCTCAGCCCCACCCTCAGCCCCACCCTCAGCCCAGCCAACTCGCCTTAAACTGAACCCTGGTCGCACTTTCCAGGCCTCCGGACTGCGAGGTCTTTCTTTTCATTGTAACACGTCTGTTGCACAGTTGTCAGCAACCCAACCCCCCCCCCCCCCCTCTGCTTCTCCTGCGCTTGCTGTGGTGTACTATACTGTACATAAGTGCTTATTGTAGTGCAATTACTTGTGTGATCCTTAAAGAAGATAATGCCTTTCCCAGATGGCGATATCTGCGTTCTGTACCACATGTCTGTACTGTTTAAGCTTCAGCTCATGGCTCGGTGGTCGATGTATGTTCACAGTTTATAAAGATAAAACCCGACAAGCCCAGCAACTCTTATCAAAATGTTCTGTTAATTTTTTTTGTTCGTCTTTTTTGAACGGGTTAGGAGAAGGGGTACACACACACACACACCTCAGGATTGAGACAGTTGCTACTTCTGTCATAGTACTCACATTGACTGCACAATATACTCATCACTTTACTGGAAAATTCAACGGGAGTTGGATTTGACGCCCTGCTCAGGGATGGCCTTTGTTAGCTTGAACGAACGACCGTGGCTGAAGAGAAACACGCAGAACCGAAAATGTCGCAGCCTTAGACTCGAACACAATTTGCACTCTTCTGATTCTTTGTGTGCACCTTTATGGAAAGTACACGCACATTCAAACGATGCTCATGACCCAGAACCTCTGTTTTCTTTTATTATTTCTTTTGTTCGAGGGGGTTTTGTATGCAGTGTAATTTCTGTGTTTCAAGAAAACAATCAGCACCCGCATGCCTCAGAAAGCCTCTGTCCCCTCACTGCAGCGTTAATATTCACGGACATTAAACCAGGGTGGACGTGCACTGCATTCATTTGTGTAAAATATGTTGAGGACCAGGATTATGTTCAGTTGTTTTATTGTTCTTTTCTTTCAAACAACTTCTGAACATTGAAATGGACACAGATAAGTTTAAAAGCAGCTGTCTGGCGTGTGTGAAAGATGCTCTCATTAGAACATTCTTTACCTAAAAAACAAGGTTCATCCATTTTTCAGGCACATAGGAAGACAAAAAAATACCAAAGAGGAGTTATTGAAAGTTTTTCTACCCTCACAGGTAGAGCCTGGCTCTGTCCTGGCTTCTACAGAGGCAACAGCTGCACCCAGGCGGCCTTCAGGTGGGAGTGTTATGCGTGTCCTTCCTCATCTGGCTTTACCTGTCCTGTCAATCAGTAAAGCTCCGAGCATGCCAGGAGACATGAGGGTTGCTCAATACAGAGGTCAAATTCTGGTGAAGAAGACGATCTGGGCTGAGGGAACACAGCAGATATCTGCAACAAACAGTCAAGAGAGAGCAGGTCCTGATAAAAGAGGTTTATCATGAGGGAGCACAAAGCAGGAGACACCTCCATTTCTTCCTCCTCCTTCCCAAACTGCCCCTTTCCTCCATCCAATGGCAGAAACAGCCAGCAGGGGGGGAAAAATGGCTGTAATTAGTGGCTTGATCTAAACTCCAGGATAAGAGGAAATGAAAAATAGGTGTGTGAACAACAAGTTGTGTGTAGACAACACAAGTCATGTGGGTGGGAAGGACCCAGCTCCATTCCATAAGCACACACAGAGTCCCTCTGCTCCTGCTCGGAGAATCAGATTTTACAAGGAATTTACTGATAAACAGCTGCTTTTAAACTTTGTCAGGCTTTTTTTTTCTTTAAGTGTTGCAAAAAACAGTCAAATCAAAAGCAACATATCAGTAAAAACAAAAATAAACGTGCAGGGCTGCTCAGCCGTCCAGACTTGAAACTCTGATGTCCCGTGAGGAAGCTGGCTCGTGTTTCTTACAAGTTAAAGGCACGGCGCCACTGAAACGGCTGCACCTCTCTGCCATACATGCAGTTTTATCTCGTCTTTCACACCATCAAACGCTCCATGCGCTAAACCCGTCTTCACCAACTCTCCTCGCCACCCTGCACCGGACGCTCTGTGCATGTTAACTTTGCCATTAGAGCAAAGACAACAAGAAAAAAAAGCAAAGGCTCTGGCAGGTGTGGGGTTGTGAATGTCAGGCCTTGTGCCTCCTTTTTTTTTTCAGCAGCAGCCATCTTTTTTTTTTTTTTTTTTTTTTTTTTTTTTTTTTTTTTTTTTTTTTAGCTTGGAACCAATCTCATCCCCCAGAAGAAAAACAACATGTGTCATTTAGCTCAACGGCAGCGCTTCGATGTCGTTTTCAGGCTGCGAGACGACACTTTGAATGCTGCTTTGTATTATTGTTCAAATTGCCATTGAGCACCTTTTTTGGTTATAATTTTTTCACCTGATTTCAATTGTAACTCAGTTTAAAAAAAAAAATCAAGGATTAATTCATTTTTTGTCTAATATCTGCACATTTTCCTCAGGGTTGACATCTGCCTAACAGATACAGGGCAGTTGGTGGAGTTTGTTGTAAAACTGGTCGTCTCCCCGGAGCCCACCTGCCCTCGGTGGTGCACAGTGTTCACTGCTGGTCAGTGTCTGAGCCCACTGGAAACACAGTTTGGGACCCGACCCGTTTGTCTGGACGACCCCCCACAGTCCTGCGAGTAACGCACTCTGGAGCTGCTTTCAGGGACTCGCCTCTGAATGTTGGAGTGAGTGCTTCCATCTGTAGCAGTGCACACATCCTGGTCCATCAGAGTGACACGTAGGCGTCTCCAAACCTTTGTTCTCACTGTAACAAACTTTACTTGAAAAATCCAAACACACAAGGCCATTGAACACACCATTTGTCCATTTTAACTCGATTTTGTTGTCCGAGTCTACAGAACAAGTATAATGAACAGCATAATTTTAATGCTTATTTTATACTTTTTCACTTTAACTTCAGGTCATTTCAGTGAGTCCTTTCCATTTATTGCATCTTTTAAAATCTGCCTGTTATTTATTTTATTTTTTCAACACAACTTTGCTTACTGGTAAATCTGACTATTGTGCTTTTTATACCAAGGTTTAATCCCTAATGCTTACGTTGATGTCGTGAATTCAGGTAAATCTAGTTAACCTACTATCTCAAAATTCCTTTAATTCACAAAAATTAAAATAAAACTTTGGGTGGGAGGGAAAGAGATTTTTCTATGTATGTCAGTTTGAAATTCACCGATTATTTCCTTTATTATTTTTA
The DNA here is from genome assembly GCA_031762415.1 of Simpsonichthys santanae. Taxonomy (NCBI): domain Eukaryota; kingdom Metazoa; phylum Chordata; class Actinopteri; order Cyprinodontiformes; family Rivulidae; genus Simpsonichthys; species Simpsonichthys santanae. The sequence continues at coordinate 24,803,061 of JARVLU010000002.1, read as the reverse complement.
GATTCTTTCTGTTTTCCATATTATTGAGACCACAGACGTGTGAGCAATGTAGTCATTTGTATTACTATTAATGTTTTTTTTAATGTTTTAAGGTTGTGTTGAAGTTTGTTTTACCTTCATATCTTTTCTGAACCTCCATCATGTAGCGTATGTTTGCTTGATGAGTAGCACAAAAGTTTGTTGCTTTTATTTGTACCTACTTGAATGAAGAAGTAGAAAAAAATAGATTTTCTTTTACTTGTAAACAAACAATGGATAAAGAATAAAACTGGGCTACATTTAGCATAATCATATTAGCAGGTCCTGCATGTTATTAAAAACAAATACAAGGTTTAACGATCAAAAATATATATTTTTATTACTTTATGTTACAAAAGCGAAACATGCTTGAATCCTGACATCATCACAAAGACCTGCTTAAAATAAAAAAGTAACAATGGCTAAAAGCAAAGTTTCTACAATATTCCGATGTATTTTCTTCGATAGTCAAACATATAAAAATAAAAACAAGCTAACAGTTTATTTAGGAAGCTTATATCATTAACAGCAGCGTGTTAGGGATTTGACTGTCAGCTGAAGCACGATCAACGTAACTGTGTGCCAAAATTAAAGCTTCTCAAAGAGGTTCACAACATCAATGGGTGAATAACAGGAAAAACAAAATACTTTTACGGTTTTATAAAGTGTGACATGTTAAAATGTACAGGATTTAATGAAGCGACTGCATATTTGATATGCAGCTGCTCGAAGTGAAATATTTATCTTATTGTGTAGCTTTGCTTCATTCATGCTGAAGCAGTGTGTCGATGCTTTAGTATTTTTGACATTAAACATAAGATGGTAGAAGACGCTCAGCCATTCCAAAGGATCTATGTTTGTTCCGACCTGATGGTTGTGCTGACTGTGAGACTTTTACTTGCTGTTGAAGTGGGCACGAGGTACGCTCTTTAAATTTTTACTTTAATCATCGTCCCACACCCCCTGGCCAATTTGAATGACAAAGTTACAGAGCATGTCTTCCCTCTTGACAAGGCCTGGAGCTTCTTTTTTTTTTAAACTCAATGTAAAGTTGTTGTTTTTTTTTTTTAGGAGGCAGCCATAGAGTTATAGAATGGCTTTTGATTGTTACCAAATGCTTTGAAGGGAGAGATGAATGTTCTGAGCCCAGCATCATTTGGACTGATTGGGTTCAGAGGTTTTTTTTGTGTGTGTGCTGTTGATATGTGGATGTTGGACCTTTTTCTATTCCTCCAAGTAGGCTACTTTTTTAAACTTTTGACTTGAAAGAAGAAAAGTCGTTCAGGCAAACCCACTCAGAACGAGTCTAAATGAAAGAGAAACGCTGATTTTCTGCTGTTTGAACTCACTGCAGAGAAAGTCTGTTGGATGTTGTTGCCCTTAAAGGATTCGTTTGGTCCAGGTTCTGCAGCGCTGATATTCATTCAGCAGCTCTTTGGTTCAGTTTCCTGCACCTGTTTGTCCTCGGTGTACCTCAGTGTAACGTTCTCTCGATACCTCCGTGTGTTGATCCTCACCATCAGTTGCCTGTTGTAGTGATTCCACGGTGCTGCTTCCCCCGCTGTCAGCACCCGTATAATCTTTTCTGTAAATAACCCTCGACTCAGCTCTGGCCAGTACATTCTCCTTTGACCTCATCAAAAACCTTCAGGTGTCTCTTCATTATTGCTTTCTTTCTCTCAGCAAACCAAAATCACTACATTCAAGTATTACAGTTGTACAGCTCCTTGAAGTCTACACACATTCATTGTGCTGGTCTTAGCTGCTCTGTTGTACCTTTTTATGGCATTATTTTTTACATGTCAGACAGTTTATTGTGACCATGTCCTATGCAAATACGAAAAATAACAGATTGTTGAGTAATGTATGTTGTCATAACTTGTATGCATGATATAGTGAGGTTTACATTTGGAAATAAATTCATAAAATAAGCAGCCATTCTTTGCCTTCTTGTGTTTTCTTTTTGTGATAATAAGAACACAAAACATAAAATAAAACATTTAGCATAAAACTATTGGTAAGGTTTTATAAAATAGTGTTTCATGTGAATGATTTTTATTTCTTTTGTGGGGGTGGTTGAAGACTTTGCTCTTGGCTTCGCTCATAGGGTGCCGTTTGTAAAGTTACACATTCTAAAATTAACAGAAATATTGTGGTTTATTTAGCTTTTCATAAAAAAAGTTTTTTTTTCAAAGTCATATTTTCACCATGTTATTTATACTTTTATAAATGTCATAGTTCCAAACTAAATATTTAATTTACAAGCTAATTGGGGGGAGTGGTGGCGCAAGTGGTTAGACGGTGGGCTTGTGATCGGAAGATCGCCGGTTCAAACCCCGGTACCGACAACACCTCATTCGCTCCACTCTGGGCCCCTGAGCAAGGCCCTTAACCCCCACCATCTGCTCCCTAGCAGGTCTCTCTTGAAAATGAGTTCTCGTGGCCCAATGAGACTAACCTGGATAAATAAAGGTTAAATGAAAAAAAAAAAAATTAGGCTTATTCTGTCTTATATATATGTAACATAACAGGGTTTTATTTTTACATTTTAATAGATGTGAAGTTTGTCAAAATTGGTTTATTTATTCTTCAAATTAATTTTGTTCAGTCAAAAAGTTATTTCTCTTGACATTTGTTGTGTTAAGATTTTTTTTTTGTCTCCAAACCATATGTGTCATTTCTCACCGATTTTTATTGTCTGTCCAAACATGTCTCACTTGTAAACGAGTCTACAAGGCTCAATGTGACTTATCTGTTTAAATAAAGGTTGAATGAATGAATGAATGAATGGATTTATTGGTATATAATTTATGTCAAGCTGCTCTTGAAAGTTGGTGCTTACCATAGAAACCAGTAACTGACAACTTGTCCCCATTTACCTGTTATTGGAACAGGAAGCCTTGGCTGAATGCAGAGGTTCGCACCCTGCTGGAAGCCAGAAACACAGCCTTCAGGTCTGGAAACTCACAAGAGCTGAGAAGAGAAGGACAAGGAAAGAGGTTGCTGGTATTAATAGGTCCAAGGCCACATATACACAGAGGATCCAGGGTCAATTCACCTCACAAGACCCACGAAGCATGTGGAGGGGCATTAAGTGTATAACCGATTATAAAGGCAGGAGTGAACAATGTAGAGACCCATCACTGTCTGATGCCCTCAACAGGTTCTACACACGCTTTGAAGACCCAAACAGACCACCCAGCACCAGACTCACCCACTGAATGAAGAGCTTCTGAGCGTGACCTCAGCAGAAGTAAAGAGGACCTTCAGGAGGATTAACCCTCACAAAGCAACTAAACCAGGCAACATCCCCGGGAAGGTGTTAAAAGAATGTGCTGATCAGCTTTGCGAGGTGCTGGCCGACATCTTTAACTCCTCACTTACCTGGAGACAGTTCCCACCTACCTGAAGACCGCAACCATCATCCCAGTCCCAAAGAGCTCTACAGTGACTGGTCTGAATGACTATTGGCCAGTGGCCCTCACCCAGATAGT
>JARVLU010000002.1:24764943-24782487 GCA_031762415.1 Simpsonichthys santanae | reverse complement strand
CTAACTAGTAAAGCACAGGAGAGCTGCAAATAAAGTGAGGACCTTGAAGCGGTCCTCACTTTACATCAAAGACCTCATTTTGATAACTATGGCACAAATGGTCCTCACTCTGTAGTAAAAACAAGTACAAACATTCACACACAATCCCACAAGCAACATTTAATTTAACAAGTCAAGATTTTCAACCTAATAAATGATGGTTGATGGCTGAATCAATTATTAAACATACCTGAGCTTTAACAATAAAATGTTTATTTTTTATTCCGAGTGCGTTGCCGATGATTTTGTTTGTGCGCCACAGCATGGCAGCACTGATGAGAGCTCCGCTTCCACTTGCACTATTTTTTGTTCATTTTTATTTTTGTTTCGATTATTTGCACCTGCACTGCACTAGCACGCTGCGGGTGTGACCGCCACACACTTCTGGAGTTGCAGTGATCAGTGAGTGGGGACTTGGGGACGACTTTTGGGGACTGCGAGGAGGACATTTCCCCCTGGGGCCTTCCTTTACCTGGGCGTCGAAAGAGGAAAACACAGAGAGGAAAGCGAGCTGGTGTTTTGTGCAGGACCCTCCAGAGACGCAGCAACCCCCCTCTCCCCTCGGTCCTGCTTCTGGGCATTCGATCTCTGAGGAATAAACTGGGTGAGCTGCTTGCACAGATTTATTGCGAGCGGGACACGAGGAACTGTTGTGTTTTTGCCTTTGTGGAATCATCCATCCCTGACCGTACCGTGGCTCCGGACGACTTCTCCGCCTTCCAGCTCGACAGAACTGAGTCACATCTGTAACACCTAATGTGTTTGTTGCTGCTGCACGATGTGGCTGTATCATGCGTGCCACTGCTTTGCCATCATGGTTACGTTCATCTCGATGTTGCTCACTGCCTGTGCAGTGGCCTGTCATGCATCCTGTGTGGTGAATGTTGTGTGCAACATGTACCATGTACATTTAAGCAGTTACTGCCTGTGAGGTACTTGTTTGTGCTGATTCATCCTACTTGCACCGTTGTGTTCTGCCATGTTGTTTACTATATTTCTTTTGGACCTTGTAGATGTTGTATGTCTTTCACTTTCTGGTGCTTTATTTTGTACTTTTGTTGCATGCTTTGGTATTTCTTTATCTTTTTTTTTTCTGGTGAGTCGAGACGGTTCTTCTCGTCCTGAGCATTGTTGCCCTTGTTTTGACCTACATATGACAAATAAACAATAAACTAAACTAAGCTTGATTTGCATTAATGCCACAATAAGATAGATTGTGCTATGTAAAAAATTCTAATAGTTTCTGAAAGCTGAGAACTTGCACTTTACAGCCAATACAGCCTCATGTTGGTAACCTCCATCCTGCACATGAAACAACCCCTTTGTTTCCCTTCCACTCTGACATGGCATGAATAGGTGAGCCCAACCAGCTCTTGTCAAACGTGGGACAAATGGGTGTCCCGCCACTCCTTATGCGAGACGTGGGTCAGGTTGGACAAAATCCGGGACTGTCCAGCCTAAATTGGAACGTTTGAAACTGAATGTTTTTTCCTTTCCTTATTACAAATGACAGAAATCTGTTGCAGCAACTAAAAACTTTAATCCATGCCTATTTGATTTGGTTGTTTGCTGGACAACCTCGAGACGAGATCTGGTTGTCTTGAGACAAAAATAGGTCGTCTCGGACAAACGGAAACTGCTTATGTAAAAAATCACTAAATAAAATACTTATCAATAGGCAATGGAATTTTTAAGCATAAATATAAATACGGAGACAATAAGTGAACGTGTTGATATTTGTGTCCTCTTTTAGACAAATTTGTGATAATATTTTTATTAATAATGTTTATATTTATTATACTGTTTAAACTTTTAGGTGAAATTTGTATTCAATTACAAATACTGAGAATAAACTCAATTTTTAAGTTTAATTTAAATATAGTGAGCTGAAACACTAGAGTCAACAGGTTGTTGTATTCATATTTATTTTCAGTTTATTTATACATAATTCCAACGTAATTGTGCCTATTGCACAAATTTATTTCACCTCTGTAGTTTTGCCCTTACAGTAATGTGAAGGTAGCTAAACAGCTGAGTTAGCCAGACGGTATAGTTCACCTGATAACATGCTTGTTGCGAACGTTTGTTTCAAAATGGCGTTCCTTGAGAAAAATGTGTAGCTTTGATAGACAAGCCACAACTTGCTTTTGTTATCCTCCAGATAAAATGTACAACTGACTGATGATGTCTTATTTTAACAATCATATAAATATAGAGGAGTTCCCCTCTCGGTTATTATTCAGCTGGAAGACTTGGATCAGCAGGTAGGAGAGGGGTAGCTCTCCTCAGTGCTCCACTAATGCACATGCTCAAAGTCTGTATGTTGCAATGCTTTGTGGTCTAGATAGCATCACGACTACTTCCAGTTTGCTGAAATAATGTTGACACTCATCAACATAGCATGTTATTATCACAACATAAAATACTAATGAAACTAATTCATAAATATTTGTTTATAAAAGTCAATAAAACTCTAGTGTAAAGAGCCAAAACAATAGAGTTGAATGCCGACCAGATACACTGGTAGTTATGATCATACTGAAGCACGCGGTGCCTGATTTTACTTGAAAGGAACTGGTTAGAAGGCAGAGGAAAGGAGCACAGGGCCAGTTTGTAGATTTAGAGGTGACCAGAGGGGAAAAACAAAGAATACTTTGTCTCCAATATTGTAATAAAAGACTTTTAAACCTTAGGAAAGGTATGAAAAATTCAGCATATTTGACACTGTGACTTTGTAACACCATACACCTTGAAGACAGTTTATTATGGTGCAAGCTGCTTCTCAATGATTGTAGTCAGCTTTCTTTGTGTCTGCTTTTTTTTTATTTATTTATTTATTTATTTTTTTTTTTTATTATTTTTTTTAAATTTTTTTTCTTTGTGTCTGCTTGTAGAGTTCCTCATTTGTTGCCTCTAAAGTGAAATGAGCAGGGAAGTTTGTCTGGCAAAAGTTTAATATCAGAGGTGGCTCAGCTGACAGTCAATCTCTGGTAATTTCCACTCCGGCTCTCGTGTTTCTTTTTTTTTTTTTTTTTAAGTGGCTCTAAATCTCAGCACTTTGCTCCTCAATGGGTTCCAGTGAATGGACACCAAGCTCTCTCGGGGGAGTGTACTCGTAAACCCATCAAACTCACCTCTAAATCTACAAACTGGCCCTGTGCTCCTTTTCCTCTGCCTTCTAACCAGCTCCTTTCTTTTCTTTTCAGCTCCTCTGTTTATTTTGTTCTTCTCCTTCTCCTTTGCTCTCTCGAGTGCAACAACTAGAAGCAGCTGACAAAAACCCTAGACAAAAATATTCTTCATCTATTTGTTTCTTACCTTCCAGCAGGTCTCTGGCCAGACCCGGTTCCGCCCCTGTGGACCGAACAAAGTCTGACAGGACCGCGTCCATGTCCAGAGTCATGTGATCATGGGTGTGCGCTGCCCACGGTGCAGCGGTGGCCTTGGTGGACGCCAGCCTTCACGTTCTCATCTGAGGGGAAACAAAGCAGAAACATTTGACCGCACTGTTTCACTGTAAACTTGTTCAGCCACACCTTTCAAATCTCACCCTGAGCTGTGAGACAACACAAGCAGCAGAGATGTCCCGTCTCTTATTCCAGACCCTGTCAGTAGCATCGGCCTGTTTGTGCTGATTGGCGATGCTTCATGCAGATGACAGTTCATGATTCTGTGAGGAGCGTCACATTCCCAGCACCCCTCCCATCGAGTGCCAACACTCACAACTTAAATCCCAGCAGCGCAGATGAAACACCAACAACACAGCCAGCTGTCTTTCCCTGGACACACCTGCCTGTTCACAAACACCTTTGACCCACAGCGCATGGCCATAACATTTGGATTCTTCCTGCAACAAAGCATTAACCACAAGTCTCTGAGTGTGAACCAGAAACTATAAATGGATCCAGTGACTATTTTTAGATCTGTTCAGCACGATGTCAGTTAGCATGACTACACACTCACAGCATTGCTATTTAGCACTACAGCTCTAATGATGAACAAGTTGTGAGGTCATAAATAACAGGGTCAAGATGCAGACGTGTCCACTGCCTCTGTTGGTGGAACAAATGAGTCCCTGCATTGGTTTCATTCCAGCCGAGGCTGTGTGGGTGACAGACGAACTGAGCTCAGAGCTTCGGTAATAAAAAAAAAAAAAAACACCTGCAGGTTTGGTCCTCTGACATCAGGCCTTTGTGCAGACCTGAAGGCCAGAAAGCTCTGAGATATTAGTGAACTATTTTATCATAAAGACCAAGAACAACTGAAGGTCTGCACACTGTGTCTGGTTTCTTACACCTCAGTCACTAAAGAAAAAGGTAAAGGAAGAATAAAATGCTTTTTGACTGTTGCCATCTAAAAGGATAATGTATTTACTGAAGACAGACTCTTACAGCGACCTTCAAGTTGTACTTTAGCTGAACCAGTTACTGTCCAGTATTTTTTTTTTTTGCATAATAATTATTCTACAAACAAAATTTAGACACATAAAACAGCCAGTAGTCAGCTAGAAGAGTAAAAGTAAATAAGTTGTAACTCCTGACCTGGGTATTCATCTGGATCACAAATCCTAAGAATCTGCAGCTTCAGCTCTGCAGATCAGCAGATGTTTTTATCCAGACTGCTTTGTCTGGTGATCACATTCATTATTTTTCTTCGTCCCCGCCCATGAAAACAGAATAGGAACATTTTGATGAAGCAAACTATAAGTATTTGTAACATTCAGAGGAAGTGTAAGAGGCGTAAATAGCCCCTAAAAGGAAACGTGAATTTTCCACAGAGGTGTATCTGCTTCTCATTTTTCTCAGTAGGTGGAAGTTTTCCTTTAAACTATCAGCTGCTCCTTAAACAAAGACATTTTCAACCTAGTTTACTTGTGAGAGCAATGATTTACCAGTGAGGGATAAATGAAAACCAAGATACAATAGTTTATTAGTTACTGTTTATGTATTTTTCACCCAAATATGATGCTGCAACTTACTGTAAATGACAGACTTGTATAGAAAACGTTCATCCTCTTTTCGTGTGCACTTTTATACACGTTTAACACCAATTCTGTGTGTTTAAAGGTAAAAGGAAAAAGAAAGACAAGATAAATGAACAATAAACTTGTTTATAAACAGGGTGACTGTGGCTGAGTGGTTAGAGAAGCTGTCCTCCAATGCAAGAGTTAGGGGTTCAATTCCACCAGCAGTCACATGCCCAAGTGTCCCTGGACAAGACACTGAACCCCTCGTTGCCTCTGATGTGTGTCCCATCGTTGTATGAATGTGATAACACTGATTATTCTTTGTAGAGTGATGTATGAATGGGAGGGCACAGATTGTGTTGTAAATGACTTTGAATGTCTTGATAAAATAGAAAAGTGCTTTATAAATGCAATCCATTTATAAAGGAGTTGTATTGTTACCCCTCTTTTTTGTTGTTGCTGGATTTAATTTGTGTCCAGAAACAGAACCACATTTGACTGTAGATTTTAATTGAGGCCAACTAGTCGGGTGTCATTTTAGAGAAAAGGTGTTTCATTCTGAATATTCATCATCTTTACCCAGAATCGGCTCCAAGTATAAATGCAATAAGTGCTTTCTTACTTTCATCCGATTTTTGATATTGAATAGCAAGTTGGGTACACTTAAGTAGACGATGGATAAAACTGCCTAAACTCAATGCAAAGCCCAGTGTGCTTATTGCCTTTGTTGATGACTGATTGAATCCCATTTGTGCAAAAATACTCAGTGAACTTGGGACAAAAACAAAAAAAAGCTTTGCAAAAGAAAATAAAAAAATCCTTGAACTCAAGGATTTTTCAGTGGGATGCAAAAATAGCAGATTATTAAAAGCCATGACCTCATCTTTTCCCTTAAGAGCAGCATTACTTAGATAGCTTTCGCTCTTTCCCTGAGCGAGGTATCTATGACTCAGACACACCACAGAGTAAGGTTTAACACCTGACATAAGATGACGTGGGCCAGAGATACGCTGCTTTCACCAGTTTCCTGTTAACATATTTGCCATGCAGAATAAAATGTGAGGGTGACACAACTGGCAGCGCAGTTCACCAGAGGTCCAAAAAAGGTAAAAACAAGGTTAAAGCGTTCATCTGTTTTCATAACTTTCAAATTTCTGCATGACAGACTAGGACACAAACATTGTGTCATGCAAATGTGTTGTGTATACCTAAAATCAAACAGGATACATTTGATATTTTAGAGTGGGAGAAGCATTCACATCTTGACAAGGAGAACCAAAAACCCCAAACCCTACAATGGACATCATGTAAGAACAATGGAAAGTCAGACAAAGCATTCGTTGATTCTATATTTACCGGTACTTCTTTTGTCCTGATTCTGTTCAGAAGCTGGGCCTGAAAAGGAGGACTTTGATTTAAAAAGAGTAACTGAACGCATGGTAAATGATCTGTACTTCTATAGCACCTTTCTATCTTAGACACTCAAAGCTCTTTACAACACAATCTGTGTCCTCATTTAACCATTCATACATCACTCTACTAGATCTCTACAAAGATTAATCAGAGCTTTATCACATTCATACAATGATGGGACACACATCAGAAGCAATGAGGGGTTCAGTGTCTTGCCCAGGGACACTAAGGCAAATGACTACTGGTGGAATTGACGCCCCCAGCTCTCCCATTGAAGGACAACTGTTCTTAACCACTCAGCCACAGCTGCCCCCCCAAAATATGACAAGTTTATATTTCAGACTGATATGTTAAGTATTTCTGTACCACCAAACAGGATGCATGGTATTTTGTTCACCGCTACAGCTGCTGATTCTGGTTTCCCATTTTAAAACTTAAAAATGTACAAACACTGTATAAACAGAACCTGCTGATCCACTACCAGAAGGCAAAGTGAGTTAAAGTTAGTTGATTATTAACAATAAACTATCCCTGCTTAATAGTTTACTAACAGTATACAGACATTTCCCATTGAACTAAATTATAAATATGTTTATTTTGTCTTGTTGATAATTTGTTCTCTCTAACAAAATGCAGACTGATCTAAATATAATATGCTTGTTGACAGGATGCACATAGGATTACATGAATCGATGGCAGCAGCTGATATTATCTATGGAGTTCTTGTTTGTTTAAAATTACTTTGTTCTGGAAAGACAGGTTTTTAATTTTTGTTAATATGTTGCACTATGTAAGCATTTTTATTAGCGTATTCAACATTGTATATGCCCCACATATGTAATTATTAAACATTACAGCAACGTCATGTGTTACAGAGTGCAGCACATCTCGCTGGGTTTAATAGTTTTTATACAACTGAGTCTACTAGTCTGTAAAAGTCTGACAAAATATAAAATGTGATTTAAAGTTTTTAGATGCACTCTGACAATAAAAATCCAAATGTTGTCTCAGAACTGTTCAAACAGGAGCATAAAAGCTGCAAATGCAGTATTTACTTTGAGTTTGAGTTTTTTTTTTTTTTTTTTTTTTTATGAAATTTGGCGTTAAACAAGGTTAATTTTATTCTGGTGCATCACCAGTCAGCTGTGTGTAACAATGCAGCATGATGGCTCAGTGGTTAGCACTGAGGCTTCACAGCAAGAAGGTCCTGTGTTAAAATCTCCAGTTGGACCTGGGGTCTTTCTGAGTGGAGTTTGCATGTTCTCTCCATGCTTGTATGGGTTTTCTCCGGGTCCTCCGGTTTCCTCCCACAGACCAAAACAAGCATGTTAGGCTGCCTTCAGGCCCAGACCTCTCTTGCAAGAGTTCTGTGCTCTCAATGGGATTTGCCTGGTTAAATAAAGGTTAATAAAATAAAATAAATGCAGGTACATGTGACCCAGTTATTTCTTCAGTTGTCAAACCTACGTTCTGAATTGTGGCTGACTTTTGAGGAGCCATCTGATGACCACAGGACCCTCAGGACCGGACGTAGCTCTGGTCCATGGCTTCAGCGGCAGAGCAGGAGAGGAAGACCCCGGGGAAGCACAGAAGCCTTAAACACAGAGAAAAATATATTTTATATTACTGACTGAAAACAAAGAGGTGACTAACATTGGCTCTGACTGGACAAACCGACAGCTTTTGTTAAAAAAAACAAACAAACAAATAAAAAAACAGCTGTTTGTATGGTAATAACATTGTTTCAATTCTCGAACAAACAACAGTTGAAGTTATAAAGTATACTCAAAATATATTAAGTCTTAAAAAAAACTGTACAACATAAGGAGTATTTGCTTCCTCTACACATCTGGTATAAGGACACTCATGCACAAATCTATCCCTGTTGTTTAGAGCTGTGGACTCAGTAGGGCTGGACAATAATTCAATATCAATATATATCACAATATGCTTTTATTCAATAATGATGATATGAGTTTTAAGCACTTTTTTCAAATTTCGATATGATTACAGCGTTTCTCTGACACATTCATTTTTCTGTTCGGGTTGAAGCGGCCGCTTCAGTTTCAACCTGAACAGAAAAATCTGTGACACATCTACGTAAGTGCGTGGTGACGTAGATGTTACGCAGAGCTCGAGTCCAGAAGGCGTTAGCGGTAGCAGGCTAGGCTAATCTCTAACACATGTTAAGTTTCACTTCAAAATGAGTGCCCATGACCATCAGAATGTGACCGAACAAGCTTTCACAAGCCAAGAGAAAGTAGATGACATAAGTGATGAGGGAGGAAAGACTAACTTGGCAGTGTGGACGTGTTTTGGTGATCTAAGTTCTGATAAACTGCAGGTTTTAATGTGCTGCAAAATGTGACGGACAGTCGTTCCAACTAGCAGTGGGAACACATCTAACTTGTTCCACTTGATAGAATATGATGAGTCAGAATATGAAGCACAATAAAAGTTTGAGCCAACGTGTCCCTGAAACAACACCCAGCTGTGGCAAAAGAGAAACCCATGCATGGGTTGTTAGGTTATGTTGTTGTTTAAAGTTAAAACTATTAATATTGACAAAGTTGAGAGTTTTATGTTTATTTGACAGTGATTTAAAAAAAATTGAAGGCTAAATGCAAATAAAAGGTGAACATTAATTTATTTGTACAATTTGTACAGTTTTTCTGATTTACAGTTTATATCGATATTGAATTATATCGTTATCGACCGAAATCAAGAAATATGTTGTGATAAAAGTTTTGGCCATATCGGCCAGCTCTATGTCTCAGCACTTTTAATTTTTAGACCAGAGTTAAACGTGTGGTCTTGCATCAGCCCCTGGCTTTTTTATTTGTTTTATCTTCCAGTTTCTTCGTCAAAGAGCAGAGACAACGATTCTTACCACGTTAGCAAATGCTTTCGTACACACACACACTCACTGCATTGTTTACCCCCAGTGCTGCCCTGACCCATGAGCATTCTGCCTGTTGTCTTCATGGTCCGTTTGTGCACAGACAAACGAATCATCTGTCTGGATAAACGATAATCCCCTGGAGCAAATGCTACGTTTGATAAATCCTTAAATCCTAAAGTGTCACATCATTTGATAATGCAGCCTTATCATTAGATTCATGAATGAAGCACCTCCATAATATAAAGGAACCCAAATGCAGCTTGAAATCTATAAGAGCCATTAACTAAAAGCACTCTAAACTCCCATCAATAAACCACCTGCAGGGCTGCTGAATTGACCCCGCTGAGAGCTGCAAGCTGCTCCTATTTTCTTTTAAAAATCAAAGATGCTTTTTATTGAATGCCATTTAAAATTACGTGCTTTTCAACACATTAAAATAAACCTGCCCCTGAAATGTTCAGTTCAAGATCTGTAGACGTTTAAATCTCATTACTGCACATCTCTCAGGAAATAATATCACTTATAAATGTATCAAATATTAATAAAAGCCAGTTCTTCCTGTCACCTAACACAGAATAAAGCTTGACTACAGTGGGTTACTAGTAATCCAGATGGACAATTAAAAAGTAAGACTTGACTTAACTGTGAATAGATCTGAAGGGAAAACAACGTGCAGCCTGACAGAACCACCCCACCAACCACAGGAAACAAACCAACACAATCTTCTCTTCCTTACAGACAGAAAGACATTCATCATTTATATACTTCCACTAAAATGTGCAAATGAGCGGCAGGCTTCGTTTTATTTCCATGATGCACGTTTATATGTCTTGAGGCAAATTTTACAAAAGTAGGTTGAGTTATAGCTGAGATAACCGTCTCCATAGTGAGCAGTGATCGCCCACATGTAAGGCTGGTACTCAGTAGGTGGGAGGTGAACGTGCTGTACACTGAGACGACAAACTTCACACTCTGTTGTTGATAAGTGCAAAATATTAATGTTAGTACCAACCAGTACTTACATGATAGCTCATCACCACAAAAGGCGTAATTCTTCTATAAATTAGGAGCATAAAACAGAAACTTCACATGTGGAAAAATCAGGTTTTAACTTGTGAAAACATCCACTGATGAAATCTTTGAATGAAAGATGAACTGCTTCAACACAAAGAAACTGTCCATCCATCCATCCATCCATCCATCCATCCATCCATCCATCCATCCATCCAAAAATCCAGCCATTATCTTTACTCGCTTCTTCCTTATTGGTTTGTGAGGGTCACTGGTCAAACCATCACTGTGCGAGAGGCGGGGGACACCATGGACAGGTCTCCAGTCCATCACAGGGACACATAGAGACAAACAAAACAACCAACCATTCACTCTCTCACTGAGGAAACCGGAGTACCCGGAGAAAACTCACACATGCACGGAGGGAACATGCAAACTCCACCCAAAAAGTCCCCTAGACTGGGATTTGAACCAGGGTGACCTGCTTGCTGAGAGGCAGCAGCTCTACCAACTGAGCCACAGTGGTGTCCTTGCAAAAACATGCAAAACATTTTTTTAAAGTAAAGAAACATGTTCTGCATGTGATAAGATCAAGCAAAATCTCAAGAAATGAAATGAGTTGCTGAGATGTAAGAAAGTTTGCTCAACTGTTACAGTTGCATATTTTAAGTGACTTTTCAAAGTCAGAACAGGACTCTTAACAGAGCTGTTTATAAGACGTCATCAAACCTCACCAAAAACAAGTAAAAATTGTAAGTCTTTTAATTTAACCCTTCAGGACCCGAAGGTCCTGGGTTCAATCCCCGGTCATTGCACATTTGCTCCACCTGGATGTATCCAGGTGCGATGGGTTGAATGCAGAGAGCCAGTTTCATCTTTGTATGGAACATGCAATGATGACAACATATAGCACTTTCTTTAAGTTTCAAATGCCTCATCAATGTCTTTACAGCACCCAACTTTAGCTCATATCTAAATGATATACAGTAATCCCTCGTTTATGTGGGGGATCTGTACCCTGAAGACCCACGATAAGTGAAAAACTGCGAAGTACGTTCTCTGCCTCCGGCTGCTCTCTCGGCCATGCCCACTTCTCCGCTCTGCAGGGAGATCAGCTGATCAACTGAAGGAGGAAGCTTCTCCCACAGCTTGGTTTGCACACAGGTGCTAAATAATTTAACATAACTTATTTTAAATAAAAAAATCCATGCCAATTGTACGGCTCATGCATCAATAGGCCATTGTGTGTCATGTCCAGTCTTACTTTGAAAAACCGCGATAGAGCAAGTCCGCAATAATAGTGAGGGATTACTGTACTATCAAAAATATTTATCATCACTAAAAACTTCTGAGCATCATAATGTGTTTCCATATGGTAGAATGTGTAAATTGCCAGTACAGATGAGTATCAGGTACCCAGTAGTGAGCACAAAACATGATGACAGAACTTATGTGCAAATGTTGTGATTATTCCATTTTGTGTTTTCAGAACCCAATTAATCAGCTTTTCATAGACCAGGACATGACTCTAAAGAACCAATTCCATAATTGTAGCATTCTTGGCTTGGAAAATGCCTTTAGGAGTACAGTATTAAGAAAATGTTAGGATGAGGGGGGAGGGGGCGTTAACTCACTGCCTCTCTGGGGGAAAATCATAGAAAGATTATAAGCATCGGTTATAATGAAAACAAAATGTCACAGACGTCACTGTGATGTCACGCACAACTGAACACCAAATATATCCTCTCAACCCTCCCCAAGCTGCAACAGCCTCTTGACAAAGTGTAAATTTGCTTAGACTGATGGTGTTGGATGAGAGTTTTCTTTGTTGAAAACTGGATGTCACCTGGTGACAAGCTGCTGCTGAAGATGCCAGTGGCAGAACATCTGGTCTCAACTTCAGTAAAACACAAGGAAAGGAGAGGGGAGGATTTTTTTTTAAATTTTTTTTTTTACATAAAATGTAGGAGGATAAGGCAGATTAATTACCTTATCTATCAATTAATTATTCATGACTAGTTCAAGTCCCAAGAATATTAATTGTGTTAAAATGGGTTCATTTCTTTTTCAGGTTAAAATATTATTTCTTCTGTGTGACCCTTAGGAAACATTAATGAATGTGACATGAGGCTTGAATTATATTTGACCTTCAAATTAATTGGTCATTTATTATTCAATTATCACAACATTTACACATGATTGGCATGATGCTGATTATTTGAAAATAAACTGACTGTTTAATTTGTTAATCATAGGAAAGCCATAAAAATACAAAAAAAGCTTTAATAAAAATATCTAGCATTTCTGAAAGGAAAGCCTGTCATCTTTTGTTTTGTCTTTTTGTGAAAATCTAGAAGAAAAAGCACGATTAAGCGCGATTACACAAAGTATCACAAGATTTTCCTCCAATTCTTATGGAATGTTTCCAACTTTAAAAGTTCCTATATGATTTTGTACTCTGAACTTTATTTTACAAACAGCAAAGCAGCAGACAGGAATATTCTGGGCAATTGGAACAGTTACATTAGAATTACTTTTGCCTCAGGTGAAGGAGTTCATCTGAGAGTCTTGGTCACAAGTGATGGCAGGATGGAGTGTAAGGTGGATCAACAATTTGGGACCTAGTGCTCAGTCATGAGGGTGTTGCTTTGGTCATCTGTGGTGAAGAAAACATTAAGTTAAAAGGCAAAGCTCTCAATTTACTGGTCTGTCTAGGATCCAATACAATCCTATGGTCATGAGGTTTGGATCATGACCAAAAGATCCCACATACAAGAGACCAAAATGAGCCTCCTTCACAGGTTGGCTGGGTCCAGCCTTAGAGACATGAGGAACTCTGCCATTTCTGGGGAGCTCAGAGTAGAGCTGCTACTAAGAAGACAGTTGCGGTGACTCAAACATTTGATTAGGATGCCTCCTGGATGCCTGCCCTTGAAGGTTTTCTGGGCATGTCCAACTGGTATGAGGCCAGGGCAGACCTAGAAATCGCTGGAGGGATTATATATATCCTCCCTAGCCTGGGAATGTCCTGGTGTCTCTCAGGAGGAGCTGGAGATTGGGACTGAAGAGAGAAGTCTGGTTTTCTCTCCTGGACCTGTTGCCTCCATGACCTGACCACAGATAAGTGGGAGACGATGGTGATTTTTTTTGCCACTTGTGTGTATCATGTGGCGCAAATGAAGAAAGATGACTGCCTTTTTTTTTTTAAACTATTTATCTCAAAGTGATGCCCCCCACACACACACATTTTAAGCTATATGGCATAATAATGATATCATACAGTCCAAAGCAGTTGAACTTAGTTGAAATTCAGGTAGCGGGCCAAATCACCTAGAAGCTCTAACTTTGGTTCACTTTTAAATACCGGCCCCCACACCCCTTTTTTGAGATTTTATGAAAATGCATTTATGTATGTGTGTAACCACTGCAGGTTCACTGCTGAGAGCACCCCCCAAAATGTGAGCCAATCTATGAACTAACAGAGCAAGTGCTTCCACAAAGCTGCCAAAACACAGAAGAATAATAAGACTAATAAAAGATGGCATTCATTCCGGCCCCTTACATGCTGGTGCACAGCAAAATGTCAAGCCACCCTCTCAGTTATAGTCAAAAATCAAAAAACAAGCTTTTGATTCCTGCAACAAACGAATCAGTTCTGATATTTTAACATACAAGAACACAGGCAGACCCCACTTTCAACAGTGTTATGTTGCAATACAGCCATTAAAAATGAATTCAATTACCGGTATGCAGAAGCTGGAAATATACAGCAATGGAAAAGCAATCAGTTGTAATTTATGTTGAAAAAACTAAGTGAGCATGGTTCCAGGAAAACACATTATTTCCATCCTGCATCAATAATCAACACGATCTATTAGCATTCTTACAACGTGGCCCACTTTACCAGCCGTGGAAACTAATGTACTAACATACTAATAGTATGTTCTAATGTCTCACAAAACATCAAACTAAACACTTTGTTTTTTCTGTCATTTATTGTCTTTTTATTCAGTCATCCATGTCAATTATTCAATCTCGATCACTGACTCTGATTCTTGTGGAGCCAAAATGGCAAATTGCATTTACGGTGCTGCAAATAATGAATTGCATTGCTGCAGCATACATATTTGTCTTTGTAAACGATGCTTATAATTATAGGGACTGTGCTCTACATTGATTCCATTTTAAATGGATAGTCTGGTCATATCCAAAGCGATTTTATGTCAAAAAGTTATCAATAGTTAGTAATTTATCAGCTATGATACAAACACAGAGTATGGAGTAAAGGGCAGAAGTCTTTATCTGGGCTAGGCTAATTGCTAGCCAAACAAGTTCCCATTTCTGTCTCCTGTTGTAGAAGAAAGACGGGAATCGGAAATACTGTACTGTCTGTTTGTGTTGAGCTGGATAACTTGAAAAATATGTGAGGTACCAACTTTGGTTTCGAGCTGTAACTTCATCTAGGCGTAAGGAAGGTCACTATTGAAATTTGGGTTGCCATGTCAAAATCCAAGATGGCCACTTCAATATAAATATATAAATGTATATAAACCAGCCACCCTGATCACTTGAGGAAACTATGCTTTCTAGTTTTTATATTACTTAACAGTAGCATTTCGTTAAATGATTGGGGTGGCCTGTGGGCTGGCCGGAAATTAAGCTATGGGGGGCCAAGGACACCACTGGCCACTCCCTGGATCTGCCATTGCGCCTGGTGGTGGATAAAATTGCTCCTTCTAATTGCAAATATTTGTCACTCTGCACTGCCTCAAACAAACAAAAAAACTACCTCTGTTCTTATACACAGTGTCACTCCTACCTTGAATATCTTGAACCAAAACATTAAGGTACATCCACTGTTCAATTGCAGTCCAGTAAAACCCTCATCTCAAAAAATACAGGGACAAAGGACATTGGCATACCGCTTTGTTTAATTATTGAAAAACCTTCACTAAAGTTAATTAGGCATTTAGCTCTGATATGTTCACAAACCAGTAAAACAAAATGTGTATTTCTGAGTGTGAAATTACAGTGTCAAAACTAAAATGGACTGATTTCGCTCAACAGCTTGTTAATTAGTGCGACCTTGCTCATAAAGAATATTACCAGCAGCATACGAGATACTATTTTTTGGTGTTGAGTCCTTGCACCTCAGCTAATCAAGTTGCATCATTTAGATTTTTGAAAAGTTGAGCGCATCGAACAGTTTTGGCCTTTCACAAATTAATAATATACAAAGGTGAAGCTAAATGAAAGAAGAATAAAGCAGAAAAGTGTTTATAATACTATGTTAATTTATCATTAAAGCCTTTTCCCATTTATTCTCTTCTTAGAACAAGAAAGCCCTGTTTTTCAGATGCTGTCAGAAAGAAGCAATAATACCATTTTGCGTGGCAGTGCTGCACATGTTCGGACTAGAAAGTTGCTTTTGCACTAAAATGCATCATCACATTAATATTTAAGCCAACTTTTGATTAATGCCGCAATTGACAGCAAGAACGCTGCCCAGTACAGTCCATACTGTAACTGACGGCTGGTCTGAACAGCTCAATTATCAAAAATTAATGTTCCAAGGACCAACATTTTGGACCAACATAAAGAAATGTACTTTAATGATATAAAATGATATATTATTGTAGTGATAATAGGAAATCCTTTGCACTTTTATGATAATTTTGGGACCACGTTACATGCTTGTAGAGGGTGATGTTAAAAAATGGGTTTAAATCTACACGTGATGTTACAAAAATAAATCCTCAGATCAAAGGCCAGACTGCCTTGCAACTTTTATTCCAGAGTTAAGACTTATTTTATGTTGGGAAATGATGGTTTTATTTGTTTTGGTCAAACATTGAAATGCTGCCATGCCAAGTCTGACGCAATGTTGCAAGAAATCTGTCTCAGAAGGAGGCCTGTGTTTTAGCTGGTGATTCATAACCTACTTCTTTGTGTCACTGGGATGAACCAATGACCTGCATTAATGGGCAACCTGCTTTTAAAATACAGAATAAAGTCTAGCCCACTCGTGACCCGAAACATGATAAATCAGCTATAAGTCAATCACACCAAGCAACAAAAATGTTTGTCAAACAACAACCTAATAATCTTTTTGTTTCCCTAACTTTAAAGTCAGTGATCTCCCATGTCTCCACGGCAGCTCAGCTGTGTCGGCAGCATGCAACAAACAAGGAGTCGAGAAATGAGAGAACAAAATCACGAACCCTTCCAAATGTCAGTCTTCTTAACAGTCCAACACCTCCAATACCCTGAGAGGTACATCTTGGGCCGAGTGCAACGAGCAGTCAGCTGTGACCGAGATAGAAGCCCTTTGAAAGAAGATGATTTGTGACTTTTTGCTGATCTTAAGATGCAAGAGAAAGTGAAGAAATGAAATAAGACAGAAAGAACAGGTCACAGTCTGAAAATGTATCTTCTGATCCTGTGTGATCCCATCTCCGAGTGTGATATGATTTTAGACTGACAGGCCAGTCGAGACCAAAAGAACCATTACTTGTAGTCCATCTACCAGAGGAATACAGCATTTTATAATGATCCTTACTTTTCTATTTACATTTTCCATTTCAGAACTCAACCACTAAAAACGCACCCAGCCATAGCTGTGCAGCTTTACAATCTTACACCGAGCGTGAACAGAATCACTTTGACCTGATCACAGTCAGGTCGTTGCATGCTAACCTCCCAGTTCAAGCTAATCAGTGGTGCAGTGGTGATACTTTTATTTTCATCCATGAAACTTAGCCAAAAAATGAAGAACAAGGTTAATCACTGATTCAATTATTTTATAGCCTTGTGTATAATAATTATTTTTGCAGGACTGAGATAAAGTTTGTGACTCTTATTAGGGCTTTATCCAAACAGTTGAAGCTGAAAGATTTTCATCACTTTCTGAACAACATACTGTACCTTACACAGTGTATTATAAAAATAACTATTTCCTGCTAAATTTCCTTTTTTAATTGCAAATTATTATTTTAGATGTACCATACCTAAATATGTTTTTAAATGGGGGGGGGGGGGGGGGCTGAAAAAAATCTGAATATAGATAACTTAGAACTAGACCTATCACAGGTTTTAGTGGCCACATGTCTAAAGGTTCATTTATGTAAAAATAAAAATAAAAATACAGGTAGTCCTCGGTTTACGGCCGAGATCCGTTCTAACGGCTCAGCCTTAAACCGATTCAGCCTTAAAC
>JARVLU010000002.1:24643016-24653132 GCA_031762415.1 Simpsonichthys santanae | reverse complement strand
CGTTTTACGGCCGAAAATCCGCGTATACGGCCGCAGATCCGGGCGGATCCGGTATACGGCTAAATCGGTATACGACCAAGCTGTTAGAACGGATCTTGGCCGTAAACCGAGGACTACCTGTATATTTAAAAAAAAGACCAAAAACACACCGATCCTCTCAGATGTAAGTAAGTCCTACATTTTGCTGGCAGAGATTTCAGCATTTGTGTTGGCACCAAGGGAGCGCTACTTGCACAGCTCTCCTGTCTGCAGACTTCAACCACAATGGATCATTAGGACCATGCCAAAGATGGATGGTGACTTTCTGCACGACTTATCCGGCCACCGGTTATGAGCGTGGCCAGGCTTTCCTGCGGTCCCTTGGCCTGTGTTCTGACCTACTCCTGGGTCTTAGTTAACATTCAGGGAGCCCTGACCTGAAAAACAGGCTTGGCAGCAGAACCAAGGTCCCACCCTCCCCAAAGAAATTAGAGGCAGTAATCTTTCAGGAACAACTCACCGTATAGCCTTCCCAGACCATGTAAATGTAATAGATGCAGCTGATTGCCCTGCTTCTCTTCCCGCAGCCCCTCTGTGTCTCGCCGTCATATACGGCCATGCCAGGTTGTGTCCAATTTGCGTGTCTGTGACAGCTCCGAGGTGACAAATGACGGCTAAGGCTAAAGGAAGGTTACATTTAAACACAGCACAGGTCAATGGGGTAGATGGCTGAATGCTAAATCATTGTCAGGGAAACTAATGATGTAACATTATAAGGCAACAGTGCAGGGTAGAAGATAAAGTGCGGCGTGTCAAGTTGGTATTATAATCAACCAATGTCTCTTTCAGACACACATTCATCTTGATTTTGCATAGACGCTCACACATTCTGGTCACTGCTGAATAGAAATACAGAAAGGTCCTACCAGATGGTTTTCATGCAGCTAAGTTTTGTTGCGTCGTACAAAAATATAACATCATCGTCGCCCCATTCTGCATTCGCAAATCACTGCATTAATTTCAACCTCTTGTAAAGCTCTTTAGACTTACTTTTGTTCTACTGTGATGAAAGCGCAAAATACACTTTGTTAAGCATCAGAAACAAACATTTGATTCGCCGGGTCTAATATATGTTGCACCTGCTGCAGCAATTTCAAAAACACACAGGAAGTCTGAATAACCAACACAGAAAGAGCCTGGGAGCTGAGGCACGGCGTCGTGGCATCTTGACAAGTCTTTAAGTAATTCTTACGAGAGCAAACACCCTTAGGCTCATTTGTTTCATTGCTTACGTCAAAAAACAGGGAGCGTGCACAGCCAGCACGCCGCCACAGAAACAATGAGAGGCGTCGTCCACTGTTCTCATCAGGAATTTTATTAATTTTAATGAACACTGGGGAACAATTTCAAGGTGTTGTCAACAGGAGTCTATAAACACTGACTCTACACTTGTTTTGACACTGCGTCCCATGTTTTAATAGAAAAAATACACCGTGGCAGCTAATAATGACTATTAATCCAGTCCAACTCCATGTAGTTGGAGGTTATGTGGACATGGAGAGTCCAGGAAGCTCAAGGACAGCCCACACTCCCAGATCAAACAACGTTCACTCTCTGTCAAATGCCCGCCTCCCAAAACTGCTCAGCCAAAAGGAAATGAGCCCCCACCCTATCACACACACACACACACACACACACACACTCGAAATCCCACTGTGGACGACAGGATAAAACACAAGATAGCTGTGCCTGAAGGAGACCCAGCATAATGAAATAATCTTTAATCTCTGTCCCTTCCAGGCACTTTCAACACCTGCTAGTCTTGATGGCGTTGCAGGAGAGGGCAGTGTGCAGGTTTGTTTTAAGCCTGGTAATTATTACACTAATTATTCACTTCCATGTGGGGGTGAGCACCAGTCCTCGTTCAGGTGGATGCCCGTTTGTGTGTACTCCAGCTGCAGCCGAAGCAGCTTGGCGGAACAGTTGTTCCCCTCCTTTTTCCCTTGCAGATATTTGACCTCTTGTCATGTTTGCAATCTGTACTTCAGAACGGACGGGAGGGAAAAACAGCCAGAAACTTTTAATTGCCTTGTAGAAACAGGAGTGCGAGGCACAGGTTTGCCCATCTGTTCATCATCTCTTTAGCAACAAAACATCCGACTTGAACAGGCTTGTCGTATCTATTACCGCAAAAAAAAAGTTGTTGCTGTGACACCTTCCTCAAAAAAATGGGACAATATTACTCTTAAATTAATGAGTACTCATAGTATTCCCCCCATCTCTTTAATATTAAATGAACCCAGACATATTCTTTTCATTAAATGCGATGCATCTATAATCAGTGCTTTGGGTCTCAAAGCCCTTAAGACAAATATTTCTGCTCTTTGACTAGATTTAATTCAATTAGCAGGAGTGCAACATCAAATACTTTATCTCCATTAACAAAGCTTTCATGTTAGAAACGAGTGTCATTAGCATGGCATCAGTAGTCATGAAAAAGATGGTCCAGTGCATTGTGCTAAAACGATGCTTGGTTTTCATTGTTGTGGCGTTAAACGGATATTGTTTTGATTTGACTTTTTTAAATTAAAGTGATGATGATTTTGTATAAATCAGCTTCTTCTTATGCTACAAGATTTTGTCATTTACAAATGAAGGGCAGCTACGACAGATTACTGAATTCAGCTTTAGGCCCAGTTATGTCTGGAGGCACAATAGGGCATGAATACTTTTTCAAGTCTTACAAACCAACTAGACATCTTTGCTTTTAGATGACAACAGTAAATAATGCGACGTGACTGTGAGTTTTGTTTAGAGCCCAAATGGCAGACTAAAGAGACTCGGACACAGAAGTACAAAAAGGTGTTTGTTTATTTACAGTGTAGGAACGGGCAGGTGAATATCTGTGGGAGGAAGAGGATGAGTATCGGAGAGTCTGTTGGTATTTTTGAAGTTTTATGCTGTTTGTCTTACAGGGAATTTTATTTTGCAGGCAGCGTTGATGAGGAGGAAGATCCAGGAAGGTGAGTATCTAGAATTTCTTTTTTTTAACACCATTTTATAAATTTTGTTCCCCAAGCTACAGTGGAAGTGCTAAGGCTGACTGCTACCAGTGGTGTGCCGTGAAGGCCTGCAAGACCTTCTCTGCTGGCCTAAAATGATTTAAAATTAAAATTAAAATTTAAAATTTTTATTTTTATTATATTTTGTTCATGAATACGTATTACATAATTCCAAATGGTCTGTCCGCTTCCTTTCATTGCTGCCCCCATGGTTGCGCTGCATCCAGACGTGTATTTTCATATTTAAGCATTTAACCAATCACATTTCAGCCACTATTGGTTGCCAGGGTCAAAGAAATCTGCCTGGACGCCTTCAGAATCAGTTCTGCTACCCCTGCAGCAATGTCATCCACACTGTTGCTTCAACCAATCAGCTTTTGAGTTGGCGAAACCTGATGTCTATGGGCGACGCCCAAAGCCTGCTAGCTTCCACTGACATTTTCCGTACGGCGTACGTAAACGTCAGCGTATTCACACACTTTGATTGGATAGTCAAAGAGCGTGACGGCACGTCCGCGGCGCAGAAGCTGATAGAATTGGGTTGGGATGTTCACTAAAATAAGCTTTTTCGCTAATTTTTTTTTTTAGAATCTAAGTAGGTTTTACCAGTTTTGTAATGGTCCGAACTTGCTGTGTTATTGGATGTAAAGTCCGGTCACACGACTTGAAAGGTAAAAAGATAGAAAACGGATTTTCTGTTTCCTGTTTCCTGCTGGAAACAACGTGAAGGAGGAGATGAATGACCTGATATCAGTGGTGACACGTCCTGATACAACTTTCTCCATGTCCCAAGATACCTGCTAGTTTGTTCCAGACATCCTGGTGAGTGTCTAAATTCAAATTGATGAGTTATGTTTGATTTGAGTTTTTTATTCCTTTTGTAGTTTTCATGTTTTTCTGTGTTCTTGTGTTTTGTCAGTTGACGTCTGAGACATTAGTGTCCCTAAGTTCAGATTTTGACCAGTCTTTTGTTCCTCCCCTGTGTTCCCTGTGTCTCATTCACCCTCAGTCAGCCTCATCAGTGCTCCCCCATCAACCCAGGAGCCTCCACCTTCCATTTACCTCCACTTTATAAATAGAGTCTCAGTCTCACTCCTCAGCCTTCAGGCCACAAGATTTGTTTCTCGTCTTTGTGTGTTTCCAATGATTATCAGAGTTTTCTTGTTAATTTAGTTTGGTGCCATAACAGCCTTTTGTTTTCCGTTTTAGTAAAGCTTTTTTTTTTTTTTTTTTAATTTTATTCAAGCTCCTTGTGTTGAGTTTAGATTCAGTACTTTCACAAACCCGACCTCAGGTCTTTTCCAATACGTTTCATAACAGAACATCTGATTTGATATCACAGAAAATGTTCTGCAGAATCAATTTCTATTCTTTGGTTGTTGGCACGGGTGGCATTGTGGTTAAAGCTGTCCCCTCCCAGCATGAAGGTTACAGGATTGCCTCCTGGTCTGGGGTTTTTCTGGGTGGAGTTTGCATGTTCTCTTTTCTGGGTACTCTGGTTTCCTCCCACACACCAAAAAAAATCCATACATGATGGTAAATCTAAATTGTCTCGTGTGTGTAAAAGTGTGAATGATTGTTTGTCTTTTTGTGTCCCTGGGATGAACTTGTGACAAAGTACACCCTGTTCAGGGTTTTTTGCATAGTGACAGCCGGAAATAACCATCAGCTCCCACACAGAAAAAGAAGTGAGCAATGAAGATGGATGGGTGGATGAATGAGTGGATAGGTTATTTACGTGATCCTTACAAATAGACACTGTTTAGAAAAACAATAGTTTGATGGTATTTAAAGTATATAAACATAGATATCTTGTGATTATTAAATGTATAACCAATGACAATTATGTTTCTTTGCAAAGACTTTTTCCCCACAAAGAAACATGTGATGCAGTCTCGAAGGGCTGAGTCCAAATGAATCCAAACACAACATACCATCATGCAATCTTAACTTTTATGCGCAAAACTCTGGCAATACAACTGTATTATTGAGTGGGAATATCTAAAATTACACAATCTCTTTTCTTCAAACGATCCAACTTTAGTGTGTTTGGAAGTGATGCATGCAATAGAAATGCTCTGTAACATCATGTCTGCTGATTGCTATGCTCTCTTGTCAATGTCAATTTTGTAGAAGGACTTGCAGATTAAGTCGGCAGGATGTCAAGAGCCCTTGTATTCGTAGCTATCTTGTTTTAGCGTAGGGTCCGAAAGCCCTTGTCTATTACCAGACACACCCCAAGGACAGATGTTTCAGGCTTAGGAAGGTGATAGAGAATAATAGCGCATTAGGTTCATAATGTGTCTTGGAAGCAGAACTCAGGGGAGAAAGAACTCAAGGGTAATCCAAAATTCATCTCTCTCTTTCCCCCATTTCCTCACGTCTTTCTTGTCTTTCGTTGCACTGTCCAGGACTGCTTCCCGTCTGCCTCTTGAGATGTCGAATCTTAGCCTGAAGCTACAATGCTGCTCAGTCCATTCATCAAAAGCATGACCCTCTGCAGTCAGGACCAGGATGCTATGGTTTAATGAACGCAGTCGTGTCATATCTCTGCATGGAGGGGAGGAACCCGTTGCTCATTACAGAACATGAGAACATAAAACTACACATTGTTTTGTGTCTGTTGTGTTTATGTCATTTGAGATTATGGATGTCAGACTATATAATCAAAACAACTGTAAGACTAATTGTGATTGCACACTGAATAACAAGAACATGACTGAGTTTTTATGTCGAAGATAAAAGCTTGAGAATAATTTTGCTTTAAAACCATTATATACATACATTCTTTTAAAATGGTGCATGTGCAATGTGTCATTGAAATATGCAATTGCTTTTTTAGTTTATTTGTCAAAACATTTTTCATTTAATTTTTTGTGAAGGCAGTTAAGTTCAGAACAATTCCCCTTGCAAGGATACAATTAAAAGTCTTGCATTTTATAGGATCATACAGTATTGTACCACATCTTAACCTGAGTCCATCTATCATCTCATGTCTGAAAAACAAGTGCTACTGTAACATTTTTATACATTACTTTTACTCCCATACATCATTTGAACATTCAGAAGGAGACTTATATACATATATAATTTTGTCCCAGCATGAATTTGTGATGCACTAAACATATAGCAGTGTGATATCACCATCTCCACCCCCTACCTGCTACCATGGAGCGTAAACCCCCCACCTTCATCTCCTACCCCAGGCCAAGGGTAAGAGATGATGAGTGAAGAGGGAGCTAATTCAGTCCTCAGGCTTAATTAATCCTATGTCTTATTTGATGAATGGCTCCCAAATTGTGCTGCAATGGTACTTTTCTTTCTTTTTCTTCCCTGCGCTGCGTGTTGACACAAAGCTAGGAGAAAGTCAAAGTCGAGACTTCTGAGAAGCTTGACTTATTAGGCTTTGTTTGCAAAAAGTTGTTGTCCTCTGTAAACACACTGTGTCCCGTCCTCTGACGTCAGGCCAGCTGCAGAACAGGATGCGTGCTGTTTTAAGGACGTATTCATTCATGGAGTTCTTTTAGTTAGAATCACCTTAGGAGTTCATCGCCTTTGCCGCATGCTGAGTTTGTCACTTTTGCCAAACATGATTTGTTGTGTGTAAATACACAGAGTGCCCCGTGATGTTCTTTCTGCTTTACATGAATATCTGCCTCAGGGGGGCAACATGTTACAATGATGAATCTCATGTTTGACTTCATAATTGCGTGTGCCTAAGCTATTCAAAGCCAATGTTTTTTCTTCATAATGAATCGACTTGTGTTGTTACATTTGAAAACATTGACATTGTTTTATGAAATACATAAAGTGAAAAACTTTTCTAAAACTTTGGGCTGACACAAAATATTGTTATTTAATATGATAGTATCATGCACCAGACACCAAGATCTCTGTGACTTATGATATAATTTCTGCTGCCTGTACATTCAGAAATACCCTTTTTGTCCTGTTTATTATGAATCCCTTGGTCACAAAGCCATCTGTATGCATTGTCCTAACAGGGGTAGCACTTAAAACTAACGATGCCATAAATTTTTCTTGCTAATGTGGCAGGCGTAAAGAAAGCTTCAGCGGGCGAGGTGTAGGGTCTGGTGATTTGAGCGGAACGATGATGAGATCTGGTGGCCCAGCCCAAGCAATGAACTTGATTAAACTAATCTCATCTCTATCAAAGCATCACTTGGACCCCCTTATCCCATCATTCATGGCAATAGGATAATTACACTGAGATGCATGAGAGTCCAGACAGGTAGCCGTGTGCCACATGCAAACCTTCGGAGTCTGGACTATACCTTTGGTATGTACGCAGACTGGTTCTTTTGAATGCAGATTAATTATGGTCAACTGAGCGCTTCACATCTATTACTCTCAGTGGGGAAAAAATAAATATGTCCTCTGAATGATCGAGGATGCACTGTATATTAAACTATCTGTAAGTTGGAGTTCTTAATAGGAATGACAAACAACACCATTTTAGGTTTGACATCACGAGAAGTTAAATAATGTAGATAACGATTGTGTATTGTCTTCATTATTGTTCTTGTTGCAGGGAACTGTCACTTGATTATGCAACATCTAAGAACATGTTTCAGCTTTTCTCATGGTTCACTTCCATAGATCTCAGGGATGCTTATTTTCATGTTCCAATCACACCGCCCCATTGGTGTTTTTTTGTTTTGTTTTGCCTTTCAAGACTGGCACTTTAAATTCTGGGTCCTCCCGTTCGGTCTTTCGCTGTCTCCCAAGGTGTTCACCCGCTGCGTCGCAGCGGCCCTCTCCCCTCTGCAGGTGCGCGGCCTAAAGATCCTCCCGTATCTGGACGACTGGATCATTTGTGCCGCGACGCGGGAACAGGCGGTTCGGGATACCCGATTAGTGCTCTGTCATGTGGGATGCTTGGGTTTGCAGGAGAACATAGAGAAAAGCAATCTGACTCCCTCGCAGGAGACCATCTTCCTGGGCATTGCCCTGAATTCCATCACAATGACTGCTTGCCTGTCACCTCAGCGGGTCAATGGTATATTGAACATGCTCCCAGAGTTCAGGCGCAGCATGGCACCGCCTTTGGTATGGTATCTTCGACTGCTAGGGAAGCTTACAGCTGCATCCGCCGTGGTGCCCTTGGGGTTGCTGTCGTTGCGACCCCTTCAGATGTGGTTGAACGGCTTGAATCTGGACCCCACATGGAATGCTCATCGTCTCAGAAGACTTCGGGTGGGACCTCAGTATCTTCAGTCTCTGTCCCAATGGAGAGTGAGCTTGTTTATGACAACGGGGGTCCCGCTCGGTTCCCTCCCATGCCACCGTGAAGTTATGTTTACAGATGCATCCTCCATGGGCTGGGGTGTCACCTGGCGGGGTCACATGGCACAGGGGACATGGTCCCAGCGGCAGAGCAGGGAACACATCAATGTCCTGGAATTGCAGGTTGTGCTTCTGGCTCTTCAGAGTTTTCATCCAGGCTTGCAGGGGAAGCATGTACTGGTGAGGTCAGACAACACCACTGTGGTTTTTCACATCAACCATCAGGGGGGAACCAGGTCAAGGAAACTGTTGTGTTTAACTCAACGACTTCTGACCTGGGCTGATCCATATTTGGCCAGCCTCAGAGCAGCCTACATCCTGGGGCCACGGAACGTGCCAGCAGATCTTCTATCCCGTCAGAAGCCGCTCCCAGGAGAGCGGAAGCTTCACCAAGTGGTAGTGGAGAGGATCTGGACGGTCTATGGCAGAGCGGACGTGGACCTCTTTGCATCAAGGGATGCATTTCACTGTCCCCTTTGGTTCTCCTTGGCTGACAGCAGCCCTCTGGGCCACAATGTGCTGGCACATGACTGGCCCCGGACCCTCCTTTATACTTTTCCACCAGTCAGCCTACTTTTTCAGACTCTCCTGCGGGTTTGTCAGGAGGGGCACAAGATTCTGCTGGTGGCCCCTTTCTGGCCAGCAAGGACTTGGTTCCTTCTACTGCGCGAGCTCAGCTCCGGCTCGCAGATGCGTCTCTCCTCCAGGAGGGATCTTCTTTCCCAGATGGGGGGCTGGATTTTGTACCCCAAACTGAACCGGCACCAGCTCTGGGTCTGGACCTGGCAGAGCTGGGGCCCACCTTTTCAGGATACACTGGGTCAGTAGGACTTACAATGGCTTATGCGTGGGCGCCATCCATGCGGGCCATCTATGCTAACAAGTGGGCGGCCTTTGTGACCTGGTGCAGGATCCGGCGTGGTGTTCAGTTTCTGACATACTGACCTTCCTGCAAGATTTACTGGATCGAGGTCGGTCCCCATCTACCTTGAAGGTATATGTGGCTGCCATTTCCTGTTGGCATATCGGCCTGAATGGTTGTTTTATGGGCCGAAACAAAGACATTGTATGGTTTTTGAGGGGTGCTCGGCATCTACACCCACCCAACTGCCCTGTGGCACCGACATGGGACCTTTCTCTGGTGCTTGAGGCTCTTTGTTCCCCCCCATTTGAACCCCTGGCATCTGCAGACCTCAAATGGCGCTCCCTGAAGACGGCGTTCCTTTTGGCAATGGTTTCCACAAAGCGTGTAGGGGAATTGCAGGCTCGCTCGGTAGCCGAGCCCTGCTGCCGATGGAACCCTGATGGCTCAGGTGTCACTCTGTGGCCTGATGTGGCATTTTTGCCTAAAGTGTCCCTGGCGGCGGGTAGTACCCAGCTGCTCCATCTTGCCCAGTTTGACACTGGCTGCTCCTCTGAACGACTGTGCCCTGTTTGTGCCCTTGATGTGTGTGTCAATGCTACGGCATCCTTCCGGCAGATGAATACCCTTTTTGTTTGCTATGCTGGCTCACAGAAAGGTCAGGCACTCTCTAAGCAGCGACTGGCACACTGGGTTGTGGATTAGATCTCCAAAGCTTATGCCTTGCAGGACCGACCACTGCCGGCGGAAGTGAAGTGCCACTCTACAAGGGGCATGTCAATTTTGTTTGCTGCCATGACAGGGGTACCTTTGGACATTATATGCCGTGCGGCCTCCTGGACATCACCTAGTACCTTTACTCGGTTTTACAGAGTGAATGTGGCTGCGCCACATCCCCTTCAAGGA
>JARVLU010000002.1:24611575-24623271 GCA_031762415.1 Simpsonichthys santanae | reverse complement strand
GTTTGCACAACAGTGTTGCTTTCTTTTCTTTTACGCTCCCTCGCTTTGTGTTCGCAACTTTAAATCTGGCAACTCAAACGGAAAAGATTACAATTTAAATGTAAAAATTAATGGAGTTGTTGTTATTTTGGCTCGGCAGGAAAAAATAAATACTGTATGTTGAGATTTAATCCCTGAAAAAAAAAAATGAATAAATAATAATAATTTGCTTTATTAAAAAAAAAAATATATATATATATATATAAATTCTGTAAAGTATTTTCCATTTATTTCATTTTTTTCTGATTCGTTGCCGTCTTATCCAAAATATTTAAATGTTTAATAGGCCTCAAATTATTTTAAAATTATCTTCAGACATGAACCACTAGGATTTCTTCTTAAACTTTTAACAAAATTTAAGATGTTTTTAATAACAACTATAGGGTATAATGAAATATGTCATTTAAATAAAAATCAGTTTAAAATAAAAAAAAAGATCTCTGTTACATCAAAACTTAATGAAAGTTTTCTGTGGACAAAGTTACTAAATCTTTACATTTATCAAAATCAAATAAATTAAATTAAACAAAATAGAAGAAACATATTCATTTGACATTCTTTAAATTGTAACACAAAACACTTAATAAAAGAAACATAGTAGATTTTTGTCTAAATTTGTAGCTTTTACTTTACATTTTATTCTTATTTATTTATTTATTTATTTATTTATTTATTTATTTTCACCACAAACTTAGTCCAAACTTGCATTCTCCTTGTTCTTTCAACTATGTTAAGACAAAGAAGGTCATTCGAGGTGGGGGATGAAATATAGACAACGAGCGAAAGCCCACGTTGTAGTTTAATTAAAATAATTCATTAAAGTGGAAGCCCGAGGTAATTAGTATGTATAATTTATGATTTGCTTAATGCATGCAGGCAGTGGCCTCTGCAATAAACTCAACTTAACCTCGAGTGAGGAGCTGATGCGGACAGGCTGCTGTTATTTACTGTGTGTTTACTGTTTGTAAAGAGTAAGCAAATGTTTTCCAGCCAACCCCTCGCTCCCGCCGAACACACACTCCTTCTTCATGTGTTTGTCTTGGAAAATGTGTGCTCACTCACAGGAGACGCTGTCAGGTTTGTTGTGCGGAGACAATGTGGGATCTTCTCTTTCATCCAGCTGTGGTCACTTTTTTTTTTTTTTTTTTCCGACTAAAAATACTTGGCGCTGGTGCTTTTTGACAGAATGAGGACGAGCGGCACAAGGCGCTCGTCGTCTCGCCCACAGCAGCTTGTCAGCGCCGACTCTTCGAGGCAGCGAAAACGATCAGCAGTAAGGCGAAACTTGCATTAATCACGCTCGGCAAATGCGTCAATCCCCGACGAGGCTTTGACACGTTGAAACGCGGTGGCTTTACTTTATCGCTTCATCGCAAGTTGATTTTTGCAAAAAAAAAAAAAAAAAAAAAAAAAAAAAAAAAAACAAGTAAAGCAAATATTTTCAGATGGAGATGTGGACCACGGTAAACAGATTTAGTTTAGTGGTAAACAGAGCGACTCGGGGCTCTCTTGATGGGTGGAGGAGACGATTTCAGGCTGAGCTTGCACTTTTTAAATAAAGCTTTTGAAACAGTGGACCCTCCCCCCCCACACCCCCACCACCACAGTTTGAGAACTCCAACAAGCAGCAGATTCTCTCCTTTCTTTTAAATTTATGCTCTAAAACTTCTATCCTTTCCAGTTGTCACGTCACTAAAATGATCAGTGATAATATGCCACTCCCGGGTTAAATACATTACATGGCAGCAGCAGAAGGTCAAAGGTCAGGTATGGTGTGGGCAGCTGGCGTGAGAGACGAGGGGCTGCAGCCGAGGCCGGCTCAGCCAAACACCCATGTGTGCATGAAATTAGAGTGTCAACATCTGATTCATGCTTCTGGGTGGTGACTGTGAAACAAATTATGTCAGCGGGTGGCGGCGGCCAAATTCCACCGAGCTGCAGCAAACGGTGGCGACACGGAGTTATGGCAGGCCACAGATCCTCCGGTTTGTTTATTTCTTCTACAGCAAGGTGAAACTTTTTTAATGCAGCAAATTCAAAGGGGTCTAATTTGTTTCTCAGCTCACTACAGAGGTTTTCCAGATGTTGAAATTTGAATGTTATCGTCACAAAGAAGGTTTCGTTTATCTAGGGAGTAATCATTGTAGATAATGTGCCACCTTATGTTTTTTTTTTTTTTTTTATTTAATTTATTAAATAAACAACACAAGTTTGGAGTTGGAAATAAATGTTTAAAATGTAATTTTTATATAATCAGTTTTGCAAAGTGGAGAAATACAAAGTATGCTGTATATTGTAACCTGTCAATGTTAAGTGTGTGAGAAGACACACGTGTGTTTTTAGGTTGTGACGTCCTGAGAGGACAAACTTCTGTGATGTTCTATGTAAATAAAATTAATTTAACTACAATGTCTTTTTTTTAACAGTGTCATAACTGTCATGATGTAAATCCAGAACCTGAACGATAGCTTGATTTTGCTAGTGTGTGTGTGTATGTGTGTGTGTATTAAAGGCAAGTTGAGACAAATGTTCAAAAGAAAACCCTTCATCAAACACCAGTCTCCACTTCTGATGTTATAAACTTCCAGTACAGCTGATCCACATGCACTTCTGTGAATTTTACCGTTTTAATTGGATCAACTTAAAGCTTTTATTATTCTTCCAGGAGTGTGTGCACTGCGGCCAATTTTTCATTTTTGTGAAATCTTCTCACTTGTGTTTAATTTGACATGCCTGTGAAGGGTGTGTGTGTGTGTGTGTGTGTGTGTGCTGGGAGCCAAAGGTGTCTGCTCTGTCCCAGCTTGTCTGGTTTGGACTTTTGAACAGTTTGATCATCTAATTTATTTGCCTTTGCTTTCAAAGGGAAATCTCACCACAAAACCCGGAGCAACTTCATGCCGAGCCACAACGCGAGGAGTCCGCTCGACGCTCGTACCAATAATTGGCTTTAATGAAGGCACTTAACCGTTTTCACACAGCGACGTTTTTGCTTCTCGAGTGCTTTAGCTCTCAGGTGTCACAGCTTTAACAGAAGCTGTGGATTTTAGCACTTGGCTATTTCCCCCCTTTCAAACGTGGAACGAGAAGCTAATTCATCACCGTCCTTGGGATCTTATCGTACCCTCTCCAGCCATAAACTAACACGTACGCAGGACTTCAAAGGTGCACTAGGTAGCAGAGGTGAGAAAAAGGGCCTGCAATCACTCGAGGGGCCTTCCAGAGATGAGATGGAGCTGATTAGCAGGAGTGTGCAGCAGAAGCCCCGTGGGGCAGCAGCTGGAGGAGAACTCCCCACAGGAGCGAAGGAGAGGTGTAAGTTTTGACAGCTCCCGTCTTTTCCCCCCTGGATACCGCAGGGTCAGGGCAACCTCAGTGGGCCCTGGTTCCACGCTGCATATAGGACGTCGGCGATAATTGCCATTCAGCTGGTGGGACGGGGGTAAAAAAGGAACAACAATAAGTGGGGAAGAACACACAACCTGCTTCTCCTTTGTCTCCGTGTGTTTGAGGAAGGATGCTACCTCCTCTCAGACGGAACAAAGCTGCAATAAAGTTTTGCACGAGCTGCAGAGGAAGGTGATCGTCTTGGTGCAGCCGATCGACGCTGAGCACAACCGGGCCTGGTACTAGACCCAGATGGCTAGCTTGTTGCATGACAAGACCTCTTTGTTTTGTTAATGTAACTTCATTTGTCTTTGATCCAATCTCATGTTGTCACGGCCGGTGTGAAAATCCCTATTAAGTGCACGATCCAGGACCACGCTCTTTGTGATTGTGATAATCTCCTTACATCGAAATTCCACTTTGTTCCTTTTGTTTCTTTGTTAGTCGTCACAATGTGAGGTTAATTAGCAGCCACCGCTAACCTCTGCGTTCCTGCTTCATCGCCGCTGAAGTGCACCCATCACTGGGAAACAGGGCTGACTGCTAACGAGTCCAAGGATGAGGCCTTGAGCCAATCAGCAAGCAGGATCCAAACCACCTACAGTAACCATCTCTTCACATTAATAACTGTTCTTATCATATAAGTTCATGACGTGAGAACAGGACAGTTAAGCACAGTGCCACGGTGTGAGTAGATATTTGTAGTGATTACAATTATAAATTAAAGTCCCGACAACACAGACATTTTTTAATTTTTTTTTAATACCACAATTCAATTCAATTGTTTATTTATATAGCAACAAGTCATAACAGAAGTTATATCAGGGCACTGAACAAAAATATTCACATACATAAAAATTCAATTAGTAACATTATTTATCCAAGGAAGGAAGCCAACAGACACGTTGAGTCTTCATTTGGTCACTGTTTCCATGAGCAAGCACAAAGGCAACAGTGGAAAGGAAAAACTCCCTTTTAACAGAAAGGAACCTCCAGCAGAACCAGACTCAGGACAAGTGGCCATCTGCTTTGACCACATAGATGTTTTTTTTTAAATCACCATTTCATCTGCGTTTTAGTTGTATTTTTAAAAAAAATCATGTTCTGTTATTTGTGTATCTTGTGTGATTCCTTGTTGTGCTTGTTCCTTTGTACTGAAATGCAGGCACAACAATTTTCTACGGGATCAATAAAGTTCTTATCTTATATTGAGAGTAATTTTAAAAGCCACATTACATACTCATGTGGACAGCCTAAACACAACCTTTCAAAAACAATAGAGTTATAATCCCAATTCTAAGTGTGGAACGCCGCACTTGGAATTAAAAAAAAAAAAAAAAAAAAAAAAAAAAAATCTCCAGATCAGGAAGTAAAACACCTACCGGGCTGGTTGCTTTGTTTTTAAAAACTTTTGGGATTTTTTTTTTCAATCACTAAAAAAGGGTTTTATGATCCAACTGAAAGATCAACATTACAAAAAACAAATGTTGCAGAAAGAAATTACAACATATATTAAGTACGGATATAAAAAAATGGGAATTTGAATAATCTCCGAATAGCATTCCTGTAATTGTTCATTATATTCTGAAGTTTGAACAAACGTAACAAAAGTAGATTATTGTGACACAAAGAAGTTCCACTTCTTTGTCTGTCCACAAAATAAAGGATATTTTTGCTCTTAGATATGCCATACTCTTTTTTTTTTAATCTCTCCTATGTTTACACTGTTCTGCTTTGTCTTCTTTCCTGTTTTCTGTGTATTTTGTAACAGCATTACAGCGCCACATACAGGCCTGGCATAGTCACTACAGATTTTTGATTGCTGTGTTTCTGTGTGGACGAAAACCCATTTCACAGAAATGCTGGCATGTTTACAAGTAAACAATATCACTTTAGACAGAGTTCCCGTGTGGACAAAGCTTGGTGACTGTATTAATCTTAGGTGTCACATCGTAAGTTTCTTTCTTCTTTAGTGCAAAAGCTCCCAGCACAGCGCGTTTATCTGCAATGATGCCCTTCCAACACTTTAGATCTCCCCATTCCCTGGTGGTCTAATTTATGTTAAGTCACAAACCTCCCCTATGGCTGTTTTGAAATGTTCAGAATGGAGACTGTGTGCTCCAGGTTTGTGCCAGCGCCACAATCCCCTGTGTAATTGTTCTCTATGGGAAAGCACATCTCAGTGAAACCATCTGCAAGTCCATGGGGCAGTTTCCGAAGAATGAGTGGACTTCTTAGGGATTGGATGGGGGTGGCGGGGTGAGTTGCACTGCAATCCAGTTTCTCTTGTGAAGCAAGTAATTAATTCAAATCTCAGGAAGTCAATAACTGCCCGGATCAGAGGCGTACATAGCCCACAGCTGCTGATACCTGCGAGCTGCACGGCCCGTCCTCTCAGGAAGTCGGCAAACAAAAAAAGATCACAATGGGCGCCCACCTCTCTAAACGGTTCAGATAAGACCAATGGTCTGATCTTATCAGACAGTGTGTCACAGACTTTATTAATCTGGTGGTTTCTGGATGGCAGGAGTCAGAAACGTGTCGCCCTAAAATGGCATCTCCGTGTGCAAAAAATAGTCCAATTTTTTTCTTCCCTACTAGTCTGTACTAAGTTTCTCCAAACTGGGTGCAGACAAACTCCATGTTCACGTGTCAGTTTTTGTGATGATGCACAAAAAAATGTAGCTCCACTCATTTGCCTTTACCTTTTTTTTGGGGGGGGGAGCCTCATTAAATTCATTAGCAAAGGCAGAGAATGATGAAATGTGATGAAAGAGCCAGACCAGCACTTTCAGAACCGCAAATGAACGTCACTTTTGGGCTTGCTGCCTCCATCTCACACTTTTCTGTGAACTATAAAGAAGTGCAGATAAGAGGAATGAGCTCCTTCTTCTTTGTGCTTCTGCTCGATTAAGAGGAAACTGCGAAGACGCTGGTCTCCTGCATTCACACTTGAAATCAAACAGGTCTCTCGGCAGAACGATCTCTGAGCTATCAGGAAGTTAGTGGTGTTTGAACGTCTCATAAAGTTCTCAGTGCATTTCTTCTCATGACGGGGCAGGGCTGGGCTAAATGGGCTTGCTGGGCTGCTCCCTGCAGCTAATTGTTCTCCAGCCCATAGAGGAAGCCACTCTGTGCTTCCAGCCTCCTTCTGACAACAAGTGCAAATAAGGATCTAAATAACAAACAGCAGCATCTGAGCCTGCGTGTCACAGTGAGCTTCACAAGGCTCAGCTTCAGCTCTGCGCCCGCCACCTTAATGACTCACTCGAAGAGGAGCGAGCAACGGTCGGCGAATTTCTATTCTTTGCCATCATCAGATGGTACTGGAGCAGACAAATGAAAAGAAGCAATAAGTGTGTGTTTGTCATGGATTACCGGCTTTGCCGTTGTTGTGAAGATCTATTTGTTTCACAGGAAAATCTGAACAAGCATTAACCTGTTTTACATGTGCTGTGGGTCTTAACAACGGAAATTAATCAACAGAAAGAAGTTTTCCACTTAATGTTCTTTGGAAATTGCAGCTGGTTGTTTTATTACTTATGTTTAAATGTTCAATAATAAGCAATTTAATGTGTGGTTTTGTGGAAAGATTAAGAATAATTAACATC
The DNA here is from genome assembly GCA_031762415.1 of Simpsonichthys santanae. NCBI lineage: Eukaryota > Metazoa > Chordata > Actinopteri > Cyprinodontiformes > Rivulidae > Simpsonichthys > Simpsonichthys santanae. The sequence continues at coordinate 24,616,237 of JARVLU010000002.1, read as the reverse complement.
TTACTTGTTGCAGATGTCTGGAAGTTTGGAAAAACAGGATATATTTCTGTTAAGGTAGATGAGCTAATCTGAGGTTGAGCCCAAAGTGGAACTTCAATGTCAAAATGTTCAAAGTGGTTCAAGCAAAGGCTAAAAAATCCAAACACTATTTTCTTTTCACATCATATGCTCATTTGATAATTTGCTTTTATAGTGTACCTCAAGGCTCAGTCTTAGGACCCATCCTCTTCACAATACAGGTAGTCATCGACTTACGGCGCCATCGACTTAAGGCATTTCGGACTTACGGCGCTGCCCCCAGTGACGTCATCACACCTTACGTTGTCTTTTTATGCAGCATTTGATGTTTTTTTTTTTTTTCGATTTTTTTTTTAGTGTATTGTGTTAGCTAACTGCTTGGAAACACATTAAAATGGCATTCTAAGTACGCTATTGTTGTTTTACATTGAAAAAAAACCGTGTTTAAAATGCCGTTACTGTTCGCCATGTGGTTTCAGTTTCGATTTACGGCCGAAAATGCGGATTTACGGCAGCCACGTGGCCGGAGCTCCGACTTACGGCAAATCGAGATACGAACAGGCCGTAGGAATGGATCTCGTTCGTAACTCGGGGACTGCCTGTATACCTAAATAATGTAGGTCAAATCATACCTGATACATCCTTCCATTTCTATGCTGACAACACAGTTGTTTATTGTCAATCTAGACCTGTTGCTAAGTTTTTCCAGCATTTGACATCATCCAGTCAGATTTGTTCCATCTCATACTAAAACCAAAGGGATGTTGTTTTCAAACAGGAACTCTGTCCCAGCACTTCTTCCTTCTATCTTATCTACGAATGGTGTTCCTATTGATTGTGTCGATTTTTACACATACTTGGGTATCTTGGTCAGTGCACATCTCTCTTTTAAGCCTCGTGTCAAAAAAATTGGTAAAGAAATTTATATTAAAACTGGGTTTCTTAGTCAGAAATAGATCCTGTCTAATGCTGAATGCTAGGAAAGGCCTTGCAAATGCCACTTTCCTTCCCTCACTATGGTGACATTATTTACATGAATGCTCCACCCTGCAGATGCTAGATGTTGTCTAGCATGGTGCACGAAGATTCATAACTGGCTGTAACTACCGTACCCATCACTGCACCCTGTATTTACTGGTTAACTGGACATAAACTTCACATGGACTCTCACAGGTACATTTTCAACTTCTTGGTCTGTTGTCTTTGTACAGCTCCTCCTACATGTCACCTCGTCAGCGCAGCTACATCGTGTGCTCCCTAGACATCATTATCTGCAGCGTCCCCTTAGTACAGACCAAATTTGGCAAAAGGGACCTCTCTACTCCGCTCCTGTTTCCTGGAACACCTTGCAAAAAGATCTGAAACTCTCAATCTTGACCTAGAGGACTTTAAACTCCAATGCAAAATTCAATGTTCCTTGTCCCTGTTTTTAGTATCTTACACCATTTTATAATGTAGCATGCTTTTTTAAATTTTGTTTTATATCACTTCTTTTATATACTTTTCATTTTAAATGCTTTCACATGACTGTCTATTGTTGTGTGTACCTTTTTGTGTGTTTTTTTTAAAACAGGTCTCTCTTGTAAATGAGTCCTCGTGACTCAATGAGACTAACCTAAACAAAAAGCTGCAGCAACTTCAGTAGCTGTAGCACCATCCCTGGGTATTTCCTGCAGGAATATCACAATATTTCTGCTATATTAATAATTTAATGCAAATCCTACAATGTGATTGTTCACAAAAAGATTTTGAAACTGGAGTTTCTTTGAAGATGGCAGCAATGCATTTTGTTTTTGGACTGGTAATCCACCAATCCGGATAAAACTCGTCTTTCTCCAAATTGAGGTTGTTCCAAGTGTTATCTACAGTAGGTAAGATGTTACTTGTTTATACCATTTCAATGTCAAAAGATCTGAACTGTTCTTTTAGGCACTTCAGATAAATTTGAAATATATTAGCCATAAATTCATAGCTTTGTCTTGTGTTTTTCTCCTTAACAACACTTTCAAAGTGAGTGTTTGACATGTCCAAAGGCTCTGTTTTGTTGGCATCAGCACTTGTCGTCACCTGTTTAACATTTTTGTTTGCATATGATTTTCAGACAGTGTCTAAATCCTGTTGGTGTCACCCAAGTCGCTCCCCACTTGACCTTTTGTCAGCGAGGAGCCGCTCTCCTCGCTGCATGAAGTGTGTGTTGTGCAGCTCGTTGGAGGGCCCTCGAGCATATCAGCGAGTTATGAGTTTGCTTCCTTCTGACATGCTCTCTGGTCGGGTGAGAGCATTGTGCGGGGCTGGAAAAGGGCTCGCCCTTACGGCCACAAATCAGCTTCAGCAATCTTCAAAGGCTGGTCTTCTCCCCATGATTTACAGCCCCCGCAGAGACGAAGTTAGTCCCAGCCACTGTCTCTGCACCTGGACCTTTATCAAGCAGCCAGGATGAGCTCTTTGCAGAAGACATTCAAATGTACAAGGAGCAGATTAGGCTGACTCAATCTTCTTTTGCTCGATGAGAGAGGGAGAAAGAAAAGAAAAAGAAAGAGTAGTGACTGACTTCAAAAAGACCCCTTCCCCTTTGCGTGTTGAATGAGTGAAAGGGTTCAGGGAATGAACACAGCCTTGTGTATTCAAAGTGCTAATTCACAACTTATTCCTCTAATACACTCATGAAGCACTTTTAATTGTATTGGTTCACATTCCAAAGACTTGTTTGTAGCTTTTAATTGGAGGTCCCTTTGATACCATTGAAATGTATGACTTATAGGGTCAGATTAAACCGTTCTTCTCGACTCGGAGGCTGCGGTGCTTTTCATTCCCATGCCTGGGTGGCACTCAAATATTGACTGTGTACCTGGAACTAGGTAAATATACATCTAATTCTGTCACATTCCAGTGATTAATGCTTAAAATGGAAAACAAAAGTTGATCTTGCTTAAGATAACACATTGCATGGAATAGAAAAAAAATAAATTTAAATTTGTGGTATTTATTAGGGGATTTCAGCTTATTTTCCGTTACTTGTATTTAGTTAAATGCAAATGCGACCCCATGTTGTTTAAAGGAAATGATAGTTCCTGTGTGTTTCTCCAAGAGAAAGGGAACGAGGACTGTGGCCGACAACCTATCTCCCTGTCAATTTCTACACATGTCTAAAGTGTTCAATCGAATTTGGCAACCTTTGCAAGTCTCAGTTACGTTTCTTAGACAGAAAAATAAAACCACTATAGACTTCTTTCTCCTTGAATGAATTCTTTCTCTAAGCCATTCTGCCTTCCTCTCCTGAATCATCCTTTAATCCAGAGAAAAGGCACAGAGAACTAGCTGTCATTTAATTCTCTCTCTGCCAGGACTCCTAGCTTAAATAAAGTCAGTGTAGCATGAATCTAATTCTGTGGATGTATGGGGCTGGGAAGGTGACTGTTGCATCTGGAGAGCCAGTCCTCCTCCTCCTGGAGTGGGAAAAAAGCTCTCTGTGCAAAAGCCTGGCGACTGCACAGTTACCCACAGTAAAAGGACCACCCACTTAGGGTTGAGAGGGGCGATTTGAAACTGCTCGACCCGTCCGTTCCAATACTGCTTGAGCTTTCCATTCTTAGAAATATTTTATAGTTTTTTTGTTTGTTTTGTTTTGTTTTAATAGAAATCTTTGACTTTTATCTTTTTTTTTTCTTGTCAAATCACATTCATTTAGGTTTGAATAAAGTACTGAAGTTATTTGAACAAACTTAATTTTCCCTTCTTTTTTTAACTTCAGAGAACACCTAATATGAATCCTGCCAACATATTTTGTTTTGAGGATTATGTGGAAAAATGGCAATTATGTGGATAAACTATCCAAGGGATAGTTCAGAGCTGTGAAGGGTGAGTGAAAAGTGTGATCTCTTTAAGGAGCTCAGTTTGAAGACATTAACAGTAGATTGATGAGCTAATGGCTAGTCGGAATGAGGCCTAAACCAAGATATGTGGCTGTCATTTTATCAAGGTTCTTTATTGTCATTTGCATCACATGTTGTACATGAGGTGGAACCAAAATAGTGTACACAGGGTCCCAGTTACATCCAACAATAGCAAAAATATAAACTGTAAAAGAAACAGTAATAAGGATCTGTAAACTAAGAAATACACCAAACCCTATTGTGCAAAACAATAACCTGACAACAGCAGTACAAACCAGTCAATCCAATCTAAAAAACATCACAACAGGTCTTGTGAATACTCATTTTCTTATCAATTGTTACACCATATTCTGAGTCTACTGGTGGGCAAAATTTATTTTCTATTCGGCCAATAAAAATATTTGTAGCTTTCAAAGGGCCACACAGAAATTTTGGAAAATAACTGTTCTTTAAGACAGACAAAGTTTTTTTTCCGGGTTTGTGCAAACTGGCTCTTGTGACAATATATATTTTAAAACGTACATATACAGGTAGTCCTCGAGTTACGAATGGGTTCCGGACCTAAGGACCGTTCGAAGGTCGATTCTGCCGTAACTCGGAACCAAATGCACATGGCGCCGTAAGTCCGGATTTTCAGCCGTAACTCGAAACCGAAAGCACATGGCAGCCGCTAAGTCTTTTTAAACACATTTTTTCAATGTAAAACAACTTCGAATGGCCGTTTTAATGTGTTTTAATGTGTTTCCAAGCT
>JARVLU010000002.1:24550644-24561825 GCA_031762415.1 Simpsonichthys santanae | reverse complement strand
ATCTTTAACTTCCACTAGGTGGAACAATTGGATTACAATTTTCTTGAACGCAGGGTCAAGTTTTATCAGTAAACTAATAGTTTTTAGTTCCTTTTTTTGAACCTTTTTCACATAACGTGTGAGGTTATACAAAATAAATTGGAACCAACATTTAAAATGTATTATAACAAGATAAAATCCAGCAGTAATTCTCTTATTTTATTTAGTAAAAGTGACCATAGCTCCAATTTGTGTGCACTCGCTGAGTAAAAGTTGCATTACATGTTCTTCTTTTACAAAGCAGCACACGAGGAGTTCTTCTAGGAAAAAGTTGGGAGTGCTTCTATCTCGTCTTCTCATCTACGCCTTTAAAAAGCAAAACTCAAAGTCCAGCAGCCGCACCAGCCCTCCTAACACCCGTCCCGAACACTTCCAGACAAATATCATCTGCGGCTCTCCAGACTGTGACCAGGATTCAGCTCGCAGTTCTTGTGCACATGCAACACATCACTAGGTAAATATACAAGTCTTAAATTAAAGAAAGGTGTAAATAAAAGTGCCTTATCAAGTCAACAATTAAGAATGGTCTAACTACTAATATCATACATGTTATTTAAAATAGATTCTATAAACATTACTTTTTTTCTGTATAGTAAGTGCTTATGACCATTTACCCTGTAGTACATTATTATAAAACAGGTGGAATGGACCCTTTTCGCTGCGTCGGTGTGCTGTGCTTCTTCAGGGCACCTGTCCGGAGAAGGATTAATAGCAGATGGCCTTACATGATTTTCACTATGCAACATGGATGGCGGAGGATGGAGTCTTTGACAAACTAAAATCATTGCATTTTCATTAGAATTACCAGAATTCTAGGATTCTTCTTTGTCGTCTTCTTTTTTTTTTAATTTATATTTTTTTAAGCGATTGTCCTTAGAGAGGTGCCGATTGCATCATCATGCCGGTGGAACCTCCCCCACAAAGTTGCTGTGAGTTTTCATTCCGAGCACTGCGTCCCAAAAACAAAGAGAGAAAGGAAGAGAAAGGAAAATGGCTGAACTTGACCAAAATGTGCGCGTTGATCTAGTTGTTTTATTCCGGGTTTATGTAAAGATGACGCGTTTGATCACAAAATCACTAGAATTGTTAAAGGAGTGCAAGCTGGTAAATAATACTGATGTGGCCATCTTCTACGATAATGGATAATGGTGTCTATCCCACTGATGGGACTGAACGATGAAAATACCGTGCACGAATGAACAAAACGGTGCGTTCTGTTTTAGGAAAGCGCACAAGAGAGCCAAATTCAGCCAAACCCAAGTTATTTGTTCCGATCTCCTCTTCATGTCCCCGTCAGGTGTTGGGTCCCACGTGTCAAAGAGAACTAAACTGAAGAAAGTAAACCTTTGCGATCAACTCCCCAGAGCCCTCCCCCTCGCATGTAAAAGAAAAAGTTGATCAGCGTGCCATCTGTCCGCTCCGGTTTGTGCAGGGCACCAGTAAAGTGTCTCAGATTCCTCCTTCACATCCCTCCCCACTCCCCCATTACGATGGGCACACTGGCACCTGGTGGTGGGGGGGGAGGAGGCTACCCATCGACGGGCATGGACTGCTCAAAGTCTGATCCGAACAGCTCCTTATATAAGGGGGGGAAGTGGGCACGCACAATGTCTGGGTATATTGCTTTGAAAGCCGTGAGCTTCTCTGTATGCCTGCTGCACAGCGCTCGCAGTGTCGACACTTTGCATATCAACTGTGGAGAGAGAGAGAGGAGACAGGCTGTTTAGATTCACAACGAGGCAAGGACATGGAGCAATTGTAGTGAACCAAAGAAAACAACGTTCCTCCCTACAGTGTTTTCTGTCCCACACAGGGGGCATACAGGCTTGCAAATATTGAGACAAGCGCTCAGGCGCAAAAAGAAACCCCTGACGCTTTACATTAAACAGCTGATACGATTGATAAATAGCCACTTCTCTGCTGATAAAAAGGAATTTCCCGGTGCTTTACAAGCTCCACTTGAAATCTGTGTTCACTCTAATTTAATATCGTAAAGTGGTTCAAGGCCTGTGGATAAGGATCCTAAACAGTGTGATATTATGCCGCTACAAGTTTAGCAGACAGCCACGTTCAGGGATAATGGATGTGCTGCTTTGTACCTTTGTAAGTATACCATCCTCTCTGTGGTTCTTTTGCAAAACATGCTGAAGAGCCAGCTGGATCTTCTGTTGGAGTTTCTCTACTTTCACTTTCTCCTGGAGCCAGGATCGGTCTAAAAAAGCAAATATTCACAGATTTATTTACAGTAAAACTGAAGTACACCTTTTAGCTATAGAGAAATTTCATTTCCTGCAAAAAATGCAGTGTGAATGGTTATTGCTGAAGAACAGCTGACATTAGCTTAAAAACATGCTGAACTGTAGCTGAAATGGAAGAACAAGCCCAGGTTAGCAACAGAAAGCAGAAAAAAACACATATTTGCTGAATTAGGTTTAAATACACAGAAATTGGGAAAACAGCTAAAAAAGCTGAAATTAGCTGAAAGCTGAAAAGTATTCTGAAAAGGCAGAAAGAAGTTTAAACTACCAGAAGGTAGTGGAAAGGGATGAAATGAGCTAAAAATGTGGAATCAGCTAAAAGAGCTAAAATGAGCTCAAACCAGCTAAATTAGTTGAAATAGCAGAACATGCTGAATTTAGCAGAAAAAAAGGCTGAATGGAGTGTAACAAGCTGAAATTAGCAGAAATAAATTAATTAGACTGAAAGTAGCCAAAATTACAGCAAAAAACTTGAATTAAGCTGAAAACTGCTGAAATTAGCTAAAAAGGTAGCTGAGGATATAGAATTAAATTAACATAAGAAAGCAGAAAGAACACGTTTGTCCAATTAGGCTGTAATAACCAAAAATGAGCACAAAAATGTGTAAATTACCTGAAAAAAGCTGAAATTACCAATAAATAAATAAATAAATAAATAAAACAGCTGAAAAGTAGCTAAACTCGCAGAAAGAAACTGAACTTATAAGACGGAAGTGGACAGAGCACATTTTTGCTGAACTAGACTGAAAAAAATTTAAATGTGTGCAAAAAAAGTGGAATTAGCTGAAAAAGCTTAAATTTGCACTGGAACTTGCATAAATAAGCTAAAAGGAGCATGGCAAGCTGAAATTAGCAGAAAGAATCAGAAAGGAGCACAAAACAGCTGAAAAAACTGCTGAAAGTAGCTGAAAAAAATGGTTTTAATTTGCACAAGTAAGCTGAAAGAAGCTGAAGCAGAACAAAATGTGAAAGGAGCAGTGAAAGGTTGTAAACACATCTAAAGAAATGAAGGATGTAAAATGAGCTCAATTCATTTTCTATGAGGAAAAAAGTGCCAGAAAGGGCTAAATATTTCAAAAAGCTAAAGTTGCACCAATACCAAAAGTCATAGCCCTCATCTCATGAAAAAGCTGAATGTTTTTATTTATGATTTATTGAAATAGCTTGAAAACTGCAGGACAAGAATCTTGCTGGAAAATGTTTGGAAGAAAAATGGATCAGAGTAGTGTGAATGCGTCATGAACATTCACACAGTTATGGCCATGAGAGGGTTAAACAGAAACAGGAGGACAGCCGTGTTCGTTGTTGTGGTGAGTGACTGTGTTTTTTTGTGCTTTCATTTGTATTTTTTTTATTGGCGCTGTGACTGACACCTACCAGCAGACATCAACACAAAGGCAGAGAACAGGGCGATCTCATCCTCAGACAGGTGCATAGAACACAAGTTTTTCCCAAACTCGAAGACGGAGCTGATCAAGTCGTCACAGCCTGCCACAGCAAAGGACAGAGAGAAGGGGGCTCAGGATGAGCAAGACCAAAGAACAACACTCACTCTTGATCTTTATTGGGAGAAAGGCGCACGGGGAGGAAAGGGGAGAGAGGGAGGGGATGAAAACAACAAGCAGCACGCTGACAGCACATGGGAGCATCTTAAGCCGAACAGGCGACACTTTTACTGAGTTTTGCCTCCCAGACGAGTCACTTTTGGCAGTTGGGTGGCGTTATGCAAGCTAAAATGAGGTCACTATTGAGGCTTTTAGTTAAATCAATTATCGGGGACAGAGGGAGACAGGCAGATGCCACTGCTGCTCAGGGGGCCCGTCACTCGCCCTCCTCCCCCATGCCCACTGAAGTAGTCCCCTGTCCGTTAAAGGGAGACTGGGACAGAAACTAATATTCAAACAGAGTTATGGAGAACAACAGACTCACTAAAAAACAGAAAAGCACGCTCACAGTGGGACATATTTACAAAATTTCCCCATCAAATGGTTGAAAACTCGTGAAAACCCACTGTGGAAGATCACGGTAAAATATAATGACAGTCAAACATGACGGCTATTTGCTTTCGCCTGAGATGTTTTGTGTCAGACTATCAGTGATGGTTTTGATGGCACTCTCCCCAAAGACGCTCCGTCTGGATTTATTTATTCCGCAGTTACATGAGCCGTATGCAGCAGAGCCTCACTAACGTCTCTGTTCTACCATAAATAACCGCTGAAGAGACAGAAATGCCAGGTGAGGACGGGACGAGCGCTCAGTGGTTGCTTCCAGGCCCTCAGCACCGTGCGCGCAAAACAACAGCCAACTCTAATTTTGGCTGTAACGCCAAGGAAAGGAGTGGGACACTGTAAGAAACAAACACAGCAACTCATCCAAATGCAAACTCACACACACACACACACACGCCTGTAGCCACTCCACTTACCTAATGACTTGAACACATCAGGTCCGGCGTATTTTCCATCAAAATAGACTGTGTTGTTTTGTGAGTCAAAGGCACGGCACATTCTGACAAACACAACTTCCAGAGAGCCTGTGGAGACAGACGGGAACAACATGCCAAATGTGAGTTCGTTTTTTTTTTTTTTTTTTTTTCCCAACATCAATCAGGAGTGCAAAACACATGATTATGCTTTGTGCTAATCTTCCTCAATACAAAAAAAAAAAAAAAAAAAAGAAAAAAAAAAAAAAAGCACTTTGAAATGGAGAAGCTTGTTGTCAGATAAAAAAAAAGCCTTGGAAGATGAAAATATAATTGACAGAAAGCTGAGCAAAAATAAGGAGTAACACCACTTCTTCGTTTTAGCTCGAAATGCATTTTAAGAGATACAAAGTGTGGAAGGGGATAAGACAAAGAGTAACAGCATCTAGCCTCTCAGGAAGATCTTTCATTATTTACTTTGGTTGTTTAAAAGGATAGTTAGGATTCTTTCCACTAGGCTTTTATGGAAAAGTCATGAAAAATTAATATCTCACCTGCTGTAGATAGCTTTTTGAGCGACTTCAGTTTGGAGAAATAAAGTTTAATTTGGACTAGTCCAAGTGGGGCCAAGACCAAAGTGGATAACTTCTATTTAACAACAAGTTGACTCTTAAAAATATAATAGTTTAATGTTTATTTATTTATTTTTTATATTTATACAGGTAAGTTATTTTTTTTATTTTTTATATTTACCCTTTATTTATTCAGGTAGTTTATTAATTGATTTTTTATATTTATCCTTTATTTATACAGGTAGTTTATTTATTTATTTATTAATATTTACCCTTTATTTATAAAAGTAGTTTATTTATTTATTTGTTATATTTACCCTTTATTTATATAGGTAGTTTATTTATTAATTTTTTTAATTTAACCTTTATTTATACAGGTAGTTTATTTATTTTTTAATATTTACCCTTTATTGTACAAATAAAGGTAGTCTCAATTCCGCTGCTTTCAACACCAGATCTGTGTTTGGTCGTTATTATCTACGACAAATTTTTTTTTTTTTTTTTTTTTTTTACTTCATTGTGCATGTTGCCTGTTGTTTGTTTGTGCAGTACTTTGGTTGGCCTTGCCACTGTTTTAAGTGCTCTATAAATAAAATGGTATGAGAACTCATTTTCAAGAGAGACCTGTTTTAGGGAGCAGATGATGGGGGTTAAGTGCCTTGCTCAAGGACCCAGAGTGGGGCGAATGAGGGTGGAGGCAGGTGTGGGTGCTTCACCATTCCCACCCACATTTTTGATGTTGTCAGTCCAGGGAGTTGAACCTGCGACTTTCCCATCACAGGCCCATCTTCTCTAATCTCTGCCCCACCACTCCCCAATGTAGTGTTTAATGTAAACTGTGTTTTATAAAACTTTACATTGCAGTCTGTTTTGCATTATACTGTCGTGGCAGCAATCCACTTTGAGCTTGGTCTTGATCAGACTAGCCATTAGCTCATCGATCTGATTGGATTACATTCAAATTTCTCCAAAGAAAGGTCTTTTTCAAAAATGTACCTACAACAGGTAACGTCTTAAGTGTTCATCACCTTTTTAAGGACAGCTGTGGCTGAGTGGTTAGAGCAGTCATCCTCAACGCTAGAATTGGGGGTTCGATTCTACCAGCAGTCACATGCCAAAGTGTCCTTAGGCAAGTCATTGAACCCCTCATTGCCTCTGATTGTATCCCATCATTGTATGAAGGTGATAAAGCTCTGATTTTTCTTTGCATGGGTTAATGAAGGCACAGATTGTACTGTAAAGCACTTTGAGTATCTTGATAAGACAGAAAGGTACTAGATAAGTACAGTCCATTTACCATTACTACAGTTTTAATGAAAAGAAATGTAAAGGAAAGACCCTTAATGTGTGTTTGTTTGCTGCGTGTGAAACAACTATTTGCGTTTGCGCATAAATACAGCTGACAATGCGCAAAACGTCACGTAGTGTTCTGTAAATACATGTTGAGGAGAGCAGTGTGAGGAGACGTCTGTCTCTGGGAAAACAGAGCGAACAGGCAGCAGGCACATTATCAGTACTCGGGAACACACAACGTATCTAATGCCGTGTCCCTCTCTGCTGTGCATGCATTGAACGGAGGGGAAAACAAGGGAAGACAGGCTGGGGTGGGGGTGGGGGGGTCTACTGTCTGTGACGCTGTCTGTGTGAAGAGGAGAGTTTTGTGCAGTCAGGTCAGCTACAACCCTTGTGACAACGCCGGAGAGGGGCGGTGGTGGTGGAGGGTGAGCTTGACGGCAGCAGGCCATGTTGACAGGCTGTCATACCTGCTTTCAGCAGCACTATCTGATCATTCTGACACAGCTCCATGAAGCCGTCGATGCGCTTGGCAAACTCCACCACATACTGAATGGCCTCTGTTATTTTGATAGCACACAGCTGCCACATGACTTCCCGCGGCTGAGAACAGATAGCACAGAGACAACGGGTTATCTGCGGCGAAACAACGGTTTGATAATTGCTGGGGAGGCCCGGGTTGTAATGAATGATTACCTTGCTCTGGTAGCTCTCCACCTCCTCCTGGAGGAAAGCCTGCCACGTCATCTGCTGCAGCTCTTCTCTCAGGTACTGACACGTCTCCATGTGCGACTTCGAGATGTTCTGGGCCAGGTGCTCTGGAACGCAACCGTCACCACAAACCCAGACGATTACATTCGAGATCTGGAAGTTACGTACTCACGGGGCTACGTGAAAGCGAAGGCCTCGGTGATGAAACACGCCACAGGAAAAGAAGATTTATTTACTGAGCTCTCACGAGGGGGAGGGGAGGACGGAGGGGATGGATACGCGTGGGCTCTTTTGGGGAGAAAGCTTGTTGACATTTCCTCATACTGCCTGCAGAAATTTCGTAGCTTAAGGTTGAGGCGAAGACAATCTAGTTATGACACGAATGCGTGGAAAAAGGGGGGAGGAGGGGACGCCACGCTACTAAAACAAAGGTCACTTTTTTTTTCTTCTTTGAGAAATACTGAGTGTAAGAATTTAAACGGTTTTGAAAACACATCTGTTAAAGGAGTTCCTACACACAAGGGAAACTAAAAAATGATTTCCCCAGACACCTGCCCTGCTGGATCCTGATTGGCCCTAATTAATGGAAACTAATTACAAAAAAGAGACTATTTTAATGAGTGTAGAAGATGAGTCTCCAACCTCCTGCTATTTTAAGCAACCTTTGTGTCGTTTGCCCCACGGTTACGTTGTTCTCCCCCTTCCTCTGTTTTACCATTTCTCCTTTAACCTCCCCCTTTCCCTCCTGCTCCTTACCTAGTTCAGCCATAGAAACGGTCGGGGAGATCTCTCCGTTGGTGAAGGAGCAGTAGGGGAAGAAGCCGGAGCCGGGGGCGAAGTCGCAGATGGGCTCTGGCTTGATGCCGTTGATGTCCAAGCCGGACTGGTCCGGAGACGGCTGGATGTCCAGGTAGAAGCTGCTGACCGCCGAGTCTGGTTTGCTGCCATCCGGAGTGTGACCGTCCATGTAGCCACTGAGGTCATCGTGGAGCTCCGTGAGGCCGTTGGCTGAGAGGTTGTAGGTGGGCGTGAGCGGCTCCGCTTCTCCGGGCTGCTGCTGGTGGTCGCGCTGCTGCTGCTGCAGCCGGTGCTTTTGGACTTCAGCGTACAGGCTGTCCCGCTGCTTCTTGGACATGCGGCCAAACTTCACCGCTGTTACAAGCAAGAGGAAACGAGTGTGAGACATAAGCCGCGCAGTAAAATACCACAAATAAAATCCATTCAGATCGGTTTGTTTTCAAACACATCACTTTTTCACAATAGGGGATATACAGGTAGTCCCCGGTTTTCAGCGTCATCGGTTTAAGGCGTTTCACGTTTACGGCTCCGCCCCCAATGACGTCATCGCGCCGTTCGTTGCCTTTTTATGCAGCATTTTATATTTTTTTTTCTTTTTTTTTAAGGTATTTTGTTAGCTAACTGCTTGGAAACACATTAAAACACAATAAAACGGCCGTTCGAAGTTGTTTTACATTGAAAAAATATGTTTAAAAAGACGTTACCGATCGCCGTTTTAGTTTCGGTTTCGATTTTGCGGCCGAAAATCCGCGTTTACGCCGCCACGGCGAGCAGTTCCGGTTTAAGTCTAAATCGGTGTCCGGCCGGGCCGTAGGAACGGATCTCGGCCGGAAACCGGGGACTGCCTGTATATATATATGATCTTTAAATTATAGTGTGTGTAACTCACATATTTTTCAACTTATCATGCTCATAATAAGCTTGGACGGATTATCTTTCTAATTCTACCCCTTAAGTGACAGGGGACATTAAAAGTGTAGCGTTCTTTGAATTGCTGTGAATCACACAACCTTTCATGCCAGAGTTTATTATGTTGAGAATGACAGATTGCCATTTTTGTCCAACTCTGTTGTAATAAAATAGGGCAAGATGTTGAATTTGTTAAATTTATCTTGTGCATTATTGCTAGATTTTGAGTGGTGTTGGCACTTAATGTGTTGAGAATGATTCTCATCTATTACTACAGTATATTTTTCTCTGATTTTGCAAATTGTTTTCTAAAGCATCACACTTGTGCCTTTGAGTGCAAGTAATAGCATTTAACTTGTCATCTGCGCAACATGTTCTACACATATAAACGGCAACATACACCGAAGGTGTGCTTCACCCTGTTTGTGTGAATCAACTAATATTCTTTGCATAAACAATGTGATTTTATGTCATGTTTTATTATACAAAATCACAAGACTAACCTTTGTTTTATAAGACAGCAGACTTGAGATGTTACTTTGAAAGACACACTCTTTTTAACATTAAAATATTTGGACAAAACAAGAACACAGTGTTATATGAGCTGACTTAGTGACCCAACAGTGATTTTTTTTTTTTTTTTTTGGCGTGGTAATAAATGAGCCCAAAAGGATACTAAATACAGTACTCTACAGATGAATATAAATGAATGTGGTGTGTTTTCAGAACTTTTCTGCACAGACTCAAGTGTACTCTCCTCTACACGGATGCAGGATCAGCTCTTATTTAGTTTTGTTGTTAGGGAGCACTCTCTAATGCTTCTATCCTGTAAACTTGAGCTCTACAGCAATCTGCAATATTGCTGTGCTGGCTTGTTTATTGGCAAAAGTGAACACTTCTCTCACTCTGCTCTTACTGTCTTCATTCAGTTCTTAGAATATTTGTTCAGCCCGTCGTTATTGACTTCTCCCGCTCTGCCAACTTTCCCTCGTGGATGTTGATAGCTAAGCATGAGATGCTGCTGGTTTTTCATTTCCACAGCTGGCACCAAATGGAGACCCAACAGCCTCAGCACTATGTCTAGATGTCTGAATTAGTCAGCCAGACACACACACACATCTTTATGCTGGCAGGCCCCAGATAGGTATTGATCAGAAATTGATTGACCAGATCCTTTTTACAAGATCTCTGGATGAGGCCGATGGGCAGCCAGGTAAAGATGCTGACTCAGTCATCACACGCAAACAAAGTGATGGTTTACTCAGATACACACGCTCAGTTGATGAGTTGTGTATATTGGCAACCTGAGGCCACTGCTAATGAGATCTAATGAGATGAGATCTTGTTGTGTTGAGTTCTGCAACTTAAACATGAAATATCTCAACTGCTAAGAAAAAGAAGTTAAAAGTAATAAAAAGAGCATTGCTAAAGAAAGTGTTGCATTCAAAACATTATACGCCCGTCAACAAATTATTATACAGCAATTTATAGGACAAGCAAAGGCCTTGTACATTTGACCTCCTTTTTATTGTGGTGTACCTCAAGGGTCCATTCTGGGTCCCATTTTGTTTTGTTTATAAATGTTGCCTTTGGGATCAATAGAAAGCACATTTATTGTCATTGCTATGCAGACGACATCCAATTATTTTTTTCTTATTATTTATTTTCTTTTCTAAAAGATATCAAAGACTGGTTAAATCAGAACTGTTCCTGAGGGGAAAAAAAAAAAAAGACTGAAGTTGTATTTGGAAGTCAGACTCCTGTCAATATGTGCTGATACTCTGGGTCCTGTTGCTTCTCGTTGTTCCTCTGTGGTCAATAAGCTTGTGTTTTTAGACAGGTCTTTTGAACTTGATAAGCAAATATCTGCAGTTGTCAAAAACAGTTTTTATCAGTTACATCAAATAACAAAAGCAAAATCTTACATTCCTCTTAAATACCTCAAAACTCTCATCCATGCATTTATCACCACCAGACTGGATTTTTGCAACTCTTTATATGTTGGGTCAGAAATACCGTCTCTCCATCACCTGCAGTTAGTCCGGAACACATTTACATTTTTTTAACAGGAGATAAAAGGAATAACCAAACCAGCCATTAGGGAGCACAAGCCAGTGTATCTCTTGTGCCGGTCCCAAGCCCAGGTAAATGGTGAGGGTTGTGTCAGGAATGGCATCCG
>JARVLU010000002.1:24424680-24436656 GCA_031762415.1 Simpsonichthys santanae | reverse complement strand
CTATTTTACACAGTATATATGTGTGTGTGTGTGTGTGTGTGTGTGTGTGTGTGTGTGTGTGTGTGTGTGTGTGTGTGTATACTGTATATATGTGTATAAATGTACACATTTTTCACTCTTTTTCTTTAAAAAGCTACGTATGGCTCAGGTCAAGTTCAAAATATTAGCTCATCTTCCATATGTTTTCTGCCATTCTGGATTTTATGAAAACAGTTTTTTTTTTTTTTTTTAAGATTTTTCTATTCCTCTAGATGATTTCACAGATGATTTTCAAACATAACTTCATGGAACTTCAATGGATTCTTAGAAATGTCTTTTCATCACAACCAATCAAAACGGGCGACATCATAGTTGCAGCAACACTTTGATCTGTTAAAAGGAAACAGTCCAAGGACTCGGTACAGCCAACTGGGGGAGTCAAAGAAAATGTTATAACTGAGGGGGTGCTGCAATAAACAAGATTACCTTTGCCCTTAGATTGACATGCTTTACCTCTTTTGTCTGATTGCACTGAAAGAGGTCTCCAGGTTGCTTGTTGTCAAACTGATAAAAGTAATTTGACAACATTTTATTAACAAGGTTAAAGAAAATTGAATGAGCCATTTTTACTTTATTGTTGAACAATGCATCATAACTTATCAGAGGTTCTTCTTTTTAGTGAGGATTATTACAGAGCATATACATATTGTATAGCTTTTTTGTTTTTTGTTTTAGTTTCTGTTATTTTTGCCATAACTGTACAAGTTTAAAAACAGATGGTTAAAAAAAAAAAAAAAAAAAAAAAGAAGTGTAACTGAGCCTTGAGATTTACTTATAAATCCTTGTGTAGCATGTGATAAACATGTCATGTCATAAACATGTCATAATAACACTGAAGATTATTCCACTTCCTTAGGAAATGTATATACAAACATATTGGTTTATTATATTAATAATTAAAAAATGGTTGTTGTTTTTATAAAACAAGAAATACAATTTTCATTACAATCATTGTTTATTTGCTTCCTCCTGCTTGTAATTACTTTTCTTATTCCAGCATGTAACAATGCTGCCAATCTACTTGCAGATACACAACCTAACAACAGTTCTGTTTGCACCATTGTACAAAAGTCACAAAACTCCTCGTCGTGGTTTCATCATGTTCCAGCATGTGTCAATACAGCGCTGATTATTTTCCATTTTAATGTGTCTACTTTCAAGTGTCCAAAAAAAAAAAAAAAAAAAAAAGTCACTGTAAGCAAACAAACCATTGCTCAAGAAAATGAAAAGCTATGAAACTGTACAATGCCACAGAACACTGAGAAGTGGTCTTTATGTTAACTTATTTTTAAAGTTTTATGTAAACTAATATAATTTCAGTATCAGCGCACATTAATGTTTCACTGTTATATCATTTTTTCCTGAAGGCCTGCTTTCGTTCTAAAACCGTCCTCCCCTTTAAACCATGGAACGGGAATCTACAGGTACACTGACATCTGTTAGCAATCTGTCTGCTTTGTAGCTCTTTTTCTGCATTTGTGGAAAAAAAAATAATAAATAAAATGAACAACAACAACAACAACAAAAAAAAAAAAACAACAACAGGTACTCAAGGCCTCTTCATCAAGCAGCCTGAGCACCCCCCACCCCTCCGATGCCTGTGCTGCGTGATTATCAATCTCCAGGTAACCATCAAATAACAGACTCCTCGCACCTGCACGGCTGTACTTCCATATGCTGCATCTCATAACAGACAACAGCATAAAGTTAGCGTTCACCCACCCCACCCACCCCGACTGGCTGATGCAATGTTCAGGCGAAATCATGCACAAGATCCAGAAACAAGCCACAATGGTGGTTTTTGTAGAGCCGCTGGCAAAACGTGGTAAAGCCTAATTAGTGCTAGTCTGTAACAAAGTCCACTGACTACGTTCTGAGGAATGCCATGAGCACAAGCAGCACTCCCTTATGTTATGCTAAGTAGAACTCCGGAGCATCATTATCATTCACAGTCTACTCGCCTGCAGACTCATTTATGCTTACATGTCACTTTGCTTCCATACAGTCTAATCAGCTGATTAGCACGCATACATGCACACACCCAGACGCAGTGAGGGCTTTAAAGGTTACTGTCCTTACCGTGACAACTCCAGCTAGGTCCGTGCACAGTGTTTTTAATAGATTAACGTAAAAACTAAAGGGAAATTTGTTTGCTGCCTCTTCTGTTGTCCCCCAAAAAGTTGGCCTGTGGCTCTTGAGATTCATCGAGAAACTAAACCCACTACTTGTTCTCCCTGTGACCATGAGCAGCATTTACAATGAACTTTAGAGTGGTCCTCGGCAGCTACGAATTAAAAAAAAGGAGTTCTTTCTGCATTTTCTGCTCACATTGTGGCAACACTAATGGAAATATTTAAATAATATAACAGGGTTCAAACACTTTCATTTTGATGCTATCAATTACCCTCTTTATTCCTCAATTCCAGCTCCTTAAATATTAATACGATTCCATAATGAGGTTGAGTGGTCGGAATCACTCACTGTCCCTTAAGGCAGCGCAGCAGTGGACGAGAGCACAGACCTCGTTTGATGAATAAAACCATCACATTAAGATACAATTCACCGCTCGTACATGCCTCCATGGAAATTTTGTCTTGCTCTTTGTCACAGGAGGAGAAGAAAAAGGACTCGTGCTCAGTCTGCAGGTGCCTCTTCTAATAACTGCATTCCTCACCTGGTGTCTTCAAGCTGCACACTGGTTAGACATAATAAATTGGAATTGGGCTCTGTGTGTGCATGCACACGCGTACGAATGTGTGGTATTTGTGTGTTTCTTGTGGTTTGTCGCAATGGTGCTCAGCTGCACGGCATAGTTAACGAAAACCTCAATATCTCAGTATTAAACAATTACACAGAAAACATTTCTTCTTTCTGACGGGCTCGATAAACAGTGTTTTCATGTCCACAAATGATCCCTGTGACCAATTCTGTGGGGGTCAGCAGTTTACAGCCAAAGGAGGACCTTTCAATTACTGCCTGATGAGGCCTGAAAAGAGACAGTCCTCACTGGAGTGCGCCGAATGAGGAATGAGACGCTTAAGATCAGCGAAATTGTTACATTTCAAAAAGCAATTTTCTTAAATTGCTGAACAAGTTACTAAAATCAGACACCCAATTAGGATCTGATTTTTGAGAGCCGGAATTAAAGGAGCGGCTCCACTATCTGCGCCGTCTGGGGCACGGGCAACCGTTGCTCATCTCCACGGCACGGCTTTTATGTGTAGGAACCCCATATCATGCAACTCACACATTCTAATTAGTTTCTCACAAATGGATGAAGACTCGTTTTGAAATGGAGCCACCGAAAAAGGGCAGGCGATAACTAGGGCTGCTGTTTTAGTCGCTGTTATCGAAAGATCCTCCCTTTTCGAATGTCATGTGAAAATGAGAAGCGTTGCCACTGCATCATCACTATTTAGGCAGTTGGCTAATATGAAATGAGTACCACTTCATCATCACAGTGCAAAATAAATCATGTTACAAACACAGCTTTTGACAGGAGCACACAGAAAACTGTATTACCAGCTGCTTATACTTCTTGTAACAGTGTAGTGAAAACTGAACCCCTTTTAGAAATGCGCTGACCTTTTTTCCGAACAACTTAATACAATATCCTTCATACAAATGAAGTGGCAGCGGACTCTGCCGTGCACAAATTTAATAGTGAATAAAACACATCCCTACGAGATGAGATTACATGTAAAAACACCCTTTGTACACTTTATCATACAGACAGGCAAACTCATACACACACACACACACGAGGCAACCAGTGAACCATGAAACATCTTCATCCATCTCTGTTCCCATGGCAACAAGTGAAATCATATTCCTTTTACAACTTTGTTCTCTGTTCAAAAATGTAACCATCTGCTAAAAACATATAGTCACACAGAAAAGTTATGTGATGAATATTTTAGAGGGCTTTGCTAGCGGCTGCAGGCGTTATGGTCCCTGGCCAACGTCTTCCTTCCAGGCAGGGAACAGCCTCATCCTCCCCCCACTGTGGATGATGGTGATTGGAGAGGGAGAGAGATGTGTCGTATTCAGGAGAGTCCTGGCTGCTCACGCTCCTGTGCTGCTGTTTCCTATAACAGGACCCCCCCACCCCGATTTATAGCTGACTCGTCTTTTTCCCATTTTGACTGAAAACAATACCTTGGATTTTATTTTTCATTTTAAAGTTTGAGGTTCAAGACATATGTCTAAAATAACTGAAATAAAGCAAATACTGTATATTATTTCATCCAAAACTCTTCCTTTTTGACTATAGACCATAAATACAGCTCTTTCTTACAATATTGCAGTTCTTAACTAATTAAATATTGATGTGATTTCACACTGCGTTCTGTGAAGATTTTAAAGCTATCAAAGGTTTTTGGAATTGTTAGCTAAGACTACTACTAACATAATGCAGAAAAAAAATGTTTATATATTTTACTTTGCACATTGTTTCCCCAAAGGTAAGGTCAGGATGCCACTATGGGTCCAACCATGCCAATCTCAAAACAATCCAGCAAACAAATACCATTTAAAAGTAGTCATAATTTCATATTTTTGCTATAATTGCGAGGTAAAAACTGTACAAAGTATTTCTTTCAGCTGAGTCCTGTTATGGTGAAAAAGTCAATACTCTCTGATTTCCTCATCCCAACAGTCGTGGTAAGTCACATATAAAAAAAAGCCATGATAAACGATCGCCAGCACTTTCCTTTCAGCATCTCACTGGTATTAAAAGAAGTCACAAAGCTGCATTCAATCACCTTCTGAACCATGAAATTATCCAAAGTCTAAAACCAAAGAGAGGAGCTTGAATAGAAGAAGAATCTTTAAAGATAATAATGCAAGAACTAACTCGCCAGCCTTTACTCACACTTTGTTTGGTATTAAGTTAATTTATGTAGGCCCTTTTGTTAATAAAGTTACAGATGAAGAACTGCATGTTATTAGCCAAAGCAATTATGAGCCTGACCAGCGGCACAAAACATAACCTAATATTAAAAATGTGCTCAGTTGAGCTGTAGAGAGCCAGAACCCACAGTTAGCTCGTGTCAAATGAATCACACAGTATTCTCCTCTCCTGAGGAAAAATTAGGGGATATAGGAGAAATGATTTACTAGCATGAGCTCAAATAGGAGTTCCAAAAAATAAAAAAAAATAAAATATAAAAACAGATAAACAAAGGAAACGCTACATCAGACTTGATGTCATGACTTCACTTCTCTATTATTGTTGCTGCTGTTACTGTAACGCTTGGATACAGAACATATTAGAGATGATTCAAAGTCCATGAAGAGTTTGGTTTGGAAATGAATGCAAGTTTAAAATTCTTTAAATGGCGGGTAGTGTCTAGGTAAAACATGTGGCCCTGTGCCAAGATTAGCCGTTGAAAACTGAACAGCTTTATTGGATGGCTTTATGAAGTAAACAGATCGTCAAGATCTGGTTACCTTCAAAATGGCAACTTTATTCTTTATTCTTTTTTTTTTTTATAGTGTTTCCGTCAAAGCTAGTCTTATAAATTTCTAAATCTCCACTGTTTTCGCATTATACAGTATGTCCATGAGGAGTTCTGTGGTTATTTGCAAATGCAAATATTGGCAACTAGCTGCAAGACCCAGTACAGTTTGGAGGACGTCAAACAGGAACAGCAAAACATTTCTGCCAGAATAACATTTTAATACAAATATGACAACGGTTTAAATGTTTAGAAAATAGGATTTGTATGAAACACCTGTAAATTTTTCTAGGTTGCCTGTTTTAAGACGCAATCTATTTGACTTTACTTGGGCCAACTAATAATTAATACTGTATATTAATTCAGTCAGAACTGAACTCTGAAACCAAGGTTTTAAAACAGGTGAAAATGTTATATGTTTATAAACTTTAGATCCCTGCTTTAAAAGGTCTGAAGTATTGCTTTAGGACATTTTTGGACTACCAAGAGCTTTAAACAATTTTAAGCCCCACTGTGCACCATATACTGTACCAAACAGGACGGCAAAGCTACTAAACCAGCATATTAAGTAAGCACAACAGCATTTATTCATAAAAGTCTGTAATATTAGTCTAGTTGTCCTTAATTTTATTTTATTTTTGCAAATGAGACTAATTTAAAGAGCTAAAATGAGCTGTTGAAAAGATGCACAGTCACACAGCCACATTATTTATTCCCCTCTCTGCCCCGTCATCACATGTCAAAATTAACAGTTCACAAAAGCTAATTATTCTGTTTAATCTGGATTATAATGCATGTTCTCCTAACAAAGAGCAACAGTTTGAGGGACCATATGCAACGAGTCTCTAGCTGTAGATGACCTTGTGTCGAGCTCTGGAGGACTGACACTGTTTGCACAGAAGATGGGCGAAGACCACATAAACTGTCTTTCTGGAAAAGTAAGATTCTAGCAAAAATAAATAAATAACCTGGGTTAATACATATAAAAAAAAAAAAAAAAAAAAAAAAAAAAAAAAAAAAAAAAAAAAAAAAAACATCTGTTTCAGCATGTGGCCTCATTGATTCTGCAAGTAAAACAAAAAAATACTGTACAGGAGCAAAATGAATTCAACAATGAAGATGTGACACATAAATAAATACATAAATAAATAAGATCATTAATTCCATTTAAAAATAAATTAAAAAAGTTAGATTTAACAGACTAAAACTTTCTCAAACAAGCTGATGAATGTATTGAAAATAGCTGTTTTTTAAGTTTAGGTTAGACTTACATGCAACAAAACAATCAGCACTTGTTTTAGACTATGCAAATATATTTTAACTGGAGTCTGTCACACACGTGGTTGATTTAGAATATTTTTAGTGTAAAATGAGATGTTAAAAATCACAGCAGGGAAAAAAAAACTGGCAACATTTTGGCAGTTATTGAGCTAGTTTGATTTCTCTGCTAATCAGACCCCCCACCTTAGTAATTGTGTACTAAATTATTTGCTCAAAACAGTTTTATTCGTTGTATATAAAACATAAAGAGAGTTGTTTTAGTCACATCTGCACTATCACATCTGCAGCAGTAAGACTGACATCTGCTGGGAGAGGAGAGCTCCAGACCTATAACATCAGTCACATTTACCTGAGGAGTCAAGTTGATGGGGGCATAAACATTTAAACAACAAAAGTAATTATCTCCACAAAAAAACAACGCTTTTCTGTTTGAAAATGCTTATATTTAATTTTAAACTTGTGCAACCCACATAATAACTCACACACTGCTGCCTCTGAATGGGGGTTGTATGTGAGTGGTGGGTACAGGATCTTTGGCTTAAACACAAACACTCCAGCCGTCCCTTGTTGACGGCCTCCCAGGCTCAGAAACAGCTTAAAAGTGAATCTCACCCCCTTTCCTTCACCCACGTCTGGAAGGTGGAGGTGGTATAGTGCAGCAGGGGTGGGTGGTGGTGGGGTGGATAAATCATTTGGCACTTGTGGCCCATAAGGAGCCCAAGTTTGCCTGTAAAATAATCACAAACACAAGTAAAGTGTTCCATTTTGAACAGCACGCCTCCTGATGTAAAAGTGGCAGGTGGCATATTTCGAGTGGGCTTTGATTGATCCCCAGCTGTTTGTAAAATTGTCTGTGGTCACAGAATTCAGGTCAGAGTGATAAGCATTGTGGGCACTCCCTCTGGGAGTGCTGTTCACATGTTTGCATTCACACGTCTGTGTGGCACATGGCAACACAGCGGCAGAGGCAGACTGTGGCACGGAGCGGGAGACACAGAAGAAAGTTCATGAGCAAAGAATAAAAAAGCACTTTATAGTTTTGAACCTACATTGAAATGCCTCAAATATGCAGTATTTTCAGAACTGAAAAACATCCTGTATTTTCTTGCAAAAAAAAATCTTATTTTTATTTAATAATAATAATAATAATAATAATAATAATAATAATAATAATAATAATAATAATAATAATAATAATAAGTGTTTATAGTTAAGTTATTACAACCAAGTTATTACACCCACAAATGAAAAAAAAAAATCCATCAATTGACATAGTCTTTTTCAAAATAAAAGAACAAGTAGTTTTTAAGTTATGTATTTATCTTTCGTTTGTTTATGTGTGTATAGATATATGTAAGTAATCTCCAACAATAAAACCAAAACTGCTCAAACAGTCACACATTTCTAATAGGACTATTTTAATCTTACACAAGAGACTTTCAATAGTGAATTAGTCTTTTTCGTATTCCTTTAGTGCATCCAAGAGAAATATATGCAAATCTCAGGGACAAAGGGACTTGTTTTTCTCCATCTGTAGCCAGCCGGCAGAAAAGTGGTGGCCGGCATACAGAGCCTCCCAGATTCCTGCAAGGCCTCCTGGATCAAAACCTGTAATGAATACATGAGCATCTACTTTGCTAGACCGATTTCTTCCTTGCACAAACCAGCATGCTGCTCATGATTTGCAGGTTTTTTTCAAAGCCCCAACAAGGCTTTGACTTTAACCAGACATGCAGTTTGCAGCAGACATCTCTATCGTCTTTTACCCCCTTTAAGGAAAAAGAAAAAATGTCTCTTGAGTGTTGAGAAGTCATCGTTCTTGTCACAAAGGGTGACAGGCGTCTTGACTTAAAAAAAAAAAAGGAGGAAATGTACATTTTTAGGAGGTATAACAAACATGCATGCTGCAGTGGAAAAAAAAAAAAGAAGAGCTGCTAACGTTTACATATGCATGCAGGCCACATTGAAGCTAGAATTTTCAAAATGTAAAGCTGGACGTACAGTATTTGCTTTCATGTTGCAACTCTTGCAGGTTTATTTATTGATAAATGCACACTTAATGACACACAATCAAAACGCACTGATGTAGGCATTTGAAACCCATCTATTTTCATTTTGAGGGCCTGCCTGGCAAAGTCTAAATGTGGTTAACTACCGGAGGCAGAGTTAATCCTTTTATCTAGATCCCTGCTGCAGGGGATCCCAAACACACTCTGATTAAAAAAGGAAACGTGGGCAATGAACAGTTTAAGAATCATGGGCCCTAAACAGATAAAGGCGGAACATCTTGTTGCTATGGCAGTGTGTATGACTGGCGACAATTCTCTCTCTTCCCCCACTCCATCTAATATATTCACATTATTTATGAAATATTTTATAAGTAGCATTGCAAATGCTAAATATAAATCCCAAGGAGATGCTGTGTGCCTTTTCCAGCTGGAGTTGGGGAACGCCAGTGACTCCATTAAACAGCTTCTCCTCCGGAAAGGCTGGGCATTTGTTCATAAAACGGACTTTAACTTTCTTATTTATTTTTCTCGTAAATGCAAAAAAAAAAATAAAAAAAATAAAAAATAAATAAATAAATAAAAATAGTAATAACAAAAAATAATCTAACAAATACATTTGAAGCAACAGAAAGAAACAGATGAAATTGCTCAATTCATGAGAGAAATTGCAGTTTTATAGGCAAGACGACGACAAAAGGGTGAAAAAAAACCCTGTTATTTTTCCGAATAAGTAGCTCCTGTAAAAAATATGTGTTTAGATTTCAGTCACTCTAATACATCCAAAAGGCAGGACGTGTCTTCCCTTCTTGCGTTTTCTGACAGAGCTGGACAACAGCACCGCTACTCCTTCTGTCAATACACTCCCAGCATCCATTTTCACCTGGCTGACACCTTTTACTGGTCAAGGGATGAATAAATCACACTTAAGAGTACTCCCCTGGTAGTTTGACTAAAAAAAGGAGATCAACATGAAGGAGGACTGCAGTGTTTTCCTGTCATCGCTGCCCCTGAGGTGCGCTGAAAAATCACCGTTGATAAAATATCATTTTTCAAAAAGCCCCTTATTGCTCTTTTAATCTATCCGCCACAATGGATGGCTTCTGGGATGTGTTTCATTTCATCTGAACACAAACAATCTTTCAAAAGGCTTAATAACAGTTACACAAATGAGAGTCATTAATTACCTGCTAATGGAATAATAGATGTGCCATCTACTGCAGCAATACCACAGGAACGGTGTGGCGCTTAGAAAAAAAAAAATTAATAATTATCCAGGACTCCACTTGTCTTTGAGCTTCATTAGTGCTCCACCAGCAGCACCTTAATGCAAATACATGCACAAAAATATGCTGATCATATTCACTCTGATTCTGGTTATCTGTTTACATAATGATAGGGATAAAATCACAAGGGGGAATCATTCCAGATGCATGGAAAGGGCAAGGTAAAGAAATAAAATAAGCTCTGAACGTTGCAGAGCAGATTCTTAGCGGTTGTTTTTGTGTTTTCTCCATATTCATGTATTTTTGGTTCACTTGTAATTGCCTTCTAAATGCATTCCACGCATTAATCTTAATAAATTACTGCACTTCAGCTAAAAAAAAAGAACTTTTTTTGTTTGTTTGTTTTGAAAATGATAGCAAGGCGTGTTGATTTCATGTGGCTCCTCCGATGAAACAAACTGAAAGAAGTCTGAGTTGACTGATGTGACACGGTCGCAGTCAAAAATCACATTCATCTTTTGGCAGGTTAGAAAACTATGGCGCTGGCATTCTTCATCCTAACCTTACTGCTAAAACTAACAAATAGAGATGGATTTGGGGCGGGGGCAGAAAAGAGTAGTTAATGAATGATGAATTAGAGACGAGGGGAAACATCATAAATTCTGAGACGGCGCTGTTGTCTGGCGGATGATAAACAGCACCGCTGGATGGAATCTGTCTCCCCGTGTGTATCTCTCAGACGCTGGCTGCCACTTTATCTCCCCCCATCGTGCTAGATTACACCTCCAGGGTTCAGGTGGGAATCAATCATTGCTATTATTACCTGAATGCACGAGATGCATCTATCACTACTAAGGTTACCATAACCTCAATATTAACAGTGGAAAAGCCCCCCTCTAATAAACAGCAGAAAGGATGGGCTGGCTGGTGGGATTTCATCTTCCTTTCACTTTTAATAAGGCACTCAGAGGAATAAAGATTACAGGCCATATTTAGCATGCAGAACAAATCAGGCTCTTCTAGGCTCTTCCTCTCCTCCACTTCTCATTCTGGTTAGTCATTAAGACTGAAGAGGAGGGGGGTGTTTCTAGAGCGAAGAGGCGTTCCCTGGTTCAACAGTCCGCTACTCTCCATTCAAGCTCACAGCCTGAAGCTGCTGTTAATAAGATTCTTCCAAGGCCCGATATGTGTAAACTTAATAGAGAGTATCTGCCTGCTTGGACCCTTGTTTCTCTCTCAGGCCAAAACTGTGCAAAATAAAAAGTGGCTAAAAGTCCCGAGGACACAAGCATGTTGATGTTCATCCTTTCCCATAAGCCACCATTACACAATGCTGTCGCTGTAAAACAAGACGCAGAAAGAAATTGAGCATCGGAGAGAGAGGGAAAAAAAAAGTCTAAGCTTCTTTTGAGGATTAATGGAATTTAGTCAAGTAGCAGTCTGCGAGTGCATTAGAGCAGCTAACACGGGGTCACGGCACCACTGAGTGTTTTCACACGCACCCCTTTGACATGAATCATTCATCGCCATTCAAATGAACACCATCAGCTGAGTGAAATATCATTAACCGCAGCTAAAGTCATCCCATAATAATATACCTCCAATTAAACTATGATCAGAGCATCGGGCTTGATAATAGATTCAGACCAATTAAGTTCGAAATATATTCAAAGGACTTTTTCACTTTGAAACCAGCCTTGTTATTCCCCTCGACATCCAACAACACCACTCATTACGGTGGCTCCAAAACTAGAAATGGAGAGGCCACGTAAATATTTAAAAGCCTCACAAATATATAAATATTCATCCCAGAAATGATTTGATGCACTAAATAAATAATCCCTTGTTAAATAAATGACACCCTAAATAAAACTTTAAAAACGGGAATCTGGAGGAAAGGAAGAGGAGATGAATTAGATGGGGAGAGTTGGGCAGGAGAGGAGTAAGAGGGGGTAACTGTCAGTT
>JARVLU010000002.1:24385759-24399005 GCA_031762415.1 Simpsonichthys santanae | reverse complement strand
CTCTTCAGCGTGTAAGTGGGATTTACATATTGCAGGTAAACTAGGGAATAAAGAATGCAGATCCAATTAAACCTCTCGGGAGCTAATTAGTTACAATTAAGTTTCTGCTTCACTTGTTGTGTGGGATTATTTGGTAAACACCTACAGAATGTTGAAAGAAACTTGGCCTTTTCCCTGAACCTAAGAAGATTCTATTCATCTAATGGGAATTTCCTGCCTTTGTGAAGATGTTTTTTTTTTATGGTATTAATTATTTTGTGTAGATCCTGTGGTGAGTTATTCACATTAAAGTGGATGAAGACATAGTGTAGGAGCAGAGCACTGACTTTACAGCATTTTAGGAATTGAGCAGGTCAATGGGGTGAATAACAGATTGGCCACTTTTACTTTCAAACAGACTGAGGAAGTCAAGGTGTACTTTCAGCTAATTGCATGTTGACTTCATTAACCTTGGTACTCTGTATTAACACTTTGAATTTTTACCATTAACCACATTTCAGGAAAAGAAGTCTGACGCTGACAAATAAAATGGAGTGAGATAATAAGAGCGCTTGGGTCTGGCTTGCTGCTCAGTTGAGCCAACAAGCAAAGAGAAAGTGTCACATAACATTAAATAGAAGTGCTGAGGCCTTTCACCTGCCTCTGCAGAGTAGCCTGAAGCCAGTCATAGGTGTTCAGTGGCTTTGTCCTGTCATTGCACATCAACATTCATTTGTGCACAGCTATGTTCCAAGTGACACGTCCTTTTTTAAAAGTTTCAGCTGAGCTAGCAAAAAGGGACATATGGTTCTAAGATGAGCACAAGTCTGAATTGAAAATGATTTCTTGTAACTTTCAACTTTAAAGTACGCACTCCTGATAAATTATGAAACAACCTGCATCATAATTAACTCAACTGGCTAATAGTTTTTGTGTAACACTTTTCAACAAGGTACCGTACACAAAATGTGATTAACTACTAGGGAACGCCTCAAGTACAAATCAGGAACAAAGGAGCTAATGAATAGTTAACCAGTACTTACTGGGGAACACACGGCCAAGTCTTATTAGGGGGACTACTGGTTAGTTACCTTCTAACTGAAGAGGAATCAAAAACTTATGGGTAGTTACCATGGAAACTAAAGAGGAACAAATCAGGAGCTAATGGATTTTTAACCAGTACTTAATGGGGAACAAACAGCCACACTTTGTTAGGGGACTACTGGTTTGTTACCACAGGTAAAGGTCGGGTAGTGATTAAGAAATGATTGGTTCCTCAGTAAGTACTTGGTATGATGCTTCACTACATCAGTGAACAAAATTTGGTACTCAGTAAGTGCTAGTCAGACATAGTTAAGATGACAGCAGTACAAGATTATGAAATTGATAATGTCTTTCATCAATGGGTTTACAAAGAGAAAATCCAAGAAGTAATCACTTGGAAACAGGTTTTTGACAATTAAGAGCTGTGACCTCACTGGTGAAGGGTTTATTCAGAACCCACATGGAGAATTTCTCCTCTGTTTCTGTGGTAGATTTGGCGTATTGTTTTTATGCTACTAGTGCTTAGCATATTTTTAGTTTAACGGTTTTCTTAGTTTATCTTATTACTGTTTTTCTTTACAATTGATACTTTTGTTGGATGTAACTGGGATCCTGTGTACAGAGTTTTGTTCCACCGCATGTGGTGCATGACAGATAAAGAAACTTTGACTTTGGTAACAAACCAGTAGTCCCCTAATAAGCCTTGGCTGTGTTCCCCAGTAAGTACTGGTTAACTACCCATTAGCTCCTGATTCGTTCCTCTTTGGTTTCCTTCATTAGTTCTTGATTAGTTCCTCTTCATTTACAAGGTAACTAACCAGTAGTCCCATATTAAGGCTTGGCTGTATGTTCCCCAGTAATTATTGGTTAATTACCCATCAGCTCCTGATTAGTTCCTGAGACGTTCCCAAGTAGTTAATCAAATTTTGTGTACCTTATTGTAAAGTGTTAGTTTTTTTTTTGTTTGTTTGTTTGCAAAATTGTAATTTGTTCTCCCAATCTTGACGAACAATATTTTTGTTCTTGACCAAAAAAAAAAAAAAAAAAACGTGAATGATCTTTACTTGTATGGCCCTCAGTATAAGGTCTCTATTCTGTAATGTAGAAAAAAAAAGTACAAGTGTAATTTTACTTTATTATTGCTCCAAAATTCTTGCACTAAGTTTGAAACGTTTGCTCAGTCGCAAATCACTGACCTTTATTCCAGTTGGTATCTGAGATATTTAAAAAAGGAGCCGTGTGAGCTACATGCCTAAGTGGACATTGGCATTCAGTGCACTAGAAATGCAAAATGTTTCATTTTATAGCAGAGAGGGAAATGGCACCTGCTGGGCAAACACACCACATATTGTAATGTAGTTTAGCAGCACTTGCCCAGCTTCTTGCACTACAAAGCAGTCAATCAAAGTGAGATCAGAGAAGGAGAGAGAAGGAGATCAGGACTTTTCACACCTTACCAGACTGACTAGCCTCTGCAAGTTCCTGACTGCTTGCTGATTTTCCTCTTAACTACAGGAAGATCATCAAGTAGAGCTGAGGCAAAAAAGTAAATAACCAAAGGAACACAAACATTTACAACAGGTTACATTTTAAAGTTCTCGCAAAAATATATGAAATATTATGTACGTATTGTAACAATCTCCCATTTAATCGTGAGCTTGTTATATTAACACAAAACTTTTATTTCTTTTCCCTCTATTTAGGTCCAAGGTAAACCATTTTTTTCACAAATACTGTCATTTAGTGTGATGTCACAATATGTTCTATTGTAAAATAATGTGATACATGGTTCATTAAGGTGCCTTTTTTTCACAAAGGCATTTCAGCTTTGACTTGACATGAATAGCACTGATATCTGTCTTACTGCGTATGTTGAAGTTATGTTCAGTTAAGACGGCCAGAGTCTTAACTGGAGTTAGTAGGAGAGATCATATTTCTCCAGTTTTAGCTTCTCTCCATTGGCTCCCTGTCAAATCCAGAATTTAATTTAGAATCTTCTAACCTACAAAGCTCTCAACAACCTAGGTCCATCTTATATTTGAGATCTTATTGTTACATATTTTACTAATGGAGCACTTCACCTGCAGGTTTCGGTTCCTAGAGTTTCCAAAAGCAGAATAAGAGGAAGATCGTTCATTTATCAGGCTCCTCTCTTGTGGAACCAACTTCCAGTTTCTGTCCATGAGGCTGACACATTGTCCAGTTTGAAAACTGGGCTTAAGACTTTGTTGAAAATGAAGAGACCATTTCCATAATAATGACCTGTTTGACAAAGTTAATTTGATAAAACAATTAAAGCATTTAAGAAAATCAGCCCTTTTCTTTTTATGAACAAGTCATTGTTCAGTAGACAGCTATATTCTGTCATATTTTGACAGAACCAGTTCTACAGCTCACAGTAGTAAACTGCATACCTGGAAGTATTAATTACAAGACCAGGCAATTTTGAATTCTGTAACATGAGTTGAGCTAAACTAAAACTAAAGAGCAGCACAATGTTGAACATTACTTTCTAAAATTAACTTTTTAAAACTGAACTTCACACATTAAAAAAAAAAAAAAAACTAATTTTGGTTACCCTGATGCATGCATTTTGGTTAGTTAAAACATCAAACTCTGTACAGGTGAGAACTCAAACACAATGCTAAATATCCTCCCTAACAGTCAGATTACAGCCTATACTAAGCCCTCCTGCTGTGCAGGCCGGTCTGAAATGTCAAAGGAAATGCTTTGCCACATGCAAGAAGCACTTGTCTCCATTAGCACTGCACCGAGGGAAACTAGCTATTGGACTGACAGGTGGCAACAATATACTGAAAACTCTCCCAACTGTGAGAGGGGAGACACCAAATGAAGAAAAGTGAGAAACATTAGTTTGAAACTTCCATTGTCCTGTGTCTTCCCTCCACACAGATGTGCAGCTGAGCCAGTGCAGCTGGCCAACTGACAAATGGGAAAAAATAGTCCAATTTGAGCTGGTCATTAGCAGTCGGGGCGCAGCATTCCAGATAAATGAGCGTCTGCCTTGGGTATGGCAGAAGATCTTCCTGAAGCATTCCTGGGAGACCGGACCATACCATGGCAAGCCCTTAGCCATGCCTTCGATCCGACAGGCCCGACACTACAGCAGAGGTCACCTTGCGGTGCTGCTTGTGATGGGCTTCTTATTTTTACACTCTCCATCACAGCCCTCTTGGCCTCCCCCATCATTTCTTCTAATCCCTACTTAGAGCGACAGCGTGGTGGTTTTGATATCATTAATTTCCCCCTGTCGCTACATTTTTGTAGCGTGACACAGACAAGCATCGAGACAGAACCTTTGAAAAAAGAGGCGATGCTGTTTTTTCTCTGCTGGAGCCTTGCTGAAAGGTGGAACAAGCCTTTGAGAGGCTCAGCTCAATTAAACACCTAGAAATGTTTGGACTTCCACTCCCCGCTTTGTTGAAGTAACGCACGTCTGCCTGTCTTGTTGTGTGTGTGTGTGTGTGTGTGTGTGTGTGTGTGTGTGTGTGTGTGTGTGTGTGTGTGTGTGTTTGGGCGTGTGTAAACAGTGATGTGTGCCAGCATCAGCTACTGTGTCTAAGTATATGTGTTTCAGTGGCAGCTGCCAGAGCACAGCCACTTCATTCTGCACACCCACTGTGGCCTGTGGGACCGTAATCTTTGTCAATGCTACGCTGGTTACATTTCTCCAGAGCCCAGAAAGGAGTGGGCCGAATAAATACAGACATGCTTGATTCTGCTTTTTTTTCTTTTTTCCCCCTACTCTATTTTCAGCACTTGCTAGCGAAACCCCCTGATCCAAAAGCAGTATTCATACATTACAAGATTAGAAATGAAATTTATTTAGAACGTGGCGGAATGCCCTCAATGAACTGTGCTCAGATGCAAACACATTCAGGGGGGGAAACAAAATAAAAATAAACCTGCCTGAAAAAATTTGCTGCTTCATTTATGAAATCCCCTAAACATTATATCAAAAATGTTTTTTTATTTCTTTAGAAATATCAACCAGAGACCTGCTCCTCTTTGGCTCTGGCAGAAACCACTGTGAACCTTTCATCATCAGCCTCTTAACACTTTGCACAACCACTTCCTGACAAGCACTTCATTGAATAAATCATGGCTATTGATTAGGCAGACGTGCAAACGCCTGTGCACGCACATTCTGAGGTTTGTTTCTTGACTGCCAAGCTCATTTCAACAAGGACTCTTTCATGTGAGTAATTGTGCATGCTTCCAGCCATCTACACCCCCACCCACAACCCCACCCACTCTTAGAAAATAGAAAACACCACAGCAGTTCCTCCCACAGAAATCGGTAAATTGTGATGATCAGAACTGAATCAATTACTTCTTTGTTGTCAAAGCTCATAAAGAATGAAAAATAACAGTCACTATCTTGTGATCTGCTCTGATGAGTGCGATCTTGCTCTGGGCTCTAAAACCTTGTGTGGCACTTTATGATGTACTGAATGTTAGGTGTCATTGCTTGTTTTTCGTTTTTGGATGTGGAGTGATGGTTTGTACCACAATATTGGCAAACATTACTCATTATGTTGCTTTTTTTCCCCTGTAAAGATCCAGCAAAGTCAAGTCAGGTCCTCTGGACGGTTTCTATTTTGTTGAAACGTTTATTTCGTCCTTCATCCAAAGGACTTCATCAGTACGAGAAGCCATAGCAAACTCAATCCCGTGAGTGGCTTAATCACATAGTGGTCCAACCAGTCTGATGGTGATAGGATGGTTTCTGGAGTCCACCCTCTCCCCCGCCGACTCCTCTGAGGCAGTCATAGCCAAAGTGGTTCAAAACATCAAATCCATCCAGAGGACATGATTTAACTTTGTTGGATTTTTTTTTTAACTTGGAATATTGAGCATGAACTTTGATGTTTTGAACCACGTTGGCTATGGCTGCCTCAGAGGAGTCGACAGGGGAGAGGATGGACTCCAGAAACCATCTTTTTTTTTTTCATTCAACCTTTATTTATACAGGTTAGTCTCATCTTATCACCATAAAACTGGTTGGCCAACTATGCAAGTGTGCTGCTTGTGGGACAGAGTTTGTTGTGTCTCCTCGGCCTAATGAAGTCCTTTGGATGAAAGACAACACGTTTGAACAAAAAAAGAAACCATCCAGAGGACCTGACTTAACTTTGTTTGATATTTTTTAACCTGGATTATTGATAATGCACTTTGATTTCTACAAAGACTTACTGTGAGTCATCTTCATAAAGGATTAATTAATAGAAAAAAAGATAAAACAGTGTTAGGATTCCAGTTCTAGTCAAAATGAATGGTATTTTTTAAAAGTTTGAACTTTTTATGGATTGACAGCTTTCTAACAAACTTGATATTGTAAAATATTGTCACTGTACATCTTTATTTTTTAATAAAAGATTACTGTGTATATGAATGAGCCTGTTGGATCTTCTGAACTCAGACGTGAGGGGAGTCCTAGCTGTCACAGTCTGGGGAAGGGATCCTAGAAACGAGGTGCGCTCTGGGACTTGTTCACTCACCTCCTTGCTACACTGAGTATGTAAATCCAATCCAGCCGTGCACATGTGTCCCAGGTCATTTCAGCCAGCCCCTTCCCAAACCATCAAACGAGTCCCTACCCTGCTGGATAGGTGCGCTCATTATAAATGAGAATCTACAACCGGGGAGGGAAATACGAGACATCATCCAGAGCAGGAACGAGGATGTCGCTGCCACTCTGTGTGCATCCCTTTTCCTCAAGTGGAGAGTTAAAGAGCAGAAGAAGGAGGGTGAGAGCATCTGGATCACGACCTTTCCTGAGGCGCGCAGAGACAAATTAAATCCAGACATCTGATGAGAAGAGACTGAGGAGACCTTCCAAGCTGCTCCAAGAGCAGCCCCAACGCTTCCACACTTTCAAGTCACTGCACATACAGCAGGTTCTGCTGTTTTCAGTACGAGCGGAGCGTCTGTGTAAAGTCTCAATGTTTTCAAGACCAGTTCTGTTTTAGGAGCAAAAGGAAAGGTAATAACTTTTTTTTTAATTTTCTAAAACAATAATAATAATAAAAACACAACAAACTACTACCTCTGGTATGGAACAGCTGTTTTCATTTTCAAAGCCACAAAAACAAAGATAGAGAAGCTGTGAACGAGCCTCAAGGTGATTTGCTTCTCTGCACTCTCGTATCGACAGAGTGTCACTTCCATGAAGCATCACAACTCTTGTCAGTCAAGGCCATCATCAGATTATGCACATTACAGACCTGTAACACTAAATAATGTCTCCTCCTTGATGTTCAAAAAGGGAAAAAAGACTCAGGAATTCTGTGAACTAGGATTTAATTGCTGCAGACAAATCAACAACAAAATGGCTATTGCCTAACACGTCAGCCACAAGTGCTAAGATAAGCTTGACGTATGTGTAATTACCCCAGATACAGGACCGGAGATGCGGCCTGCTTAAGCAGCAACAGACCATGTGTGAAGAGTTCAGTTTAATGTGCAATATTTTGTAAAATAGGACTGAAGTAATTGCGCTTAGTCCGAAATAAATGAGAATGATGAAACATCCAGGAAAAGTTTCAAAACTGGTTCAACGTTATTGTGAGGGCTGAATTACAGCTCAGGCATTTTGAAGCTTTTTCTTTTACTTTATGGACAGTCATGCAGTCATTAAATACCAGTAGTTATCTTCCGAAAAGAGTAGGAGGCAACATATACTCTAAACATCTGGAGAAGGAAATCCACACAGAAATTTGTACCCACTTATATCCGTCTACAATTTAACGTACCATGAAATTAAAAGCTGAACCATTCAACTAGTAAGAGTTAAGCTTGACTAAAATATTATTTGATGCTTTAGTTTAAAGGTTCATTTTAGTTTTGTGAGGAGACAAAGACATAAGGCTTGTTCTTACCTGAGGTCCAGGTGGAAGATGGTATCATCGGTAACATGGGGAGAGAAAAAGAGAATGTCGTTGTTAGGCAGGTTTTATGTGATGGATGTTTAAAGAACTTTGAAAACTTTGAAAAGAAGCCCTTAGTGAGAGAAAACTGAGAAATGTTGAAACAATTGATTAATTGTGACCTCACTTATCTAAGACGTCAGGGACAGGCTCAAACTCAAATGAAAAGTTGAACACTCCTGGAAGTTTTATTGCGTCTTTCTAACACTCACTTCCATAAATCTGTACACTCATTGTGTACTCATACTCCATCGACACACTGGAGCTGAATTCAGTGTGGAGGAAAAACTCGTATTTAAAGTACAGATAATGTTAAGAGCTGTTTCACTAAAGAAAGCTTGGTCAAGTTGTAATGGAAGGGATGTCTCTGCATAGGAGCCTTCAGCCGGGCCTGAATACTGATGCGTCTGACTGATTGCCACGTCTGTTGGATCTAATTTGAAAGGTGGACAGTGATGAATGTCTTTCCTCCACTTACTGGCCGCCTGATGTATTATGCATCCCCCCGTCTGATCAGAGAGGCTGACGAGGCACGGGGAGGCGAGGGGTGCCCATGTCCGACGCACCCTGACATTGGTTATATAAATGAATGCACCTCCACGCCTTTCACTTCTCAGCTCCCGGGTCATGGGAGGAGCTAATAGGGCCGTTGTTAATGGGAGATGACTGACTTCAGCTGGGGCCGTTGGTGCATTCTGATCTGCTGCACGTTTGACAAAGTCTCTTAGCACAGGGGCTGAACCGCGCTCTCCTGTCAGACTGGAGTTTAATTGTTAGGGACACAAACATGGGCAGCAGCCGGATGATTGTGCTATTGGCTGCCCAGGCACCACTGTGATCATCTGTCTGTGCACATCTGGCCTTTACATGAGAAAAGGTGTGCTTACTTCACTTAGCCAGACAGACGTGATGGAAAAAAACAACCCTTACTCTGTCTGTGATCACAAACATTGATTTGAGCCTATTGCTCTGATTCGTTGATAGTGGATATTTTGCTGCTTGACGTGCTGCCAGACGAAGGAGTGAAACCTCTTTATCAGCCAAAAGGAAGAAAAGGTGAGAGCCGAGCCACATTTTGTTCACTCCCCAGGAAAAAACAACGTTGATAATTGAGCCTCTACAAAGGGAACAGTGCACTCATTCTTTGTTTAGGTGTCCACTAGGAGAGCACTTCCTGACACAACTATTGCTCCCGAGTGTCCATCAAGTGCACGTCTTAATGTGCAGGAACAATAATAACTGCAGCAGCAAATAAAAAAAAAAGCTCCCAGCCCAGGTGAGCAGGACGTGGGCCCTGCCTAATTTGCTCATAGATACTATAATTGAGCCATTTTTACATCAGTTGTGGTAAAATCTGGACTAAATATTTTATTCCCTTCTGTGATTCTACATCTATAATCAGCTCTTTTCAAACCTTCACAACACTGCAGTTAATAAAGGTCTTTACAAAAGCCAGAATTTAAACACAAAGCAAAAACATATGATTATTGTAGCTAAAAAAACCTCAACCGGAAAAAGGAACAAAGCACGCTCTACGTTCACTTCTCACCGGAGATAAAACAGAGAAGGTGTTCAAAGCATGGACGGTAATAAAGAGCTGAGAGTTTGCAGCTACACGTGCACAGCCAGCGATTTTAATTCCTCACACTTTCCACCATTGTTTGAATTTTGAATAAAGCTACACGGCATTCATTTGTGTACGACTGGATGTTGATTATGCGGCAAACGGTCGTGTTTACCAGCCAGAGACCAAGGAAGCCATCTTT
The DNA here is from genome assembly GCA_031762415.1 of Simpsonichthys santanae. Classification (NCBI taxonomy): domain Eukaryota; kingdom Metazoa; phylum Chordata; class Actinopteri; order Cyprinodontiformes; family Rivulidae; genus Simpsonichthys; species Simpsonichthys santanae. The sequence continues at coordinate 24,389,266 of JARVLU010000002.1, read as the reverse complement.
AATTCATTAGGAAAACACACGCGCGCACTTTGTGGGAAGATTTTCAGCGCAGGCTTTACATTACTTAGAAAACGTTATTAAATGATCTACATGCGCAAGAGCTCTGTGTTAAAGAAGCAGGGAATAATGGGTGAAAACGTCTATAGCGTGTAACGCTGTCCTCCACCAACGAGCTATTAACGAGTGCTAAAAGAGGTGAACGATGTGCCCGAAAGCTGAGGGGTTTTCATTAGTCATCCTGCAGCATCACCCGAGTCACAGGGAGGCACAATTAGCCTCACGGCTTTGAAAGCAGCAACCTCTCCTCTGCTCAACCAGTTGTGCGGCGATGTTGTCACAGTTTGACAGGATGCAACGGAAATGATGTCTGTGCGCGACGTCGTTGTCAGCTTCACTTCTCGAGCGCCATTCTCTCGCTCACTAGTGCTTTGATATAAAATACATTTGTACCATCGCGGCATATCTGGCTGTTATAATTAGACGGTGGGAGCAGATTTCACGAGGAGACACTACATATGATCTAATTAGCATTGTATTAAACCACTAAATCAAAGTTGTAGCGTGCGTGCTTTTGTTAGAGGGTTCTTTCATCTTTGGGGGATTGTTGTAAAGATTGTTAGTGTCATTAATGCCTCTTGAAGACTCCAAATGAGCTGGAATATTAAGTAGATGACTGACACACTGCAGCTCAACTGGATATCACTTTTGAAGATTTATTTTAATCTTTCGGGGATTTTTTTAATTTTTTTTATTTTTTTTAATTATTTTTTTTGCACCACCAGCAGCCACTGATAAAAGAGACATATCAAACAAATATCCATAACAAAGCTGAGTAAAGCTCTTGTGAACAACCACTTAACTTCACATTTACTTAGCTCACAGTTAAATATCTGTGAGCCACTGTGTTGATATTAGGGCTGCACACTGTCAGGAACATATGCAGTTGTGTTATCGTTAGTAATAAATCCATATTTATCTTAAGCCTCTCTTTTCTTCTGGCATCACAATGCTCAGATTAATTTCAGTGTTTTAACATTCTAGCCACCATCATCTAAATCAGCTGTGGACATTTAGACCAGTGGGTATTTATCTGACTGGTTACGTACCGCACGTTACCTGAATGCAGTTTGTCTTTGTGAGTCATTGCAACCGATAAAAATAATATACACAGTGATGTTGCAATGGTGTGGCGGCATGAGGGATCAGTTGTTAGAGCTGTTGCCTCTCAGTGAGAAGGTTGCTGGTTCAAATCCTGGCCTGGGACCTTTCTGGGTAGAGTTTGCATGTTGTCTCCATGCGTGTGTGGGTTTTCTCTGGTTACTCAAGTTTCCTCCCACAGACCAAAAACATGCATGTTAGACTGATTGGTAACTCTAAATTGTCTCTAGGTGTAAGAGAGAGGGTGAATGGTTGTCTCGTTTGTCTCTATGTGTCCCTGTGATGGACTGGAGACCTGTTCAGGGTGTTCCCCACTCTTGCACATTGAGAGTAGGATATGGGCACCAGTGACCCCCCGCAAGCAGAAAAGGGAAAAGCGAGTAAAGATAATGGATGGATTCATGAATGGATGGATAATAATAATTATAATGTGTTATGTATTGTCATAATTGTATGTTCCCATACAATGGCGAAATTGGCTCTCTGCATTTGACCCATCCACCACCAGGTGGTGCAGTGGGCAGCTATTGAAAGTGCCCGGGAAGCATTTGGGGATAGGGTGTCCTGCTCAGAGACACTACGAGATGTGCAATGACTGGGGACCAAACCTGGCACTTTCCGGTCCAGGGTAGTCTGCCCTGCCTATACATCATCTCTGCCCCCCATGTATGGTGGATGCATGTATGTATGCATGCATTTGTATGTATGGATGGATGGATGGATGGATGAATGGATGGATATGGTGGCACAATGGTGCAGTGGTCAGAGCTGCCGTCTCTCAGAAAAAAAAAAAAAAATCAGGTTTGCCTCCCACATGGGGCCTTTCTGTGTTTTACCAGTACATTCCCTCCCACAGACATAAGACATGCGTGTTACGTTATTCGGTAACTCTAAATTGTCCCTAGGTGAGAGTGAAATGTTGTTTGTCTCTATGTGTCCCTGTGATGAACTGGAGACCTGTCCAGGATGTACTTCTCACACCACAGCCACTGAAGACAGGTACCAGCTCCCTTACAAGCCTGAATAGGAAAGTGAGTAAAGAAAATGGATGGATACATATTGCACAGACAATAACAGTTGGTGTGAAGCCCACACCAACAACAAATATTGTTTGTTATTCGTTCTTGTCACCAGGCCAATTACTTTTGCCTTAAACTGACTATTCTGGCAAATGAGTTTTCTTGAGACTGCTGAGATGTACATTTCCTTTTAGCACCATAAACTACGACAAAATATCCACAAACACAATCGAAAGCAATGAGTCAGGTTTCAACAGACACAGGCCTTGATGGTAAACTTCAAAAGGGTGCAATCTGGACAAGTGTGGCAGCAGACAAGAGCAAATAGTAGGAGGGAGAAAAAAAAAGAAAAAGAAAAGGTAGTTCTGCAGGGAATGCAACATGCTGAGCCTATTCTTTCATGCTCATGTGCACACACAAGTAGATTCACTCAAAAACAGCTTCCCGTCACTGATAGCCCAACAACCTCCTCTTATTTATTTTCTTCCTGTCGTGATACGTTGATAAGTGGCAACGAGACCAAACAGAGAAAAGTAAGAAAACAACAGCAATACAGTCATTTAAATGGAGTCTATTTTGAGTCGGGGACAGGTTCTCTTTCCGTTACTGAATTAATCAAATCCAAAGGACATCATCTTCAAACTCGACATCCCCCTAAAGGCGAACAACTCATTCGGTATGCAGCGGAGGAAGCTTCACAACATCCTAAAAATACAGCGCTCCTGGAAGAGAGGTGCTCTACCAGTATGAAGAACTAACAGGCCCATGGGAATAGACATTGTGATTAGATGCAAAAACTCAGCTTTCATAAACAGCATTAGTCTTGTTAGACAACCCACCCCTCCCAAAGACGCAAGACCTCTCTCTGTTTTGCAAGGCAGGGAGAAAGCATTGCTTTATTTGTGATTTAGTTTCTGAAGCTCTTTAACCCTGCATGTTAAATACTCGCAGGCAAGAGCTGCTCGCTGTCTGACAGGTGTTTCGACAGAAGCTGCAACTATCAGTCGGTCTTTGTGTCAAGTTACAAAAAGTCATGTTTGTGTTGCTTTGTTTTCACTTCATGAGCTAATCAATGTTCTCCACGTTGTTGCTATGAATTAATGATGAAACAATTTCAACAAAACACCCAAATCAGCAAATTGATGATTTTTATTCTTTTTATGTTTATGAAGTTGTTCGATTTCTTAACTGGAGTTAGTAGGAGAGATTACATCTCTCCAGTTTTAGTTTCTCTCCACTGGCTCCATGTCAAATCCAGAATTGAATTCAAAATCTTACTTCTAACCTACAAAGCCCTCAACAACCTAGCTCCATCTTATATTACAGATCT
>JARVLU010000002.1:24345210-24359153 GCA_031762415.1 Simpsonichthys santanae | reverse complement strand
TCAAAAGACCATTACAGAGGCCCCGGGGCCCCTCGCCTGGCTGTCTGTCAGAGGGATCGTTAGCACCCAGAGAGGAGCTTTAACCCGGCGGGGGGGGGGGGGAAAAGCTTGTCAAGCTTAGCTTTATTGAAGGTCAGAATAGCCTACTTGCAATGTGGGCAGTCTTCCCCTTAAGTCATTTAGCTTTAATTTCCACATCTGATATCACAAAACGTGCTCCATGTAAGAGGGATAAGCTTAGCATTGGCCCGAGCTAAAAATAATAAGTCTTAGATGTTAAGAGACCAAGGTCTGTTCTCCCAAGTCATTAGCTGAGATAGCCGTTACGCTGACTTTTATTCCCTGAGAGGAATGCAAGAGGAACGATGCCCTGCCCGTTCTTGCTTTCAATGTCATTCCAAAGAGTTTCCTCTACTCGCGATAATACAAGATTTTTCCAGAAATACTATCCAAAAACAAAAGATTACTGACACGATTAGGTGTTTTTATTCTCTCTTAATTTGATGATGCTTGACGTTACAAGTGGCTCATTTAGTCACCAAGTCAGAACCTATCAAGTCACTTTGTGAATCGTTATCCGAGAGCGCTCCCCAACAGTTGACAAGCTGCCATATCTACATTTAGATAAGAGCATCTTCAGCGCACACAAGAGAGATACTATCAATGCCCCCTGTGAAAGAAAAGATGAGAAAGTTTAGCAGAAAGGCTCATCAAAGAGCTCAATTACGGTAAACAAGAATAGTTAATTTGTTGCCACCAGATAATCAAACTGGATTAGGGAGATAAAAACTGATTTTAAGGTGGTGTGGCAGGGAACTTGGCGAGTTAGCAGAAAGCTTTCAAGAAAAAAAAAAAGTCATACGATGCCTTCTTAACTCACACTGGGATATTTGATACACAGTCACTCATCCTGCCCCTTTGACAGCAATGAAGGTAAAAAGTTAGGGGCTATAAAAATGATATACATGACAACGGCATTTCATCATGCGTTGTACCGGCTCCCAGATACAGTACTCGCTGTTAGCTCAGGACCCAGAGGAGCTTCTGTATCTTCATGATAAACTCATCTGGCATGATTTATTAACTAGTGAATCACACTCTGCTCCTGCTTCATAACACACACACACACACATAGGCGCGTGCTACTCTACAATTTCTCTGGAACAGTAAGCCTTTCCACAGGGACAGTCAAAGTCATTAGCACCTCCAAACTTTTTTCCATGCTAATTTTTGCTTTGATATACTGCGTAGCTCGTTTAAAAACATGGTTCTGAAACTAGAAAACGTCTAATACCCAATCAAAAGTCTCAGCTCCATCACACAAGATAAGTCTCTATAATTCGTGCAAAAGTTAGTAAAGTTTCTTGGAAAACTTATCTTTCAAGTTCTTCAGAATTTTTTTTTTTTATACTTGTAGCACTTTCAACTTCTCTTTTATGCTGTAGATTCAGAGTGCGCCTCCTCATCGGAGCTTTACTAATGACCTTGTGGAGGTTAAACTAAGGCAGCTGTCTTATCACATCCGCCCTACCTAGGTCTCAAGCGATCCATCGGGTGCACTGCTGGCACTGGACTGCACAAAGAATGCTGGCATCATTTAATTCTTTGAGCCTCCATCTGCCACAACTCTGACCAAGGGGCTACTTCTTATTTTAGACCATCTATTCGTATCCTCGCATTCGTGTCTGCTTGTACAGACCCCCACCGGCCCATCATCCCTGTCCCATTTACCCCTTACATCCACTCTTCAAGCGCAAAACTTCTGCTCCCAAGGTGGAGCTGGGCTGAACTCTATGAAGTAGACTGGAAACATCCGTGTCCTTCCCCAAACTTTGTCAGGTGAAGGATAGTGGTTCTGCTCTAATGGACAGAGAAGCAGCTTTGCCCTCTCACTTACACAGCTCTTTAAAAGGAAATCCCAGACAGCCGGCGCAACAAAACCAACAGTCCAACACTTTTTGTAACACTTTATGATGGGAGCAGATTAGTAATGTTACACAAAGTGCAAGATGTTTTAATATTTTAAAAATTATGCACATTTGTGTCTGCTTTTCCCTCTTTGATTCAATGGCAAATCATCAAAAGAAAACAGGCTTGGCATTTTAAATTCCCAAACATTTTTATTCTCCCTACTAAGAGAACTATAACAGATTCCAAAGCAATATATTTTTCTGTATTACATGCAACCATCTATGCTCATTTGTTCCACTCCTTCACTCACAAATACGCACACGGTAGTGCCCGTAAAAAACACATTGTGCCTTATGGCTTTGGCTATGCTAGGAAACATAAAACTTTCAGTATTAATGGAATATACCAGACTTTAAACTACAACATATGCAAAAGATAAATGATCGTCATGTCAAAGATTTTTTTCAAGTGAACCAAAAAGACTTACAGTCACAGTGACAATATATTACCAAGGTAAAATGGTTTCATGTAATTGACTACATATGTATCCAGATTGAGATCTGGCATGCAGCTGGAAGTCATGTGGAGACGGTTAAATTTTGCACTCCACAGAATGTGCTGTGGTGCTCAATAAACTACAACAAAACACATGGCTGAACAGCTTCAGTGTGATATAAATTCACACTGCACCTTATTTTCTGCAGGCGTTTGTAGAAATAAACACTTTAGGCGGAAAAAATGCTTCGTTCAGAGACTTTGTAATAAAAAAAGACAGCTGTCCGTAATAATTATCTGACATCGCCTGACATGAGCACACCTCAACATCGTAGCTTCTTTAACCACCTTGTTGGCTGAGCTGTTAGGTGCAAACACACAGGCAAGCCAAGCAGAGAAAGACTGCCAAAGAAATGTCTGGCAAAAAGAAATACGCCTCTCCTGCTGGATAGGATAAATCTTCATGGTAAGAAAGTACACCTGAGGCTCCTTCTGTACCAGAACAGTTGACTTTGACTTTTCTCTTTTTGAATATATCTCACAGGAGGAACCAGATTTACTGTAATCATGTAAAACTTTGAACTTATGATGTAAACTTTTTTCAACGGGTGATATTTATTTAAGTAATTTAAAAAAAACATGATCTATCACACTGCTGAAAGAACAATCCGCTACATAAAACATACCCTGTTGGTCTGTAACCTCCATTGTTTTGAACCTTTGACTTGCTTTTGTTCCGTGTGTCTCTTAGCTGAATTGTGCTATTTTATTGTCTATTCTCCATCAGGTGGAGCAGACAGTGCTTTAGTGAAAGTGAATTGTTCTGTGTTTTAAGATTACTCCCTGGAGTGCGCATTGCAGCCCTACACCATTAGTTTGGAATTTAAAGGCGTGCAGATAAATAAATCATAATCCCGTGCTCAGCACTTCTCAGTCACCTTTTTTGTTGTATCTAACACCCCCTATTCCCGGCAGGCTGGGCACAGTAAGGCATGTAAGATCTGTGATGCTCCGGAGAAAGGAAACAAACAGGTAGTGGAAACCTCAGCGGGCGCAGCATCTCTGTGCAGTGCCTTCATGACTCTGTCCTATCAAAGCAGGTTGCGAAACCTTGCTGCAGTTCGCTGGTAGTCCCTTGCTATGCACACTTAGCGGCCTCTGGGAAAACCACTCCAGGTGCTCATTGACTTGCATGAAGGCTGACTTTAGTTCTCACGCTGGTGCATTCGAAAGACTGATGAGCTGCTATTGATCTCTTTGTAGAATTTTTTTTTCTCCAGAAGATTATACAGTTAATGGCAAAAAAAAAAGGGATTTTTCCAATTATCTTCATTGGTTGCTATCCTAGCAATAGAAATTCAGCATTCTTTTCACCATCAAAATTCAGCATTCTTTTCACCATCAACCCTCGTTAACGCTACCAGCGGAGACAGCTTGAAAAAGAGCCGGTTCCATTGTTCATAGAAATGAAAAAGTAGACTCCCATTACACACAAGTGCTGAGAGATGCCCAGCATAAGTGAGATGCCGTTTGCTTTCAAGGACACCTAAGATCCCAAGGTACTTGTTGAAGAGGAGGAATATTATTAACCCCAGTGGCATGGCTCTCCATTTCTTTATATTTCACAGACAGAACCGTCAAACTATTATACTGCAACATTTCTTCAAATGGTGAAAGCTAATTTGACTTGGGAAAAATTGTTCTGCGTAAGGTCAAAACAATGCCACAACAATGGCGGAAATGGGACATTTTAAAAATAACTTGTCAGAAGTGGAAACTTCTGAAACACAAGCTGTTCTTTTTTTTCTAGGCCAATGTGCACCAGCTAGCCATGACTGGACACTCATCAAACTAGAATAGGGAAGAAACACACCTTCACATTAGAGAAATGTCAGATCAGTTGATAAATTCATAACTTACTTATAGATTTTCTTCTGCACAAAGTGATTTTAAAAAGACCTTGAAAGTGATTATAAAAAGTTTCCTTTTTGCGTACCTGTTTAGTATCTACTATTACATTTGTCTGGTGAAGCAGGGGTTGTTAAGAAGCTTTAATATCTGTTAACTTCCAGCTAGTTAGACATTAGGAAAAACTTAATTCTGCTTGTAAAACAAAAATAATAGTTATTTTACTGTTTTTAATTAAGAAAATGCCACAGGATGAGATGAGGGCTCATTACGTTGGCACTAGAAGTAAGATCTTGTAAACAAGTACATAAAGACTGATCATTTGGTGAGCAGCTGAAGCTACAAGATAAGTTTTATTTTTATTCTTCAGTTTTACAGATGAGATAATGTGTCCAAAGTAAGTGTCCTTAGGCTTTTATGAAAGCTCAAAAGCTGCATTTTTATCATAAGAATATAAAAGTTAATTGTGGTAAAAATAAAAGAAAGTCAACAAATCGAACAAACAAAATTAGTTGGTGACATAAGAATTGTTGTCAGAGAGTAAACATCTGGAATTGTCAAAACAGATTGTCAATCGTAAGAAAATTTGTATGAGATTCATAGAGGTGTTGTTAATTTTACTAAAGTTTGGTGCTGATTAAAACTTGACTTCTATCTCACTGCTCTGATTCTAGAAAACTAACATGCTTAGAATATATGTCTTGTTCAAATGAGAATAATTATGAAGGCACTTATGGAGAAAGCCTGGCCAGAATCATTGAGAACCACTATCACAATGGAGAAGGGCAAGGAGAAAAAAAATGGCAGTGGTTCTTCATAGTTATTTAGAAGCAGTGCAATTAAATAGTTGGTCTGGCAATGCAAGTTTGACTTCCTTGTATGCCTACAAAATTCTCTCTGCTAAAAAATATAAAAGAAGAGCAGATCATCTCTAAATCATGTTTTATATTCAATATAAGTTGCATATTATAACCTTCATAATACATTTAAAAGCACACAAAAAAGACAGAAATGTGTATTTCATAAATGTTTATGCTATTTATGCTATAGTTCACAGTGAGTCTGACAACCTAAAGGTCAGAGGTCATAGTCAGGGGAGTGCATCTTCATGCATGCATTTGTCCAAAAATAATTTTAAGAGCTAATGAAAGTGGATGGCCAGTCATGAGTGTTTGATGCATCCGTTTGTTTATAAGTTTTTATTTTAGTGAAAAGGATCCACAAAAACCTTTGATTCACATTTAAATTAAAGTTTCTGTAAATCAAAGTACAAACTGTACATACAGTAGTGCCAATTCATGTAATCTCAGGAAACTGTACAAAAACATTCACATACATTACAAAAGAAGTGTTAAAAGAAGTGTCAGATAAAAAGTGTTAACTTATTGGCTCAGGATATCTGCATTGTGTTCAACAATTTCTATATAATAACTAAAAATAGTTTGAAGAGCAGATAGAAAAATGACACATCGATTGACATGTTTTTTTTTTTTTTTTTTTTTTGTTTTTTAGAAATGATCAATGAGTAATAATCACTGGGGTGCTAAATTACAAAAAAAAAAAAAAAGACATTTTGGAATAAAAATAACAATAATAAAAACAAAAAAGACCAGACAAGAAAAATGTTTGCCCACATGATTAAAAAGGATGTACCTGATGTAATTCATTATCAGCATTTGTATGAGACACTTCATCCACATCCTGTACACCTCTAAAACATCTGGCTATTGACCTCTGCTGCTGAACCCTAAAATGACTTGAAAAGGAGAAATGTAGCAGGAACTCAGGCTAAGCAGGTGTGCTTTTTCCTCTTGTCTTTTTCTGTACAGGACATGGCAGTTTGACAGTATTCTGTCTCCCATCCTTAGTGACACAAGACTCTGGAGCTCCCCTATAATTAACCCGGGCTGCGCTCCAGCCCAGGTAGTGCAGGAGAGGAGGCCTGCTGACTGCCAGCATGTCTGGCAGACACCAGCCATTCCACAAAACCTGGAGATGATACTGCTCAGGAGACACTTTGACACTCTCTACTGCGTACACAGTGGACTCAGCAGAGCTACAGCCAACAAACCCATCTGTGAAACCCATTATTAGATCACTGCTAAAGACTCAACCAAGACCCTCCTCGACTGAATTCTGCAGGTAGCTTTTAATCTGTACATGCAATAATTCCATCATCTAGCTGATGTGTTTTTCGTACATAACTCTAATTTCCTGAAACATATGCAACATCTGGAGGTTTGTTTACATTGTTCATAGGATAAAAGTACTAAAAATAACAGGATGTATATGCTTTGACCAGATAAGCATTAATAAAAGAAATGCATGCAGCATGCAGAGGTTCAACTGCATCCAGCAGATAATAGTGAGTCTGGTTCAGGAAACGTTTTCACAGCAGCATTCAGAGGAGCTGAGTATTATTGTGGTTCAGCATTTCTTTAAAAGGGCCCCTAAGAGCTCTAACATGCGAGGTATCATCTCAGTCGTTGTTGGATAAAGAGAATCCATAAGCCTCTCATTGTTTGCAGTTTGACCAGGTGCTTGGCTCATAAAGCCCCTCCATTCATCTGCCAAAAACTGCTGGCTTGCACACAACACCTAAAACATCTCTCTTGTCCACTGCTCTGGAAATACATTTATTGAATGTGTTGAAACACAAACAGAGTCGTGTAAAACAAGGACAATTAAAGTTGTGGACACTGCTTACACGTCTTACCGCACTCATCTCTGTTTCTTTGTCAAGATCGGTTAATCAAATTTAGTTTTGTCCCAGTGTGAGTTATTGAACTTGGTTATTTTACTTGCTCGCAAATCAATTCAATGCAGTTTAAAAATACTTTACTAATCCCAGAGGGAAATTAAGTTTTGTCGTAGCTCATCATCCTGGTTTCATTCAATAGTTGTTGGATGCTGATAGCTGTGGTCAGGAAGGATCTCCTGCAGCAAATCCGAAGAATCTGGCCACAGATCCATCCACTCTGATCCAGCTTGCTGTCAGATCCGGCAGGCCTCTCGGTCCTCCTGGGCAGTAGGGCTGCCCGAATGCTGGGCAGAATTCCTCCCTGAGCAATGGTCCCTCCTCCCAGAAGTCTGCCGAGCTCCTCGTCACCATGGACAGACAGCTGAAAGTGCCAGGGGACGATCCCGGTCCTCCCGTTGTCATAAACCAATTTTCCCACCAGCTCCAGGATCTCTGTGGTCAGGCACTTGAGCACTGCTGCCAGGTTGACGGGAATTCATCTACGGCACCTCTTTTTCAACTCATTTGGGAATTGGGGCTGTAGTTGAGGTATTTGAGCTTTTAAGATGTTAATCGGCTGCTCCTGGTCATTAAAAAAAAAAAACCCACCTTGTTGCAATGATTACACATCATAACAAATGCCCAAGAGTAAAAAGGTTTTGGTAAAAATCCTCCCAGCTGCGCAGCATCTGATACCAGGGGAAATAATCATCTAAAAAAAGTGACTTGAATCCAGAAAAAAGAGGAAGCATTCTCTTCCCTCTCCTGTTCTCCTCTTGCTTTTTTTGCTCTGTCTGTGTATCAGAGCTCCTATTTTACACATCTTCTGAAAATAAAACTACTGTGGATCTGATCAGCTGGACTTTCAATGCAATCTACAAAATATGTTCAACAAAGCGACAGGGTCCATGGAGAGCCCTCATGTTCCGCTGAGAATCTTAGGAGGACACCAAAGACATATACAATATGATTTATGATAACAGGTTTCCTGCTTTTTGGAATCGTCTGGTTCCTGGTCTATCAACATACGAGACAGCTGCAGCTCATTTGGCCCTTGTCAGGCTGCCTGTCTTGTGAAGGTTTGGTTTGTGCTTTGAGAACTCAAAATCAGCTGATTTACGAGCTAAACTACAAGAAGGAAGTGATATGTGAGAACTACAGGTCACCTGAGGCTTTGGGACTCGCCAGCACGAAACGACCTTGGAAGGGCTCGTAACCACGGACCAGCAGAATGCATCCTAATCTGACCATTTTGGATCTTGAAAGTACCAGTAAGACTCAAGACTGACAAGAACAAACAGTCTGCCTGAAAAAAAATTAACAATTGTGGTTTATCTGAATCTGATTCCCCTTGTTGGCCTTGAAAACAGGCCCACATATCAACTTATCCAGGGAAATGTGTAAACTAAGGAAAAGTTTTGTCTATCGCACCCCTCCACCCCACCCTGAGAACTTCTGTGGAGGCTTTTCAGAACTGTGCTGGCTGACCAGCATATTATCAGGACAATGGGCTTGTCATCAAATGCATATGTAATGTGTTCATAAATGCGCTTGTTGGCAGAGTTTTTTTTTTTATGTCTTAATACTTTGTATTTTTATGTAATGCCACAATATTTTCCTCATGGCTTTTCCCCCTTTTCTATCTAAAAACTATTCTGAAAAGGATAAGAGGCCACGCTATCATAACAGCAGCTACGTGCACTCCGCCCATCTTTCGGACGACTGTACAAACATATTCTCGCTGTATCTCGGTACAATGATAATAAAGCTTATTCTTAGTCTTATTCTTCTTATTAAAAAAAAAGCACAGAACAGCACAACGACACTGTTGTTTCTGCCTTGTGACGACTTTAACTCCATAAATTAAATAGGTCTCTTATAAAGACCAGAAGTCAATTAATGTTTAATTTGACTGCAAATTAAACAGAGAGAAAAACAGGAGTTTTTTTTTTTTTTCTTCTATTAGATTAACTTCAGCCCGTTTCAAGGGAGCATTACACCAAAAGTGCTGCTTACCCCTCACCTTCCATTTTGGCTGCACTTTTTCTTTCAAAATGATTAATTCATGAATGGATGACTGCACAGGCCTGGTGAGCTGTTTAATGGTTCTTTTACACTGCTTTGAAAACAATGACTCTCATCATATTTACTCATTCCATTTGATTCTTTGGATTTGAATAATTTAAATAATTAAAACATGGGGCATCGCATATTTACTTTTGAGATGTTGACTTCTTTTCTTTAAAATTACTTGCAAATTCCCTAAACATGTTTTCATTTGTGTTTATCACACTTTAAAAAAAAAAACAACTTTTGATTAAACCTCATTACAGGCTGCCACCCAACGGGCAGTGTGCTTTTCTTTCCATAAACCAGATCCAAATAATGTTCTAATTAAATCAAATAAGCTCACAAGACAAGTTTCAGACAAATATTAACAAGATCTTGGCAGGCTTATATATCCTGCTTCACTTTCTAAAATCTCAGAGGTGCTTTAAACTTGTTATAAACTATAGACAAACACTTTTTAAGAAATTTTACAAAACAACCCACAACACAGCACCTAAGCATCTAAGATCATAGCCTGAAATTCCTCAAATCTCTTTTCTCAGCTCTATCAAATCAGTGTTCACAGATACACAAACATTAAGGAGCCAGCAGCGACGCTTATTAAGCTTCAGCACGTCTACCTGCAGCACATGATCACGGCACAAAATCACCTTCTGTAAAATAGCTAAAAGCTCATATCTACGTAACTATCAAAACCAATCAGAAATGTAAAACCAAAAACCCTCGGAGATGCCAGGCCTTTCGGATTCTATCTACGTTTTCCTCTTTACAGTAACGATGTAATTTCATTTCCCATTAAATACAGCGTGATGGAGGACTGATGGCTCGACGTGGACTGTCGTTAAGGGTCAAACAATATCCAAACGCCTGACGCCGGCTGAAACCGCCCAGCACTCCTCAAATCAGCTGGGTACAAAATACCCTTCTGTTCCCACTGTCACCTCATGGTACCTTCACGCTTTGTGGATATATCTGGGGAAGGGGTGTGTGTGTGTGAGGGGGGGGGGGGGGTGGAGTGGGGGCAGAAAGCAGAGGCTGAGGAGTCTGGGTAAATTAACCAAACCACTTAGGTGATTTCAACTAAAATTAGCAGTGCAGCCTGTGGGCTCCATCAATTCTGAACTTGCTCAAACTCTGACAAGCATGGGGGAACTTCCCCCCCCCCACGGCCTTTATCTAGAAGCCCCCACTCACCACCTGCCTCCATCTTGCTTTCGCTTTATTTTCGCCTTACATCCTATATTCTGCTTTCTCTCCACATTTTACTACAGAAATCATCAATTATAGCCCTCTTAAACATTTGCACAGCCAATACCACTTTATTATCTTTACATCCACTTTTGAATTTCGGAGCACAACAGCCTTAAAAAAAAAAAAAAAAAAAAAAAAAAAAAAAAAGAAAACCTGCTGTTTTTTTGTTTTAAAAACAAACGGGGATGTTGTTTAAAACTGATTTTATTTTTTTTACAATTCACAGTCGAGGTGAACTCATAATTGCGTGTTAGCTGCAAAACTACTGAGTGAGATGAAACAACAAGCTTCAAATGCAAACGGCTTCTTTGGAAACTACACAACAATTATTCGCTACACGTCTGAAGCAGTGTGCTTTAAAAAAAAAGAAACACATCTGGTGTAATGCATAATATCTGTTTGGCTGCAGCAGGATGGTAAAATCAGAGGGTAGTATACAAAGCAACTGTTAGAACATTGTTCACAGACATTTATCTGAATCCTGCTGATGCAGTTTCTGTCTTTCTGCTCTTTTGACCAGTTTACCCAAACCGACAACAAGTGACCAATGATTCAGTCAATTGCAGGTATTCTTGAAATCAAAGCTTAAATGTAATGCTACTTAAATTGGTGATATGTGACTTATCTGTGCTGCTGATTATCTCATGCTGCTGTGTTCATTCATACCCATCTAGTCACTACAGACTCATGTTCAGGCTGCTGTTTAATAAACCCTACTTTTTCACATTATTAGTGTTTACCGTACATCTTATATCTTTTATTGTATTTTTTAGCATTCGTTAGCATATATCTTAGTTTATAGCTTAGATCCTTATTTACTGTTTCTTTTTGAATGAATAAATGAACTTTATTTAAAAAGGGACAATGTACAACTCAAACATAAAGGTCACCATTTGATGTGCTGTACCAGATTATGGCAAAAGCTAATTCACATCTGCAGTCCCTTGACAAGTTTTTAAAAAAGCAGTGGATTTACAATGCAATAATAAAATAAAACAGACAATAAAACACTATAAAATGCTTACAAATCACAATACGCAAACACACAAACAGACTCAATCATTGGCACACACACAGTCTTACAGTTAATGTTTGCATACCTGAGCAGTTTAACAGTTTTCAAATTAAATTTGAAAACTCTCAAAGAGCTGCAGCTCCTCACATCATCAGGCAGTGCGTTCCACTGATTAGTAGCTTTTACAGAAAAAGCCGATTGCCTGGTAATATACGGCAAAATGGGATGACGCAATCTCTCACAGATGATATCCTCGTGGCTTGGATTGTCTCCAAGCAGCGAGTACCGGGTATACACAAAATCATTTATATTTTTTTACTATTGTTGGATGTAACTGGGACCCTGAGTGCACAATTTTGTTCCAAACTACGTGAGATGTGCATGACAATAAAGACACTTGAACTGAACTTGAAGCTTTAAAGCTCAACTTGTTAGAAGGGAGGTATATTTTGAGTTCCATAATATTCTTTATCATATTTAAATAATTTAATTTGAAATATTTATAACATTGAACTTTTGACATTAATTGACACGTTTTATTTTTATTAGTAAAATGATCACTACAGACAAATAATAGACACTGTGTGGAAACCATTTAGGATATTATAATAAAAGGTAAAGCTTGATTGGTTATTTTGAAATGAGGTGCTGATTTTATTTTTATTTTTCTTCTGTGAGACACTTTGTAGAGTGTAGATTTCTGGGAAGAAAAGGGCTGGGAACTATCAATTTGGGGAGCAAATCAGTATTCTCAACCGTTAATTTAATCAATCACAAATGATCAAACAGGCAGAATACTCCAGACTGCCTGAACCCAGACATGTGATCTGTTCAGGGTGTACAGCGGTTGCTGGAGACGTCTCGTAACCCAGGAAGGGGAACTGGGTAAAGAAAATGAATAGATGGGTGTCTGAACGCACAGTGAAAAGTTAAAATAGAGCTAAAGTCAATAAATAGACTAAGTTCTTGATTCAACATTCAAATTGCCCTTTTCTTTTCTTTGCTCTGAATGAAGCGACTCCGAGCGCTGCTGAGACCGACACTGGTGCAAACTGGCTGCTACACTAACAAAACCAAGCAACTGGTTTTTTAACATTAAATTTCAAATGTATAAATCATCTCTCCCAGAGATTACCCTACCCACAGCACACATTCTCCAATTTGTTCAATTAATGAGAACAGAGTTCCAATTAAATCGTCATATCCCAGTGAATTTAATTTGAGATGAAACAGTGACACAAGCGGTTGGTGAGAAATGAATGATAAAGGACAGGAATCAAGCTGCTGTCAACATCCAACCATGTTTTAGACTCATAATATAAGAAATCATGTTTATTAAAATAAGCTTTGAAAAAAAACTATATAACACTGTTGTTTAATAGTTTGGCAGCTTTCTTAGCAGTAAATTACATTGTTTTATTCCTTAGAAGAGCGGATGGACTGCACTGGTTTAAGTTTTCATTTACAGTTTGATCACTGGTTACTCTGTACGTTCTTCAACACCCCTAACAGAAGTAATATCATACAAGTGTTTAAACCATACAGGGGTCAGTACAGTGGCACGGTTGGCAGAACTGTTGTTGCTTAGTGAGAAGGTTGTCAGATCGAATCCTGTTGTTGGGAACCTTTCTAGGTGGAGTTTGTGTGTTCTCTCCGTGCATGTGTGTTTTTTCTCTGGGTACTCCAGTTTCCTCCCACAGACCAAAAACATGCATGTTAGACTGATTGGTAACTCTAAATTGTCTCTAGGTGTGAGTGAGAAAGTGAATAGTTGTTTGTCTCATTTGTCTCTGTTCAGCCCTGTGATGGACTTGAGACCTGTCCAGGGTGTCCCTTGCCTCTCGCACAGTGATTGCTGTACATGGGCACCGGCGACCCCCGTGACCCAAAATGCAAGAAGCGGTTAAAAGTTAATGGATGGATGGGATATTTTGTCCCTCGTTTAAGTCTGACTAAGTCTGACTTTCCTTTGGCTTCATCAGTGTGATATAAAGGGATATCGTTGTCCACTAAGTGCAATGGTCTATGGTCATCCAGTTACACAGTATATGGCTGCAAATTCAGTATTACAGTAGCATATAGCAGTGGTCCCCAATCTTTTTTGCACCACAGACCGGTTTAATGTCAGACTATGTTTTCATGGGGTGAAAGTCCTACCCCAGAGAATTTTTGATAAAATAGATGCCATTTCCTGCATTCTGGTGTATTTTAGAAAGTTTTATTACAGTAGATTAACAAGAAACAAAATATGTAAACTCATTGAAATGACTGCAAAGCTGCAGCTCTGCCTGTAAGGGCCGTTCACTTCAGGACAAACTGAGGTCGCTGATTTGTCAGTTATAATCGTCAACATTAAAAGAAACAAACATTTGAAATCTATCAGTCTGTGTGTAACAAATGAACAAGTTTCACTTTTTGAACGGATTTACTGAAATAAATCAACTTTTTCACAATATTCTAATTTTATGACCAGCAGCTGTATTTCAAATGTACTTTTAATCACTTTATGTGTGATTTATAAGTGTATTAAGTGCAGGATCATTTCTCATTTAA
>JARVLU010000002.1:24329633-24345110 GCA_031762415.1 Simpsonichthys santanae | reverse complement strand
ATGTTTCAAAATAAAAGTTTTTTTTTTTTTTTTTTCTGTGCAGCCCCGTACAAATTGACCAACAGCCTGGTACTGGTCCGTGGACCGGTGGTAGGGGACCATTGGCACATAGCACCTTTTACTTTTCCCTGGGTTCTACTAAATGCTTCACAAGGAGTTTATTTATTATAGAGTATAACTGTGTCAGAATGTATTATTTTATATTGTAAATACACCATTGTATTTTGTTCAAACTTCTACAGCACATACAGTTTTGAACAGTGTGAATTAAAATGTTACATTGGAAAAAAAAAAAAAGTTAGCTGCTGTCGTTAGTATCACAATTTCAGCTTTCTCCTCTGCTCTTAGCGTAAAAAGGTTCAACAACCCAGCAGACTACAGGAAGCATACAGAAAAATCTCAGACTGCAGAGGATAATTAATACAGCAGGACTTGCTGCACTTTACGTATAATATGTTTTTACAAATGGTTCAAAGTATTTTATATTCCTCTTCTGTTTATTGACAGGGCAATCACTTCTGCACCACACAATTATCCCCCTCAAACTCACAATGTGTCAACAGCCTTAACAACAAATGCCCACCTGCTACAACAAAACGGGTCTGCAGATCTGAATAGTTATGCCAAACAAATTAAATTCTGTTATGTTCCAAACATTTTTAGCACACTTCATCCAAATATCCAAGCACTGTTAAAATCTTGACAAATTTGCATTGAAACTCCAATATTTTTTACGGGTTTCAAAGACCCGTAGAAACAGAGTTACCAAAAGGCATCTCAGACGTATGAAAACAAAGACATCAGCTCAAATTAAGATTATATGATCACAACACGGAACACCCTAACAACCAGCTGCTCTTTCTTTTGCCATTATGCAACCACCAACATCTGTTTCTTTGCACTGACTGTATTTGTAGCTTAACGCAGCAGCATTTTATCCTGCAAGAACGTTGATTTTATCTAATTTAATCAGTTCAAATGAGAACAGAGATCAAAAATCATTTGAGAACATAAAGTCCATATCTAATAACTGAAGGATAAATGTTCTAACATGCAAAGTGGTTAACTTTTCTCTACTCCCCCAGTGGTATAACTTATTTGCCCAAATGTTCTATGAATTAATTTTACCTCACCCTCCATCTTCTGCTGGGCTAGGACTGGTAAATGTATGCAGACAAATATTCTCATCTCTTTTGGGAACGTCTATTGGAGGACATTTCTTTAGGAATATGGAACATTCTTTATTCGGCATAACAGCTTTCTGCAAACCTATTGTTTTGAGTTGACACGGTGCTCCACGAAAGCATGTCAGCTCTTATATCAAATTCGCCATTCTGACCTCCGCCCTAGTTTCAAGTGGGGGGAAAAATAGGAGTCCATACGAAACAGAGTGCGAGAGGGTTGGAGAGAGTGAAGACAAGAGAAGTTATCGAGAGAAGCTTTCCAAGGACAAATCTAACTTCCTAATAGAGTCTCCAGAAGCTGGCGTCTTGTGCATGAGTGAAGAAAAGGGCAACAGGAACAACAGCTCCCACTGGGGTGAGAAGACGTGGCAGCGGTCAAGGGTACCAGAAAGATAAGTACAGTAACTAGATAAATGGAAGCTGCACAGATTCATTAATTGTATCAATGAAGCATCTCATGTAGTATTGCCTATTGTGTAGGTATCTTAAAAATAACATAATATTTTCCACTTTCCCTTTAGTTGTTGCCTCTCTAATTAATGTTGATGCTTTTTTCTTGTTTCTGGATGTTAGATGATTTACAACTAAATCTACTGTCATTTCCCCATTTCAACAGCTGCTTTGGTTAACGTGTTTTTCTTTTTTTTTAAAGTGCATTTTTAATGTAAAATTATACTGTCTATTGGTAAATGATTATATAACCTGATGTAACTAAAGAACATGCTTAGTGTTGGTGTAAAACAATATTTGTTGTGTGAATTTAAACACAAATGTCAAGGTTCATGCTCAATAATCCAGGTAAAAAATACAGCATTGTTCAATCAGGTCATCTGGACTGTTTTTGTTTGTTTGTTTGTTTTTTTGGAGAGACGTTTCACCTGCCATGTGAAGGGCTTCATCAGTCTAAGGAGTCACAAACAAACTGTTTTCCCCACTAAGCAGTACACTCCTACAGTGGACCAACCAGTTATCACCAGCAAACTTCTTGGGACACTGTATAGGAGTGTACTGCTTAGTGGGGAAAACAGTTTGCTTGTGACTCCTCAGACTGATGAAGCCCTTTGAATGGAGGGTGAAACGTCTCAACAACAACAAAAAAGAAACTGTCCAGATGACCTGACTGAACATTGTTAAACACAAATGTCTTTTTTTTTCTTCAATTGTCTATTTGCTTACTTTATGTAAAACGGCTGATACGCAGCTTCTTATCTGAGAATATCATTTTTTGTTCTTTGGGCTGCTCCCTTGTGAGGCAGGTGTGGGTATCATAATAGTGTACTTGTTTCTATACAAGGAAACATTACAAAGGTAGTTTACGCAGTGCGCAACAGTATCATCGAGAAAATCTGTGAGAGCTGACTATGAGACGGGTGTGGGTGCTTCACCTTTCCCACACAATTTTTTTGATGTACGGTCAGCGGGATTTGAACCATTAGGAACCTTTTGATCACAGGCTCACCTTCTCTAACCTCTGAGCCAACGCGCCCTCTCTATCTAAGTAAATAAACTAAGTTAGCAAAAACAAAATCCCTTATGTTATTTCTGGCTTCACAAAGAACTGACAATGTCCTTATTTCAACATATGCCTTCAGAGAGCGTCAAAGCCCATTTTTTAACATTTTATTTGTAGTTCATCAACTTTTATTGAAAGTTACCAACAAATGACAGACGTTTCAGCCTCATGGCACGCCGTCATGTGGGCAGGACTGCAAAGCCAGGCAGTCTGACGAATCCTGAGCCAAGGCAAGCTGGAGGGAAGTAAAAGACACTCCTCAAATGGGCCCGCCAGCTTTCAAAGGAACAGCCATTAGTGAGTGCTCATCAAGAGGGAGCAAGAGGCCCATTGATTCTTCTGGAGAAGCAGAGCAAGCTGGGGAGCTACAATGTTTCAGTGGGAGGACGGCAGGCGGAGGGCTGCAGAGACGAACCCTAGACCCAGTGGTGTATCCGAGTGGAGTCGAGCCTCATGTCTCAGGCATGCTCAACTCCCAGCCCAACTGTCACTGCTGGCAGTCAATTCAGCCCCTTCAAGCACATAATCTGCACTCGTATGGTTGTTAAACACCACACACTCCGGTCCTTCACTCATTCCCTGCCATGGCATTGTTGTGTCTGCCGTCTTTCTATTATCGAGCCATTAAAAGATTTGGATGGAAAAACATTTTTCGGCATATGTCATCTTGATCAGCAACAAGGCAATACGATGGCCAGCAACACCATCCCGTGCATATTTAGAATAGGCCTGCCGCGAAAAACAATAAATCAATTAATCGCATGATGAATGATAATTATCAACCTCATTTTCATTTACCGGCTTTATCGTTTCTTTGCGTCTCTCTCTTTCTAATGAAGACAAAAGGCTCAACGCCGGTGCTCTTCACTGACCACTCCCTTTCTCGTTAAAATCTATTTCAACCGTCCAAGATTGCGTTTTTGGATCGTTAAAAGCAGCTAAGCTGAGAAACTACGCTACGAGCTAAGCTAACAGGCCGACCTTGGGAACAAACCTTTGTCTTGTCAAAGCTCCAAACTTCATGGTTGAAACCCGTGCTTTTGTCTAAAAAGTTGTTTAATCTCTGCAAAAATAAGCCGAGAACTTGTTTACTTATTTTTTTTTTTTATTAAAAGCTTTGCGTGAAAAATGCTATGCTAAAGAGCTCAAACCACACCAAGCGTTTGCCATGTTGCCCTCCCTCCCATTTTTCTTAAAGAGACATGTTGCTCAAATATCCATATTTTTGTTCAAACTGTCTTACACTGCCATCAGGTGGTCAAAAAAGGTACTACACAACAAACAAATCAACATTTTCTTCTAAAAATTGATACTTTTTGTTAACCATCAAACAATATTATCGTTTATCGCAATAATTTCTCAGAAAATTAATCATCCAGCAAAATGTGTTATCGTGACAGGCCTAATTTAGAAAAATATCGTTTTTCATAGTTGGGTGAGGAATTCTAACTTGTTTTTCTGCAAGGAAACACTACAAATGTGGTTTACGCAGTGTGCAACATTATCATCGGGAACATCTATGAGAGCTGACTAAGTCTTGTAAGTCGAAGAACAATCACTGAAACAATCTCAGTGAACATGTCTAAAGTGGCACATTGCCAAGTTGGAGATTCCCACTCGTGGCATTCTCTCTTAATGACAGCGCGATAATGCCATGTGGGTTTAGGTGAGCGAAAAATGGCTGCCTGCTTGATGCTCAGCCGGTTCATTTAATTGGCTAAAACAAAGTAATTTTCAAACGGTGTGGGGGGGCATGAGACGGTAAATGACGGCACAGAAGGTCATTGCTTCTCTTTAACTCTGCTGTGCTATCCACCAACACTCCCAGCACGCCGTGCAGTTAATACTGAGATTCATTTTACACTATCGTTCCACCATCTGCTTCACACACCGAGAACCTGGGCTGCACTAATTATTAAACTGAATACAAAGTCAATTTGATTTCTATTAAGAAAAAAAAATGTGATCTTTAACTCTCAAGAATGCAGAAGTAGATGTTAATGCAAGGAAAAATGAAGATACTGATATGTAACTGATGGTTTAAAACGTACAGCAAAATGTAAACAGACTCAAATAAATGAGAATATTTAAAATAGCGTTAAATGGAGAAAAATAGCAACAAAAAAGGAAAAACAAAGATATTCCACATTTAGCCCTGAGCCATTTGTTGAACAGCTTTTTCCCCAGCCATGTTTTATATGTCAAAATTATATGCACACTTAAGAAACAACAACTTCTACTTCTTCCATGAATAACTTTTAAAAGTGATTACTAATCCTTTCATTTGATGGAAGAATGACGTCTTAGGTTCACTCAGTTTTCTATGATGAATCTAGTACAACATATTACTAATTATCCTTACTAAAACCACTGACTCGATTAAAACCAATATAAAAAATTGTATGGTTCATCACAACCGTTCAAGGAATAGAGCAGAGCTTTTCAAGTGAGACTCTGTAGAAAGGTTACAAACAACGAATACATTGCCTGTTAGCTTTTGAACAACTTCAGTATGGAGAAACAGAGTTAAATTCTGATTACATTGAAGAGCTAACGACTCAAATGGGGCCAACCAAAGTGATTTGTCTTAAAACAACTCCTTCTCACAACCCCTGTTTTTCAGTTTTTGGGATTTAATTAGTTGCTGTTTCCAGTGATATGATTATTTTCTATACTATTTACAGGAACGCCTTTGACTGCTGAAGCCCTCCAGATAGAGGGCGAAACATTTCTATAAAGAAGAAACTGTCCAGATGACCCGACTGAGGATTACTGGATTTGGTACCTGGATGACAAAGCATGAACTTTGTTTTTTTGTTGTTGTTTTTTTCTACATTTGTTTTTTAGCTCTCTTTGTTTTCCCTAAGTTTCAGTCGTTCTCTGTATCTGTCCTCAGACAACTTCTGCTCCTCAGTCCTGCCCCACCCACTTACACCTGTTCTCTGTGATCATTAAGCCAGGTCCTCATTCTATTACTTTGTGCATCAGCTCTTTGTTCATTGCATATTATTTCTTCTCTCTAAATCCTTGCCTAAGTCTGTATTCCTGGGTTCTACCTTACCCTAACACAACCTGACACTTTTATCCCCCACCCCCCCCCACCCCCCACCCAACAACAACAACAAAAGATTTAATCAAACCCAGTTTTAGCAACATTTTCATTGCCATTATAAAAATCTGATTGTATTTCTACTTGAAGAGCCCCAGACTGCACAAGGGGTGCTACAGGTACTGCCACGATTTGCACTTGCAAATAACTATAGAATATAATGTAAATAATTGTGCAATGTAAAATTGACAGAAGCATAAAGACATGAAACAAAGTTTACTTTAACCACTATTGAATTTTTGTGATGGAAGTTGTTTTAAGACGGCACTAATCCGCTTTTGTCTTGGCTTTACTTGGACTAGCCATTAGCTTGTCAGTCCAGTCACAATACAGTAAATTCAAACCTCTAAACTAAAAGTGTTAAAAAGTTAGAGCCAGTAGAATATGATTGTTTATAACTTATTTTACAGAGCCCATCTTTATAAAATTAGAAACATTGATTTAATGTTCCCTCAAGTGCTAATTTAAATAGCACACACTCTTTACCTACAACTCTTTAAATACATTTTATATGAAACAAAATAAAAAGAGAGCATGTTATTAACACGTGTGTATGTGTGTGTGTGCGTGCATGCCTTTAGGCATGTGTCCCTGTTTTCATGCTTACAGAAAAGTGTGTGCGCGCGTGCATGCTTGTGTGTGTGTGCATCTAGGAGATACATGATGCACCTGTGCTAAACAAATGACCTCCATGCCTGTGTGCGTTTTTCCCAGGTGTAGTTGATGCACGGATCATGTGGTGCGGAGCGCTCGGGGCCACGTTGGCTCAATCGTCCTGGGATCGTCTCCGAATGTGGCCCTGAATTTGCATTGAGCGAAGGAACGGTTCACCTCCTCAACACAGCCTTCGATGAATTTAAGGCACAAGGGGGAGGAGTGTGCCGGACCGCTCCCCACCCCCTTTCGGCAGAAGCAGGTGTTATCTGTCTGCTTGAGGACACCACTATCAGTCTACTGTTCATTCTCTTTTGTCTCATCAAATTGACTATTATATGGTCTTATACTAGAAAATATGCTGATAAGTATGTCAAAATTAAACGACGTGTTCTTGATGTGAAGAGTAAATGCTGAGAATGTATTTATCATGATACATTTACTTCAGTCTTTCAGCTTTTCAAAAACAATGAGACAAATTCTCAACGTGTGTTCTGCTGAAATTAGAAACATCTTGTCTAAAAATTATTCGGAAAGACTGGTTCATGCATTTATCACGTCTAGACTGGACTATTGCAATGGTTAATCTGGGTGTTCAAAAACTTCTTTAAAAAGTTTTCAGTTGATCCAAAATGCTGCTGCCAGAGTCTTAACTGGAGTTAGTAGGAGAGATCATATCTCTCCAGTTTTAGCTTCTCTCCATTGGCTCCCTGTCAAATCCAGCATTGAATTCAAAATCTTACTTCTAACCTACAAAGCCCTCAACAACCTAGCTTCATCTTGTATTTGAGATCTTATTGTTCCATATTTTCCTAACAGAGCACTTCACTCTCAGACTGCAGGTTTACTCGCGGCTCCTCGAGTTTCCAAAAACAGAATAGGAGGAAGATCTTTCAGTTATCAGGCTCCTTTATTGTGGAACCAACTTCCAGAAACTGTACATGAGGCTGACACATTGTCCAGTTTTAAGACTTTTCTTTTAGATAAATCCTATAGTTAGGGTTGGCTTGTTATGCTGCCATAGGCTTAGACTACTTAAGGATAAATTTACCTAATTTCCTTAAATGAAAATTGAATAGTGTTCATTTGATACTATTTCTATCATGTGATTCTTGACCTGCCATTGTGTATCTGTTCCTCCTTTTTGTTCCTCTCAAACCCAGCCGTTCAAAGCAGGTGGCCACTTGTCCTGAGCCTGGTCCTGCTAAAGGTTTCTTCCTCAGGAAAGAGTTTTTCCTTTCCACTGTCGCCTTCATGCTTGCTCAAGATGAGAGTCTGTGATGGAGTTAGACTCAAAGCTGCTCCTCAGATAAATGATGTTAATTTATTTGTTATATACATTAATGTTTCTGCTCAGTACCCTGCAATGACTTCTGTTGTGACTTGGTGCTATATAAATAAACTGAATTGAATTGAACGTTAAAACATATATCATGCTTTGACGCTTTGATTAAAAAAATAAAAATAAAAATCAGATCTAACAATAGCACCATGCAGTTTAATTGTCAGATTGTACAAAACGTCTAAAGTTCCTATTTTTAAGTCAATATTCTTTATTTCTTTTCACCATTTGAATGTACTGTATGCCCAATCAATGCTTTTCATTTAAATCTTAAATTAAAATACTTCTTCTTTTTGCTGCACAAATACAGACATACTAATACACTAAAATTTGTCTTATTTATTATCCAGAACACAAAATGAGCCACGGCATCTTGTTTTGACGCATTTAAATGAGCAGATATGAGTTTAATATGAACAGAAGAGGAAAAAAATTATCTCAGTTTTTTTTTTTTTAAATCATTTCATCTTTGACATCAATCATAAGTCTGCCAAACTCCCCTGATTCATTCAACATTTATTAGATTTGCTTTTAAAAGATTCAGTCAGACAAAACAGTATTAGCCAACACGCAGGTCTCTTCAGTGGTTACCTGTTAGATGAAGAATTGATCTGAAGATTTCGACTACGGCTTGAACAAGAAAAAGCGAGGTCTGGCCCCGAGCTATACGGCAAACCTTAAAGCCTTCTGTGAGCTAGCCTGCAGCCTGAAGTTCTCCTCCCAGTCGGTGCAAATGTTTCATTTGAGGCCAAAGATGACCAAGAATTCAAAGCTCTGAACCCTAAACAAGGCTGCTCAGGGGGATCTTATTCAGGCGTGTTGAAATAGTCATTTTTTGCGAGGTTTTTTAATTTGTAACCAAACCGTTAGCTCAAAGATACAAAGTGGCAGAAGCTAAAAAGCACAACACTGTATTTCAAAACTAACTAAATTATGTTTAAAAAAATGCTTTTTGTCACCTGGTTTGAATGAAAATCTGATCAGTGTATGATGGTTAAGAGTTTGAAAGGCACTTTTGTCCAATTAGAAACGTGCAGCATTTTTCCACCTGCCCCTGACAGAGATGAAGTGGTGCTTTCAGAAGACACTTTGGCGCCGAGCCAGCGCCGAGAACCCAAACATGGCAAGTGAAGCAAGTAAAAATTAATGAGCATCACGAGCCACAATGGTTTAATACAAGATGACAATGAATGAGTATTCTTGCGGTTACACTGTTTAATACTATATACCAATTCAGAAAACATATTTGCAACATTTAAAAAAAAAAAAACAGTGAATTAGTGAGGGGACTGCACTCTTATGACATTTAGTTAAAATTAATTTCAAATTTCATTTGAAAGTCATTAAAGATAATTTTTAAAAGTCTTGATTCTGTTGGATTTGGACTTTAATTAACCTAAAATATTTGAATAAAATGTGCAAACATTGTTATAAACTAAAGAGTTCTTAATTACTAACAGTTAACATTAAAAAAAAAATTAGGATATCATCTGGGCATAAAGGCAACAAAATCATCTTGAAACCTCAAGTACTTTACACTGGTAATACAGTGTGGCAGTGGTTCTCAAACTGGGGTGCCCGGACCTCTGGGGGGTCTGCGAGCCGGCACTACAAATTATTACTTTTTTACAAATTTTTTACAAGCATGTATGCTTAACAACCCATTAAAATACACCAAAATACAGGAAATCACATATTTTCTATTCAAAATTTTCTAGGGGAGGACCCCCAGATCCCTGTACCCCAAACAGCCCAGCCGCTGTTCATGTTCTGGCATTGGTCAGTTTAAAGCCCTGTTGATGGTATGACTACTGTTGTTATGATTCTGACTATGGACAGGTGACTACACCGGTCCTGTTAGACCTCAGTGCTGCATTTGATACAGTTGATCAAAATATTCTATTACAGAGACTTGAATATGATGTTGGAATAACAGAAACAGCTCTAAATTGGTTTAAATCATAACTATCTGATACATTCAAAGTTTAAATGTAAATACAGTAATAAATATTCATTATACACCAAAGTTAGTCATGGAGTTCCTCAAGGTTCAGTGCTTGGACCAATACTCTTTACCTTGTATATGCTTCCGTTAGGTAATGTTATTAAACTGCATGGGATAAATTTTCATTGTTATGCTGATGATACACAGTTATATTAATGGACATCTTGTGGTTCCTAGAGTTTACAAAAGCAGAATGGAAAGAAGATCTTTCGGTTATCAGGCTCCTCTCTTGTGGAACCAACTTCCATATACTGTCTGTAAGGCTGACACATTGTCCAGTTTTAAGACTGGGCTTAAGACGTTCCTTTTTGATCAATCCTATAATTAGGGTTGGTTTGTTATGCTGTGTTAAGCTTAGATTACTAGAGGATTAACTGACCTCACTTCCTTAAACGGATGGTTAAAATTGAATAGATTTGTTATTATTTCTACCAACATGTGATTCTTAACCTGCCATTGTGTATCTGTTCCTACCAAACCCAGCCGGTCGAAGCAGATGGCCACTTGTCCTGAGCCTGGTTCTGCTAAAAGTTTCTTCCTCATGAATGAGTTTTTTTCTTTCCACTGTCGCCTTCATGCTTGCTCAAGATGAGAGTTCTGTGATGGAGTTAAATTCGAATCAGTCTTCTCCTCAGATAAATAATGTTGCATTATTATTTTTATATATTAATATTTATGTTTAGTGTCCTGAAACGACATCTGTTGTGACTTAGCGCTACACAGACAAACTGAATTTAACTTACTGTAATTTATGTAAAGAGTTTTCTGTAATCATTTGAAGAAGCAGCAATACATTTATTATGTTCATTATGTGAATAGGTAACGTTTTAAAGTGGTTTTGGATATGGTTCATTTTTTTCAAAACTGTAATTTTTTTGAAGTTGAAATTAACAATTTTGTTAAGTGTGTCTTGAATGAAAAATACTCCATGTTTAAAATATAAAAGAACAAGTCTTAAGTATTTTTGTAACACAAATATTTCCATTGCATTAAAGAGACAAATTGAAGAAAATTATTTAATAAACATGAGGGCTATGAGGGGGTCCCTGAAACATTTTCTCCCCTGTAAAGGGTCCTTGAAACTAAAAAGTTTGAGAACTCCTGGTCTAAGGAACATCTGCACAATCTGCCATTCTCAAACTCAACCGAGGGATTTCATCTTCCTATTTCTGTATGTCTATTTTGGTCTGTCATATAAAAAATAGGCTTTTAACAACCCAGCATAGATGGCGTTAATTATTGCTTCTTACTGAAATAAAGCTGCAAATATTGATTGATTCAGACAGATGATATTTGTCAGTGAGTAAGGATTCCAGCGTCACACAGGGTAAAGAGTGTCTGTCTTTCAATCACTGTCAGAGAGCAGCGCCGCAGCATTACCGCTCTGATTGAGCCCCATTGTGTCCCACTCTGTCTTAGTGTGTCTCCTAAAGCAATCAGTTCTCAAACACGAGAACCAAATATTCATTAGTGACTTATTCATGTTCAAAAGCTGCAACAAAAGAGCAGGATTGTTTCTGACAAGCTCATAATGTTTCTGTCGCTGTCCAAGCCACAGACAACTGCCATCTCCCGTTGTTGAAGCAGATTGTTCAACTTTTTTGCTATTGTTTCCAAATGAGCAAATCTGTACGACAAAGTAAATAACATGACTACAATTAAATTGGTATAATTATTCTGAAACTGAGTACATTTTCTGTAAAATCTAACAAATCTGACCTGTTTGATTAAAAAAAAAAAAATAGTCTACATTCACATCTGATAAAGCGTTTGGTTGAAAATAAATGTCACTGTGTTTTTACATTTCATACTTGAAGGCATTGTTTAAACTAATTGGCCCTGAAACTGGTCAAATAAAAGATGAAGAAAGGGAGAGCCGGGCTGCCATGTTAATAATTAGTTAGTTCTGTGCTCAAAAATTTTCTGTCCAACCTCACCAGATTTTAATCAAAGGCTGAAAATAGTAGCTGATTGTAATCTGCACTCAGAAGTCACCAGGGGTGTTTGAAGAGCCCGTCAAGCTTGCGAGTGGAGCTAATTCGATTAAGTGATGGCAGTACCTGGAGGGGACGGATCTGTATCTGCCTCTTCTTTATTTATGAGATTAAGTTGTGCTTGTTATTCCAATATAAATAATCAAGCCAGCAGAAATGACACTCAATTTTGAGTTGTTTATTCCTCATGCGGCCCCCAAAATATTTGGTTTTTGTTAGTATTAGGCGCTAAAAATTTGCAATTAAATGATAATAGAAGAATATGATCTGTGTTGTTTGCCTTGTCGGTTTATTAGAAAATAAAAACAGGAAAGAAATATAGACAAGATTATTATTTTTTTTATGTGAAGATGCATTTAACTAAATATGCTGTAGAGACTAATGTCAAAGTACATTTTTCTCTGGTTTGTGTCATTTAAACTCCTTATAATAAAATGCCAGAGACCGAGCAGGGTTTTCAATGGTGATGAAGTATCGCTTCCTCTCCTCCACCTGTTGCTACAAGCTGTCAGTCTGCTCTGAACAATGATCGTAAGAGAGGAAACCTTATAAAAGACAAGGCTTCATATTTGAAAATGGTTCCAGAGGCCAAACCTGAGCATGTTTTGTTTTTTTTCTACCAGAAGCGTGTCAGACATCACTGCTTTTAAAGTAAGGCTGTTTTTAACAAACACTTGCAACAAGCTACAAGAGTTAGCATGTCGGACTAACAAAGAGAGCTATATAACAACTCGGATAATTAAATAATTCAAATCAGCTTGTCAGGTTCCCACTGGTAATTCACAAAGAGGAAAATAAAGAACTAATGTTCCTAATGATAAATATGGCTTTAGAAAAAAAGCAATATTTGGTTGACATTTATTCTATATTAAGTCTTTCACCTATGTGTACATGTTAATAATCACATTTATTAGTCTGCTGGCCTCCCGTGTTTGTCCAGTTTGACTTAAAAAGTAAAAAAAGACAACAATAAAAAGTTTCCTCTCATCTTTCGTGTAGCAGTGCATTAAAAACTACTCAAATTATACATATTAGAATTATACTTCTTAAAAACCTATAAAAATTGCTGTAATGTTTTTGTAGCAATGTGTGTTATTATTTGACCTGCAGTAATCAGTTAGAGTATATATAGCTGTAGTAAGAGTAATATTTATAATTTAAAATACAGTATAAAAAATTCACAACATAATACATTCCTAAAACTTTCTCTTGAAAAAAAAGTCTTACTTTTCTTATCTTAATTCCATCACACTGTCAATAAATCATGTCGACTCAAGCCTATTGTGAAACCTTGCTGCAGATGCACATATTCCCAGACTTTATAGTTCATAATTTCTGTGAGCACTCTCTCTTGTCTGCAGCACCATTTCGTCTTTAATAACACCCTGAAATTACATAAGTGCAGACATTGTCAAATTACATTAATATTCAAAGCCGAGGAGAAAGCGCTGGCTTGTTCCGTCTTGTCGCGGCTCCTACTCTGGCCAATAAATGCAACAGATATGTTCATTTAGATTTAATTCTGAAGCCATGTTCCACCACTCAACCGAGTCCTTAAAGCAGGGATACAGAAAGCCATTTAACCTACAAAAGCAAAATAAATACCAGCTGAGAGATTCTTGAGTTGAGCTTTTTGAATGATATACTTTAGATTTTACGATGTTCCTTCTTCCCATTCTAAAGCAGACGCACGCAAAGCGTCTGGATGAACTTTAGAGATCACCTGGATTTTTCCCTCAACTTCATGTCAGTGTTTTTGTAGCCTGCAAGAGGAGGTAAAGGTTTTGTCTTTGAAAGTGCACGCTCTCTGAGTGTGCAGATACTATGAATCACAGGAAAATTGACATTCAGTGTCAAGCAGCTAGACTGTACCTGTTCTGCTTCCTTTTGTTCAAAGGCAAAGGAGACATAGTTTGAAAGACCCTACCGGGTCAAACTTCCTGTGCACCAGGATTTTCCATGTGTGGGTGCTTTTACCCCTCTTTCCTCTGGGCCTTTCCACTACTCACAATAGAGGAGATGTGAAAGGTTTGGCTCTTGATGTGACATAAGAAATCCTCAGAGTGTTCCCTTGCACTGCTCTCGCCACATCTTTTCTTTTGGGCTTCTTCTAAGGGACTCGTTTCATATCAGAGAGGCACAGAGGAGCACAAAGCCAAGCATCACGGGCACTTATAGGTCACACTGTACCACATTAAATTTAGACTCCTTTAACGCCCTCCAATAATGCATCTGGAGTATTTCTGGTCAGAACTATTCAGATGTTTCTATCTAAGATACAAGCTTCTGTAAATGGGCCATAGATCTAAGCCTTCATTCACCACTGGAGATTTCAAATCAAATCTGGTGTCTGTCACCAGTTGAAATTTCCTCGCCAGCCCCAGTTAAGTCACCAGTGATTTGAACTCCTAAATAAACCATCCCACAGGAATAAAACTTCCACTACTGGTCTCAGTAAAGTTTCTTGAGTTGGTTTAATTAGTACTGCCTATTGGAGCTAGCTAAAATCAACGTACAGTCCTCAACACAACACCGCAGTGTTTGCGGTTTGTTTTGGTATGGTCGAGTTAAAGTAGCAAGACTTCGTTTGTGATCTTTTCAAACTGGGCTCTGCTGTGAACTGCTTTGTGTTACGGCAGCACAAACAACTCATACAACCCTTGTACATGAAAAAAAAAGGTTCTGATTACACACAAATGACCATCACTTAGTGTTTTCTGCATTCTTTTTAAAACTAGATGGTCTGGACGTGGTTGGCATTCATGCAACTTTCAGTTAAATGAAGCTTGAAGCAGTTTAGCCAAATGTCTATAGAAAAAAAAAAAATCATGGCTCAAACTCTGAACGCAAGCTGCAGCGTGAGCAACATCGTGTTGGTGTAAACTGCAATGCAATGTTCTGACAGTGTGAAGTTTTTGTGAGTGGTGAAGAAGCAACACTGATGTACTACAAGGCTGTTTTCCAAAAGTAAAACTCTTAGAGCGTTCTTTCATGCGGCTTCTTTTATACCAAACTGCAGCAACTCAAATCTTATCTTTTGAACAATCCTGAATGCCCCCACTCGAGAGAAAGCCCAAATGCTCAACAGTCAATAACACATTAAAAAAACTGTCTAAACTCCTGCTAGTCCCTGGTGAGGTCATGCTGCAAAAGAAGCTGCCCAACAAAGCTCACCTTCCAGAAAAGCCTTAGTCGTCACACTTACCAGTACTTTAAGTCTCAGGAAGTGAGGCACAAAATCATGCTTTTTAGCTCAAAGTAAACTAGCATCTGTTAGCTAAACCAAAATAAATTTGATTTTATGTTTTAATCAGATTCCTTATTAAAAATAAATCAATAAATGTGGATTATTTGGGAAATAAAACAAAAGTTTGAGATTACTTTGATACAGTGTTAATGTAGAAAAACAAGATGCATTAGCAATTCTTTATATACAGTAGTCCCTCGTTTATCGCGGGGGATCCGTACCCTGAAGCTCCGCGATAAATGAAAAATCGCAAGTCGGAATAGTACCGGTAGTACAAGTACAGGTAATCCTCGAGTTACGAACGGGTTCCGGACCTAAGGACCGTTCGTAGGTCGATTCTGCCATAGGTCAAAACAGAACGCACATGGCGCCGTATGTCCGCATATACGGCCGTAAATCGAAACCGAAACTAAAACGGCGATCGGTAAC
>JARVLU010000002.1:24307220-24317617 GCA_031762415.1 Simpsonichthys santanae | reverse complement strand
TAGTTTACCTGTATCTTGCCATGAAAACATGCAGCACAGCTCACCAAACCTCAGCCGCTCATCACCAGGTGCAACCAATCACCTGGTTGATCTGGTTTCAGATCAAAATACTCAACATCCATGGCCCTAATGGAGTTCATGGAACAAGTCACTACAGCTGCTGATCAAAAACAACATTGTATAAGCATGTTTGTCGATTTTTAAAAAAAGCATTGACACAACTGACCACACCATTCTTCGTGATAAATTGGAAAAATTTGGTATTAGAGGACTAGCTTTGCAGTGGATATGTAGTTACTTAGAAAATAGAAAACTGTTTGTACAACTTGATGATGTAAGATCTAGCCTTAGAACTGTTTCATGTGGAGTACCACAGGGTTCTGTGCTCGGACATAAGTTGTTTATTTTATATATTAACGATTTAGTGGATGTGGCCGGTATCCTTAAAAGTGTTCTCTTTGCTGATGATACTACTTTCTTTTGTTTTGGTAAAACTTGGAACAAATGCTTGGGTTGATGAGGATGGAGTTTGCCAAAATACAAACTTGGTTCAAATTAAATAAGTTATCACTAAACCTCGATAAAACTACGTATATGATATTTAGTTTAAAAAAAAAAGAAAACTGTGGATGTTCCTATGAAAAGTGAGGGTGTTGAGATAGACAGAGTGAGTGATATGAAGTTTTTGGGTGTGATTATTGATGATAAATTGTCATGGAAACAGCACATTAATTCTGTAAAAAAAAAAAGAAATTCTAGAGCCACTGCTGTACTTTTTAAAATTAAGGATTTATTTAATGAAAAAGCCTTGTATTTGTTGTATAATACAATCATAGTCCCACATCTATTTTATTGTGTTGCTATATGGGGAGGAGCGTGTAAAACCATTACTAAGCCTATTTTTGTTCAACAGAAAATAGTTTTATTTTTTATTTATTTTATTTTTATTTATTTTATTTTATTCATTCATTTCAGATTAAAATAAATTACAATTACATAATAATGAAAAAAAAAACAAGAAAGAAAAAAAATCTAAAATGAAAGGTGGCAGAAGAAGAAAAAATCTTATATCTGCCCCTTTTGCTCTTTTTTTTAAAGAAAAACAAACAATTCAAATAATCAATTCAAAACAATGATCGTCTTTGAATAATACAACAAAATAAAGAACTCATCACACGTTTACATTTCTATTACATTACATATTGACTAACTTTTATACATATTTTTTCAGCAGGTTAGTTTTAATAATTTTCTTAAATATAGAAATAGACGTTACTTGTTTTACATCGTTTTCCAAATTATTCCATAAAAGTTAAGAGTTATAAGGAGTATTACAAGAAAGAACTACAATCATCCTTCAAATGCAGTATTTCATCAATTGAAACGTCTGAAGTTTTATGATTTGGTGGACTATAATATTCTGTTAGTAATGTACAAAGCTCAGAATTCTACACTGCCATCAAACATCCAAAGGCTTTTTGAAAAAAAGAAAAGTTGTTATAATTTAAAGGGCACAGACATTTTTGTAAAACCTCAATACAGAACCAGTTTAAAGGGTCGATCCACATCAATACAAGGAATAAGCTTGTGGAATAGCTTGGAAAACGATGTAGAAAAAAGTTGTCAATTTCTGTATTTAAGAAAATGATCAAAACTAAATTGTTCAAAAGATATATATAATTTTTTGTTAACATGAAACGTTCCAGAATATGTAAATGTGTGATGAGTTCTGCTTTCTGTTGTATACAGATGATCATTGTTTTGAATTATTTGAATTGACTTTGTTTTTTTTTTTGTTTTTTAAGGGGCAGACATGATAAGATTTTTTTTTCTTCTTCTGCCACCTTTCATTTTATATATTTTTTCCTTCTTCTTTTTTCTGTGTTTTGTATTTTTTTTTTCATGTTTTAAATTCTGAAATGAATAAATAAATAAATAAATAATAAAAAAAAAACATTTAGTAGGTTGTGTCATGTAAAGCAGAGCACTACTTTTTTCATTCAACCTTTATTTAGACAGGTTAATCCCATTAAGCCTCAAGGACTCATTTACAAGAGAGACCTGATTTTAACAAAGAATGATGACAACAATGGACAACAACAACAACAATAGATAATCATAAAAGAGGCATACTTTTTATATTTTTTTTACAAATTAAAATAAGATGGCAAAAAGTAGCAAAAACAGCTAGAAATAAAGCAAATGTAGAAAACTAAAAAAGGAACATGCCTGCATTGGTTCTTGCAGGAGTCTACATCTGTCCCATCTTAACATCTGTATTACATGCTGCTAGCTTAGCGCTGCCTCTTGTGGTGCCATGCTCTCTAAAATAATTATTGAATCAAGTGTTTACTTATGGAGGTAGACGCAGATGTTTAACAACCTGTTACACCAGAATGCAGGAAATGGTACATACTTTATTCAAAATTTTCTGAGGGAGGACCCCCAGACCTCCCCACCAGTGTCCCCTCCCCTTCCCCAAACACACACACACACAAACACATTATGAATGCTTCTGATGCCAATGGCCACCACATTGTTCAAGCCAAGAGCCATTGTCAGCACTGGGGGGCTAAGCCCTCCTGAAGTTCAAATTCTAGAAGCGCCCCTGCAATACAGCTTTAGGTGAATCACAAAAAGGAGAAAAGCATGACAAACTTTAAAGTGTCAATACTGTACAAAAACAAAGCCAACATATAGAAGCATTGTGTGAAAAACAAACAAAAAAAAAAAAAACTAAATGCATCCAGTGATTCAATACTTTGAAATGTAAATAAGTCCTCGGGGCTCAATGGGATTAACCTGCCTAAATAAAGGTTGAATGAAAACTTTAGCTGCAATAACTTGAAGTCATTATCTGCTAAACAATTATAAGAGTCTTTTGTATGGCTGAGGAAGCATTCAGCTCACTCTGTAGATATTAATTAACTCATGTCTAGGAGTATTAGTTGTGCACGTGCATCTCTGTTAAGATGAAATGATGTTGCCTGACTCAAGTCTTGTGAGAATGTGACGTCATGAGAAATGACAGAAACATAGTGAAAAATACAGATAATAGAACGAGCAGACCAGGTGTGCACATACAAAACGTAACTAACGTTTTCAATTTATCTTGGGAATTATTGACGTTTATGATGAATAGCTGTAATGATGGAGGCCTCTTGTTTAGTTTTTGTGTAGACATATAGATATGACTGCAGTTTCTGCCCTGCTGTGCCCTCTGTTCACAACTTTCCACTTGCACAATGCAGCAAGCAGCAAATTAGAAAAATGGGAGTGTGTGCAGCTGAAGGACACAAAGCACCCCCCCCCCCCACCCACACACACACACAAGATTGTTGTTGTGACGTCCGTTTTGGTGTGAGATGTCGATTGTGTGGCCAAGATTGGGGAGTGTAAATCTGGTGTTCAAGTCCATTTTGAACCCTCCTGCTGCCTTTGGCTCAAAATGACCCATGAGGCCTCAGTCTCAGCACTGAGGCCTCATGGGTCATTTTAACCCAAGGGCAGCAGGAGGGTCTGGCCTTTGAGCTATTTTAAGACACATAATGGACCCTCCACCACCGTGCTTCAAATCTGGTGTGAATTCATTTTGTCTGCTGTTGTAATAGTTGTATTTTTTTTTTTGTTTCTTTTAAATGTTCTGCTGTGCGTTACAAAACATTTTTACTGTCCTATCATGGACTTTAAAACTTAAAATACTAAGTGAAGATCCTTGAGTTTTCGCTGTGCCTCGTTCAAGCTGACCTTGAGGTGAACTTGTCGGAACATCTAATCCTGCAGCGACCGACAGCTGTCTCAAACGTTTGTTTCATTGTTGTTGTTTTTAGCTATGAATAATCTTACTCTCTGTGGAACGATGCACTCCAGACTGTTTGGAAATTGCTTTCTAACCCCTCAGGTTGATGGGCAGCAACAGTTGCTTCTCTGACACCGTTGCTGATGTCTTTCCTTCTTGGCACCGGATGCTGCAGATCATTCAAGCTGGCCAAACATCTGCTTTTACTATGGCCCCAGCACTTGACAGTGATCAGTTACTCAACATTTGATTCACACCACCTGGCTGCTAACGTTGTTATTCCACGCTGAAGCAGCAAGGATGCACTTTGCACACAGCAGAACTGCAGCATTCTTTGTTTACTCTTCCCTGCTGTATTCTTCATAAAAGCTGTGGGTGTGATTTGTATTGCTATAGTTTTGAAATCAAGCTGCGCTGAATCCATGTAAACGTGCAGAAGACTGAATATGACGTGCTTAAAGGTATGTCTGGACGAACACCATGCACAAATTCAGTCAAAAGGATTCAATTTGTACGTTTCCATTACAGCAGCGCTGCATGTAAGTCATCAAGAAGAGCATGATGTAACTTTTGGAGCTGCTCCGTGCAGAAGGCTGACTTTTTTTTTTGACAGGGAGCCAAAAGGAATCTCGCTGCCAAGGGAAGAGGCCAAGTTCCATTCCTGCTGCTCAGCTTTAGTTCCTCCAGATTTCCCTGACCTCCTGACTCAGATCAGCATGACGGCATGAACCCTGCACTCACGCTCAGAGCCTGTTGCACGTTCAGTAACAAGTCTGCAAGACTTCAACTTGAGGCACGAGCAGACTTGAACATTCATCTCTCAGACACAAATATAAGAACTGTCAACATGGCTGTGATAAAGACAAACTGCTGACCAGCTCTTATGGTGCCAATAAACACTTAGTCCAATGGTTTTATGAAATAAGAGGAATAATATGAGACGAGCCTGCAGAATGAATATGCAGGGACGCGCCCACTCCACAGTCAGACACTAAACAGTGCAAGGACGAGTTTAATAGTGCCGCTTTAATTCCTGAATGAAAATGAATTATGCAGCTGTCACGTTGTTGAGAAGGTGTGGTGATGTGTTGGACGTGAAGCGAGCACAGTGGGCATGCCTGCTGTGATCAGATGATTGATTAAGCTGACACTGGCTCAGGGGTGCAGTGACATGCTATTTTTCTCCCTCATTACATAAGACTATATTTCATATCAGCAGTGCAGTGGAGGAAGACACCAAAGACACGAGACAGGACACCCTTCAAATCAAAAGTTTATCAGACAGCAGCCAAGGAGACTGATGAGTTTACCCTCTAATCTCGTCTTGGCTGTAATGATAAAAAAAAAAAAAAAATGTTTCTCAATGACAGGGCTTCCTTTAAAAAAAAATCATCAGTTTCCTACAAAGACTCTCATTTAATATTTGTCACTGCTTCCCAAAGGTAAAAGAGTAATAACCCATTTGTGTGTGCTTGTGTTAGTCTGTTAGTAAAATATGTCATGAGCTACTGCCTAGACTTTAATGAAACTTTTAAAACGTAATCAATGGGTGTACATCTATAACGCTTTACCTTTTGGAGTTAGCCACCTTCAAGATGGCTGCCACAGTTAAGCAACTTCAGCAAATGAAAGAATGACTAAAAATCAGTCAGTTTTACAGAAATAAAGCTAAAACTTGCTGTGGTAGAAGCTGAGCATCATCCACAACATGCACTCTGAGTGCTTTGTATTGTGCAAAATCTTTATTTACAATTTTGCATTAATTTTTGCGATCAACCCTGCTTGTCTGTTGGCAAAATTCATCACGAACCACTAAATGGATTTCTATGAAACTCTTGGAGAGAAATCACTGAGTGTCATCTACAACTGGTTAACTTTTGGAGTCATGTTAATTGAAGATGGCTGCCACAGCTAAGCAAATATGGCAAAGACAAAAATGGCTATAACTCGGTCAAAATCACAGATATTGAGCTAAAGTTTGGTGTTATAGAAGCTGAGAGTGATTTCACATATAACACTACTCCATTTCACAAAATTTAGCAACATTGCTTAAGTTTGCACTTAATGCATTTTAGGACGTTTGACCAAAATAACTTTGCATCATAATATGATCTCAACGTTGGCATGGAAACCAAAGGGTGATATGCATTCCTTCATGGAATGGTAGGCTTTAATTTTTCTCCATTTTAGAATCATTTTAACACTTTTTTAAAAAAACTCAAAGGTTGGATGAGAGATATCAATCCTTTATGTGTCAAACACTTTTTCATTTAAATGCACGGAAAGAAGGTTTTTTTTTTTTTTTTTTTTTTTTTAGTTTTCTTACAATGCAGACACGATAACATATTTTTGTTGCTTTACAAATGGAACATCAAAACCTCGGGCCGGGCTAACACGCAGTTCTTTGCATGCTCGTGTGCAGTGCAGAGTGGCAGAGTGTAATGAAAGAGACATATTAATGTCCTCTCACTTATTCATGTGTCAGAAATGAAGAGGCTTAGCCACATTTTGAAATGGTTGACAGAATAAAGAGCCGACAACGGGGATATGATTGTATTTATGATTTCAGCCTGACACGTGAAGGTATCAAGAGGGAGACTGAGTGACATATTTCTCATGGTTCAAAGTGGTAAATGATGTGATGTATGGCAATAAACACGAGCTCAGGGGCTCGCACTCTCATACACGCTCACATTAGTACAGCACTACCAGGCCTGGGAGGCAAATCAAAAGATTATTTCTGCAAACATTGGATGCACAGTAATCCATACAGTGAATAAAAATCATACATGAAGCAACCCTGTATTTATGTCAGTCTGTATACTTCTAGAAATGCATGCATGTAGTAAATTCATATCCACAATGTTGTTTCAGTTGCTGTGTTTCCCTCAGAGACAGCACCACTAGCACCACCTAGCAGCAACCTGACCACAGCAGTGATCATCACGTCTAAAGAACATTTTCAACTTACTTTGCTTCCAAATCTTCAGATTTTTTTTTTTTTTTTATGGATATTTAGCAAAAACTAAATAAAATCCTGGCGGTAACGGGCCAACATAAAATAAAGCATATTTCTGTTTATGTTGTGCAGTCATTTGTAGGTTAAGATCTAAATAAAACAAAAATCAATAAGATCTAGCATTCCTTGATGTAATGCACATATCCTTCTAAATATATATACATGTATATCTTTTTTTTTTTTTTTTTTTTTTCTTAGAGAAATGTCAGAGCTGTGAGCATTTTGGTCCTACCTTGAAAAGTAATGTTATACTCCAGGGCTAGTCAACTGGAGGCCCGGGGGCCAAATTAGGCCCATGGTTGAGCTAATTTCGACCCACCAGTGTGTTCATATTTAAATAAAACAGGATTTTAAATCATAAAAAAAAAAAAAACTTACCGACAATAACTGCTGGACGTCCGGCCCCTGAGCTCTTGGCTTCCAGTAACTGTGACCCCCCTGAGCATTTTAGTTGAATTGTCCTGTTCACACTGTCTCATGCAACATGATGAGAAGTGACGCTCTCAGAATGTGTTTGATTGACAACTGTCAGGTACTACCACAACAAACTTTAGCTCAGTGTCAATGAAACAGAATTATAGCCAATTTAGTGTAAGTCTGATTTACTCTTGTGGCCATCTTGAATTTGACTGACTTATATTTAGTAATTTGTTTTGTTTTTCTTTACAGTTTCACAATAACCCACCCAGTGGTTTCTGTGATATTTTGCTAACAGCAAAACAGAGTTGTCTGCAACAGTTAATGCTAAAGTTTTACAATGAATAGCACTTGGAGTGTTTTGCCTCTCAGCTCCAACTGCATCTACTATTAACACAGTCTGTGCAAACGAGTTAATTTTATAATGAGTGCATGTGTTCATGGTTGGTTGGCAGTGGCAGCCATCTTGAATTGGACTGCCTCCAAAAATAAATCCAATTAGCGGTACATTGCGTGATTATTTCCTGCAGCTTTTATCAAAGTTCTTCAAGTGGTTCGTGAGATATGTTGGTAACACGAGCACACTCAGAGTCACACACATACAAGGAAAAACACTTGTGCTCACCTTTAATGATGTTTAATAATTATTTGTCATAACTGGTCCTGTTCCATGTTTTTTGGTGACTACGCTGTAACAAAACGTCCTAAGTTGTCACTCTGCATTTCTTCACACCTTCTCAGTTAGCAGATTATGCACTGATGCACTCAGTAGTCAAAAATACCACGTGTTGACAAACAGTCCATAATACTCAACGGTGAGTAAATTGTAATATAAAAATAAATGAAAGAATGTCGTGTTAACTTCTTGCTGACAGAGTTGGCAGTGACTCATGGCGTGCATGTAGAGTCCATACGACAGGGGACTGGAATGATTGTCTCTGTTAAAAGTCAGGAGGTGAAAAATGGTGTGGTTATTTGTGCCTGACAGAAGTTAAGAGCTTTTCCCTGAGGCCCAACACCTCCCAGCTGACCACCAGGCAGTCTCCTTACCCAGCGTCGGCTCACCTTGTGAGATGGCTCATGTGCCGGGGACGCCAAAAGCTGTGACTCAATGACAGCCATACAGAGGCTTTTGTCATTTTCAGTTTAGAAAAGGCTTCTGTATCTGTTACTTTTTTTTATTTTGTTTAACATTTACGTAAAATGTGTTGTGAGGCGGCTACAATGAGAACAAGGTCAAGGTTTTTGGTGAAATTACACAGGAGCGTAATAGATGCCTGGTTTTAGCGCTTATTAGAGAACCCAGTGTGTCGAAAAATAAAAGTCCCACAGGAACAGATCAAAGGAGCGTCTGGGGAAGGGAGATATCAATTAGATGGGTTGTGTTTTCAAGGTTCGTGGGACACACAAAAAACAACAACATACATGATGGAATACTTTATAATTAGATTAATGTATATGAACGCAGACATGGCCACAGACGTCAGTTTACAGTGAAGATTCTTCTGTTGTTCATCACAACATCAAACCGTCATCAAGTTGTTCTCTAACTTATAAATGTCAAAGTGCTTAAAGTATGTTTTGAGGATGATTCCAGCTCCTACCATGCCAGACTTTAGCACGATGTCTGTAAAATAGTTTGAGTTGTTGTCATTTGTGTGTTCTCGAAGTTCAGTCGGATGCGGTGAATTATCTTACATGAGGTTAGATTTAAAAAGTCATCAGTTGTATGTGTACGTTGAATAATTCATTTCTGAAAGTTCCGCTAAAACTCTTCCAATGGTTCGGCAAAGTTACGTCAGGTCCTCTGGACGGTTTCTAATTTTTGTTGAAACGTTTCGTCCTTTATCCAAAGGACTTCATCGGTCTGAGGAGCCACAACAAACTCAGTCCCACAAGCAGCACAACCACATAGTGGACCAACCAGTTATATGGTTCTTCATTCATTTATTTATTTGTTTCAACAAAAAGAAAGCGTCCAGAGGACCTGCCTTAATGTTGTTGGATTTTTATTTTTATTTTTTTCACATTATTGAGCATGAACTTTGCTCTTCCATTGG
The DNA here is from genome assembly GCA_031762415.1 of Simpsonichthys santanae. NCBI lineage: Eukaryota > Metazoa > Chordata > Actinopteri > Cyprinodontiformes > Rivulidae > Simpsonichthys > Simpsonichthys santanae. Next base: position 24,308,322 of record JARVLU010000002.1, on the reverse strand, counting down.
TTCATAAGATATTTTGCTAACAGTCAACTAGGACAACAGCTGTTGTGCAACAGAAGTAAAATTCAGAGTTTGGGGATTAGTCTCAACTATTACCACACAGATTTCTACGCCAATATCTATAACACCAACCGTGTTGGAGCGTTTTATGTGTTTTTTTAGTCTTAATTGGATGTGGTAGTCATATTAAAATTGGATTAATCCAAGAATTAATAATTTATAGAAGTCTATCCAATGATTATTTTCGGAAAGTTTCATTAAAATTTGTTCAGTGGTTTATTAAATATTTCTCTAACAGACGGACACACAGGCACACACTCAAAACATGGGTAAAAACATTTTTCACCTTGCCTTGAATCAAATAATACCATGTAAAACAACAAAATAAAAAATAAAATCATGTTTTATTGAAACACATAGTTATATTTGCCTTCAACAAACTGCACACAACATTCATTCCTTGTTTTATAAACATTCAGCAACAGAAAAGGCTTCAACTCTCCAGAAGATTTCCTGGATGTGCAAGCTTTAGTGAGGACAAAAGTTTGAGCTCAGTTTTGCAGAAAGTAAAACTTTTAGTGAGATGCGGAAGCTGTTAGACTCATAAATCCCTAATCAGGATTATAACCGTGGGGGGAAAAAAAATCAATGTAATGCCACTTTGATGCTGCTGATTTCTGCTGATGTCATGCTGCTGATTATTTCATACTGCTGTATTCATTCATACTCATCTACTCACACAGACTCAAGTGTCTGCTGCTGTTGTTCAGTGTAGTCCCTCGCTACTTTGTGGTTCGTTTATAAGGAATCGCTCTATCATGGTTTTTCAAAAAAAGATTTGAGATGACAGTTGGGTGATTGATGGATGAGCCGCACCATCGGCCTGAAATTTTTTTATTTAAAATTAATTATTAAAAATTATTTAGCACCTGCTGCACCTGTGTGCAGCCCACACTGCAGGAAAAACTTCCTCCTGCAGCTCCTCCTCCCTCCTCTGTCGATCTCCGGAGAAATTGATGTGGCCGAGAGCGCAGAGTGCAGTCATGGCAGAGAGCCGATAAAATATATACAGTATACAATATATATTTAAAAAAAAAAATATATA
>JARVLU010000002.1:24242879-24258428 GCA_031762415.1 Simpsonichthys santanae | reverse complement strand
TCCGACTTACGGCAGAATCGAGTTGCGAACGGTCCTTAGGTCCGGAACCCGTTCGTAACTCGGGGACTACCTGTAGTATATTTTACAAAACTGATAGCAATTTAAATGTTTATACAACAACATTCACACAAACCACTAAAACACTCTGTTCTCATTGGTGTTGAGTTAAAACAGCAACAATCCACATTGGACTTGGCCTCACTCAGACCAGCCATTAGCTCATCAACATAGACAGAAGTAAACTCTGTTTCTCTAACTGACGTCATTCAAAAACTATCTGCAGCAGGTAAGGTATTGACTGTTTATAATCGTTCCACTGTATCTCACTACAAAATATCTAAACTCTCTTGAAACCTGCAATAGTTACAAAACCTCAGCTGGTGACTGATTATTTCTAATGAGCCTTGAAAACAAAAGGCTGATAACACTTTTGCTTTCTTTCAATAACATATACATTGTTTAATCACATTTACTTCTCAGTTATATTATAATTTGAAATGTGATTCATGTTTAAACCACTTACACTGAGCTGATGATTGTTCACAATTCCACTTGTTTAAACATGTTTGCTTGAATCACAATTAAAGCCAACTCATATAAACACTTTTCCACTTAATCACTTTTTCTGCACCTTTCAGCCTCTTTCATACACGCTTCACACACACATTTTCTTTGCTCTTTGACAGGCCATCAAAGCATGCAACACAAAAGCACCTTTAATGTATTGAGAGAAAAGTGGTAAACAGATTTGCATCACTACCTCACATTATCTGCTGACACTCTGAAATGATTTGTTTTATGCACGCATTTGGCCTTGAAGTTTGCGAGCAGGTTGTCAGTGATGATAGAATTGAGTTAAATGGTGTAGATGGAGAAAACAACAACTTTGCTGAGGTCCCCACTTTGAGCTTGAAGGCAAAATGCTTAACACAAAAAAAGGCTATTTTAATTGTATCGATTCAGCCATACAAATGTAGGATTCTCTTCAAAAGTGTGCACGTCAGCACAGTCTCTGTCTTCTAATGCTGCCAAAAAGAGCCAGTTTATTTTGCAAAGCCTCCCTGCTCTAGAAGAGACGGCACACAATCACAGGAGGGGGTGGGGGTTAGGTTTCGTATGATCCAACACAATGCACAAAAGTTGGGTGACAAGAGGAAGTGCAATTTGTTCAAAATTCAGTTTAAATGGGTTCAGCATTTCAAAATGCAAACAAGCATTTCAGCTTTTGCAACTTTAGACTTTCTATTTGTCAGGTGGAGGAGAGTGAAAGAACCTTTTGTTGCTTTTTAAATATATAAAAAAATGCTTTATTGCTTAAAATAAATGACCAGGATGGCATTATTGTAATAACATTATATGATGATATTAATATAAACAATATTCAGCTTACAGTCACTGATGATTGTGTTTAACACACCAGTCATCCTGTTTTATGTAAAATTTCAAAAAGATCTCACATTAAAACAAAATTAGGAAACAGTGCGTGCATGCGTGCGTGCGTGCGTGCGTGCGTGCGTGCGTGCGTGCGTGCGTGCGTGCGTGTGTGTGTGTGTGTGTGTGTGTGTGTAATATATTTATTGTTTAGTCTATATTAACCATAGGAGTTAAACTCAGGTACACAAGGGAGATTTAAAACTCGGTCATGGCTAAGGACCAGTAACGCTTTTCTCTTCCTTAAGATTCGCCAAAGCAAACAAACTTTGTCTATTGTGTAAAGCACTTCCTGGCACAGTAGTGCCATCTAAGGTGCACAGGGGAGCCAATGGTGGAGGTTAAGGGCCCTAATCAAGGGCCCAAAGAGGGGCAAATGAGGGTGGAGGCAGGCGTGGGTGTCTCACCTTTCCCATTCAACTTTTGTTGCGACAGTCCAGCCATTTGAACTATGACCTCTTGATTGCCTTCTCTAACCTCTGCATCACCACTGCCCCCAAGAAGACCAATCTTGGTGAATTTTTATTTAAAAATAATAATAATAATAAGGTTTTCAGAGATGTTGTATTGGCTTATGTCAGATATATGACATGTTTTCCTGACTGCAAGGTCATCAGAAAGTTTTTTTTTTTGTTCTCTGGTTTTTGTTTGTTTGTTTTTAATCAAGTAATTGTTAACAATCCTGATTTTATTTTCTCAGATTTAAAGTTTCAAAACTGCCATGAGAAGACTGCACTGACTGCACCCAAGCAAAATGAACAACAATAAAGACTTGAGTCAAAGATTTTGTGTTCTAATACATTTAAAAATATGTGGCCAGATAAGTAGTTACTAGGACTGAATACAGCCCGAGGACCTTGACTTTGACACATCTTATATATTAACTTGACTTTTCCACTAAAAACATCCAATACAATTACTAATTTACAAAATGTTCTCTAATTAACTTTGTGTATTTGAGTTTAAAACATTGATTCATGATTTGAAAACAATATATGGGCAACGGTATGTGTTTTTGTCCACACATCCACCCTGTTTGGTCATGCAACACTTCCTCTCTCTGACGTGTACTGTATTCAGTGACAGACACAAGATCTTGTGATGGTCATTTCCCAGGTAGATCCAAGCACACCGTGAGGGATTGATTCGGTGTGGCTGTCACAAGACATTACCAAACAGTACATATGGCTCCACAGACACCACAAGCCCATGAAGATGATCACATTTGGTACACATGACAGTCCATCCCTGCTGTGACAACACACGCTCATTTTTCTGCTCTGACATGCGTTGCCGTGTGGGTGTTATTCAAGTCAAATCTATCATTTTAATGGAGGAGTAGTCAGACCTGAGGATTATTTGAGGCATAAATATATCATTGTCTGCTCATTCGGTATCGACCGAGTGTCACTGCGCCCAGACTAACTCTTTCATGACGAACGCTGAGAGATATCACAAAGGACAAATAGACTCGGCAGGCCCTGTACAATAGAAACAAGGGTAGAAAACTGTACAACCTCACACGTGGCCTCAGATAACAGGCTCTTTAGCATATTCACAGAGGGATAATAAACAGGGTAATTATCTTTAGTGAGCACAAAAATACAATGGAACCATCAATTAAAACATCATCGGGACTGCTTTTTTTTTTTTTTTTTAACTGCCATGAGTGTAACAAAGTGAATTGTCCACCACGATTTTAGCTTTTTGTAAACGTCTTAAGTACAACAGATCTGATGAAACTCCAATTTGCCAGTAACCAGTACACAGAGGCACAATGGCGCATTCCAGCATATTGCTTAAGCCACGGCCTCTGAAAGCACACTAATTGCATCTGGGATTTGGTTATCCAATCCCACAGTGCATCACAGCCTGGGTTAGGAGCAAGGGGGAGTGGTGGGGGTGAATTAGAGGCTGGCAGGGTGCTTGTTGAAGCCTTGACAGTGCTTTGTACTGAATGATTGTTCTCCAGACAACTGACGGAGGTAGCGGCGCACACAGGGTTGTTTGAAAGCCCAAAAGGATATGCGGCTGCATCATCAAAGTCCAGCAAGTCTTCCATGTGTCAGGGAGAGATTAAGCTCTTCCAGAGAGGGCAACGCCTATGATCACTCCATTCAATTGATGGGATTGGAATAAAGGAATAAAAGATTAAGCATTGTGTTTTTGGGTGCTCTGCAACTGCTGGATAGGATTAAGGCATGTTGGAGCTGTAGCTGTGACAGACGCCATCAATCACAAGTTCCCTACACTAGTTAGCTGAAGTTGATATTAGCCCTAAATAGGACACATCTGTTTGTTGCTGCACACCCACAGACTTTAATTAATTCTCAAGTCATTTTATTTTTAGGCATGTTTTTTTTTTTTTTTTTTTTTTTTGTTGCTGCTCCTGTACAAGTGCACAAAAAATGTAAATTGCATCCTTCCTTTTTGCTCACAGTGAGGGGCTCACTGTGATACTGCAAAATAAGCACACACACACACGTGGATTCACATGCACACACACACACAAACACAAGCAATATGAAAGTCACTGTGCAAACAAACTTTGGTCTGGTGGTCTTCTCCGGCCTTATTTTCCCGCCCGAGCTCTCTATCATTGCAGAGCGTCTTCTCCACAGGCTGTGAGTCAGATAATGGCTTCCTTTCTGCACTTTTGAAGAGAGAATGAGAATATTCCCTGGGAGCTCAGTTCAAGGGCAGGTCTGTGGTAACCCAGAGAGGCAGATTTTAGCCAAGACCTTGGCTTCAGATTCTCAAATGTCTTAGCACATTTCTGTTCGGTACCCTGAACTGCCCAGGAGCCCCCAACTCTCCCATTGAAGCAAGGTATGTTGTTGAGCTCAGGTGCACAGACTGTCTTTGCTATCCTGACCTCTACATCTGAATTACTGCTAATTGTCCATTCTGTCATCATATTGCATCAGAAACACTACAACTCTTTTTGACTTGGACTGAGTATAATACAAAACTAAAGTGAGCCTTTACTTTTTTATCCAAAGCTGCTCGTTTTTTTCACCCATCACATCCCACAGTGGGGTATAATTACTAGAATCCTTTGCTTGGCTCTGTTCTCCTATTATTAGCCTATGCTTAAGCCCTTTCCCTGGTCAGATGGTCCATGCTTGAGGGCAATATGTCACACTACATGGGCACAAAAGGTAGCCAAAAAGTGCCTATTGAGGACCAGGTGCCATTGCAGTTACACCGTTTGGCTGCCATTCACTATTGTGTTCTGTGCCTGTTAAATATTACATTAATTCCTGAAGATTTCAAGCAACCATCTTAAAGTGCCTTGCTCATGGTGTTGGCTTTCAGTTGTCCATCAAAGCTGTTACGTCAGTTGTCCAGACAAACATCCTTGAATGTCTCATAAACTAGATGGGATAAAACACGACTGCAGCCAACATAAAGGAATAGGCATTAGCTAGTTGTAGCATCATTATGTTGGCTTCCATTATCATGCTGCATGAAAGCAATGGCCCGTTTCTCAGAGATATTCTTGGCGATCAAGTCAGCCTCTTTAATGATGTTTTGAAGCTTAGTGTTCACTGAAAAGAATGAATTTGATTGGCGTTTCGACGTTGATTTCTTTCTTTCTTTTGGCTAACGAGGTTGAGTCAGGTCCTCTGGATGGGTACTTTTTTGTTGAAATGTTTTGTCTTTTATCCAAAAGACTTCTTCAGTCTGAGGAGCTGCAAGCAAACTCTTATAAGTCTTATAAGCAGCACATTCTCATATTGGATCAACCAGGTGACACCCAAAACTAGATGTTCACATGCAAAAGGAGGACCATCATCCTAATCAAGCCATTATCAACTGTTTTACTTTATATTAGCAAAAGGCAACATTTAGTTGCTACTAATGTTTTTTGTGACTAATCTGCACAATGGTTCTCACTCTCCAGACTAAAAGATGGAGGAAATGAGGATATCAAGGCCTCTGTGAGCCCAGGTTGGACCTTCTACATATGTGTCAAACTCAAGACCCAACCTCACTGACATCTTATCTGGCCCCCAAATATGTTATTTTAAATGTAAAATACTTTAATCACTTTAATATTTTTCCATAATATTTGATTATGATGTCAAAAGTGCAACAGAGAATGTCAAATGAGACCAATCAAACTCTTCTTGAGGAACCTGAAACCAAGAAAAGATGTTGAGTATCTAACTTGAGTTAATGTAGATTCTGAAACCGGCCCTTAATTTGAAAAAGGTTTTAATTTTGGCCCCCTTTTGTAAGTGGGTCTGACACCCTGTATAGTGGCTTGCTGTTTGGATATGAGCAGCAGACCTCAAGCGTTTTACTTACAGGCTGCTGGAGCCAGACGTCGGTGCACACCTGAACCCTCCCCAACTCACAATGGTCCAGCAGCAACACACAGGACAGCTGACATGCTGTGACCTCTCCTCTGCTTTGGGGCCCCCCGAGGCCTCACTACCACCACCAATCAGCTCCAGGATCATTTACAACCTCAGCTCTTGGCGCCTTGGCCAGGCAGCGATGCTCCATTGAAAAACAGTCACCCACTCAGGCGCTGCTCACTGTGCACACAGCAATGTGATGTTCTCAAACATCACCCAGACATCATGCAAACACAGTCTGTCACACGAAGCCGTGTAGTGCATCTCCCTCACTCACGCTGTCATTTTCATGTCAGACAGGGAGCATTAAACTGGTAAACATCTCCATCTTGTGGAGAATATTTGTTTTGTTGTGACCAATCTGAGGAGATGCTCTTTGTTTATTGTAGTTTTTTGCCAGAAATGATCACAGAACATGATTCTCTAAACTTTTCATATTAGTTTTCATTCTCAAGGTTCCCAACACTTAAAACATTTCAGTATATTGCAAGCAGCTTGGAATCAGCAGTTGTCTCTGCTGTAAACATTATTTGTTCCCATTCACAGCATCTTGGAGTCAAAAAGGTGACAGGGTGACTTTATCTTGAATGTCACTTTGTTTTTGGTTGGTTGGACAGTAGCCTCTCTTGAATTGGCTTTGCGGATGAAGGCACAGGTGAGGCCCGGAGAGGAGTGGCTCCCTCTCTCTTCTCTCTGTAGCGCTTCCTCTACGAAAACAGCCCTACATTTTAATATGCAACATCTGTGCCGGGAGAGCCTTCCAAAATGGCTGCTCCTTGGAGGATGACTGGAGTCTGCTCAAACTTGGGGTTGGGGCGTTTTTGTACCTGCAAGGTTCTGCACAGATGTTAGCATTCACAATGTCACCCTGTCCTTTGCTTCAGTGAGGTCTATTTTAAGGGAGGGGGGCATGTTTTCTTCCTTAGTTTTATGAGATCACATTGTGTCGAAGTAACAACTCTACATAGACCTGCTCAAATGAATGGGGACTGCAGCGACTGATCAGAACCTGTCTGTTCATTTATCATATGTGGACCAACTAAGACTAAGTTCAGTAGGCGATTAGCAGGAAAAAAAAAAGCTAGTTTTGTCATAGAGAAGTGTGATCTGCATTCACAACTGAAACTGTTTTCCTGAACAATGATAAAATGATTCAAAGGCTCCTAAATGGACAAAATATTCCACTTCTTTTCAAAGATTTTATTCAAGGAGGCATAAAAAATAAGGTAGATAAGAGAAACCAAAGAGAGGAGAATAAAGGACTGCCTAATGCGTTGCTCACACAAAGAAGATGTTCATATTTAATGCTCATCATTAAGACGGGCTTTAAGCATGGAAGATGCTTCTGCTATTTTCCCACACCCCTTGAGCCAAGTCCATGTGACAGCCCTCCACTGCATCCCGGCAAATTATTCGCATGAACTGCGGCGAACAAAAACAGCCCAGTGCGGGGGATGTGAGGCCCAGCCCCAGCTCCTCTCCTGCGCTGGGAAGACACGTCACTTTGCATCAGCTCCAGCCTTCCAAAAGCCATCATCTGCAAGTGTGGACCACTCCACAAAGAGAAGGGGATGTCAACCTAATCATTTTTAAGAACTTCCGTTTTGAAAATGCATAGAAAAACTAAATCATACAGTACATGCATATCAAATTATTTTAATATAACAATGAAATTCCTGTCTCAGATGAGTTGAATGTCAAACATCCTGTGTCTGTAGATGGTCAGCAGCATGTTTAAACAGAGAATGGGCACTCTCTGCTGGACAAAACTGAGCTTGCAGGAGATCCAATTCATTAAAAGTCTGACATTGAGAGTTTTCTTCTCCCTCCCTTACAGAAAAGAAGTTGATTCTAAATGTTCAGGAAAGTAAAGAATCCCGTAACCTCAATACATCCCAAGGATACATCACGACGGCCAAGGAGACTTGAGAAAAATTGAGTTCCACCAAAATAAACCTGTCTTCCAAGATGCATGTGCTCCAAGACTAAATTGGCCTATTTAAAGGCATAAAACATAGACAGCCTTTGAATAATATTGACTTGCAAAGTGTGTTGAGGTCAAGGACAGGATGCTAGACAATGTTAGTTAGCAGAAGAGTGATGGAAAGTAAACCAAAGACATTTAGAGCTTGGGAAACGCAAAAAAGTCAAGTTTCTTGCTATTTTTACACGGAAAGCATGATTTAATATCTGGGAACAGGAGAATAAATGAAAAAAAAGCTAAAGCTATATTAAAAATAAAAAGGGGGGTCATATGCTTGATTAAAATTAGATCAATATTTCACTGCTTTCTTCTCATATTTTTTATGATAAAATGTTTTTGTTTTTTTTTTACTCTTGGTCAAGGCATTTTTTTTGGTCAACTCTTTTTATTTCAAGAATTGTTCTTTTGAAGAAGAACAAAAACTGTATTGCTAAACTATATTATAGATTCATATATTATTACACAAGACTGAAAACCCTTCTGAAATGTGTTTTTAAGCATTTCTTATGCAACATTTTAAAAAATCTAATAATTATTTTATTATATAAGCAATTTAAGCATTAAATTAAACTAGTAAATTAAGTGATATTTGTTACAGCAGCACTTCAATGCAGTAATGTCAAATTTTTGCAAGTAATTTGAAAAAAAATCTTAATTTCTACAGATTTTAAAAAAATAAAAAAGCAATTTTAAGAACCCGACATGTCTCTAACAATGACTCCGTACCTTATCTCAAGCTAAGTCTAACCAACAGCTGTCCAGTCTTTTCCTGTGCACACACAGACTACATGCAGGTTGTCTGTGTGAGTTATTTTTCTCTTGCTGTAAACCAGTCTCTACAGCTGAGCACAGTATCCATATTCATGTGATTTTTGCCGGAAGGCATCGGTGTCTACTAAAAATAGCACGGTGAGAGAAAGAGACCCTCACTGTGTATCCTAACATTCATGAGCCCAGACCCACTGATTGGTTGTAAACAAATGTCACTTTGCAGAGAAGATCCTGCATGTCACAGAGTAAATGTAGGTAAATAATTGCTGTCGGCAAGAGCAAAAAGATATTGAAGGTACATTATGACCCATGAATGGCTCTTTTTTTTTTTTTTTTTTTTTTTTCATATTTGTTCGAGTAGTTTAATAAAAATATGTCTGGGTAGTCTGAATGTTAGTGCGCAGGGGTTATGTTAATATGCCCATTATTATCACCATTTTGGGCTTTTTTTTTACATTTCACATAAAGACCAGCTAATTTTCCTTTTATGTTTTAATTTTTAAATAGTGGTACTTGAACCTTAATCAATAAATAGAAATATGATGAGCTATTATGAGAAACAAATAGCCTTTTCGTGTAATTATTTTTATTTTCTGATTATAATTACAGCAATATTGCCAGCAGATGGCAGCACAAGTTAAGTTTGCATTTAGTTTGCATAACTGAAATGATGTATGTTTTATGATGAAGAGAATAATTAAGCAGTAGGTTGCTAAAAATGAATTCCATTTATTTATTTCACCACATTAAAGGTTATTAATCCGTAACATGGAACACCTTGCAAAATGATCTGAAGCTGTTGACTTGGACCTCTCTAATTGATTTTAAACAGTTGATTTCAATTAAAAAAAAAAAAAAAATCAAAGAAGACATGTTCCTGTTATTGTTTTTTTTTTTACCTCCTTTTGTAATGTAGCTTGATTTTATTTTTGTTTAATATCACTACTTTTATTTTCTTTTTTATTTTATATGCTTTTTATGGGTGTTTATTGTTGTTTGTACCTCATCTGTGTTCTTTGTTTAAAAATGAGTCCTCGTGACTCAAAGAGCCTAACCTGTATAAAGAAAGGTTGAATGAATTAACAGCCTAATATTTCAAATACAAAGTACATTTGTCTATCTTTTATTGTTACTATTTCAGTAAATAAAATTTAGGCAATAATGTTTTTACCCATCTCGCTCTCTCTCTTTGTGTGTCTGGGTGTAATCAAAAATATCTCATGAACAGCCAGACAAATTTTAATGGAGCTTGAGAAAAGTAATTATTGGATGTACATAAACAACTGATTAGGTTTTGAATTCAGAAGAAGGTTGCCACAGCCAGTCAACACTAAAATACACAGAAATGACTATAACTCTTTCAATTTTACAAATATTCAGTTAAAATTTGACGTTATAGTAGGTGAGAGTCATTTATTACACATCACGTGACATTCTTCAATGTGTCTTGAGAATCTGTATGGTTAATTTTAAAGTTTAACCCAAACGGATATAACTACTGTATGTCGTTTTAGATTATCTTGGTTTAAATTCTAGCATGGAATGAATGCAAGTTCTTTAATTATTAATGAACTTTTATTAAATGGTCATGTTGAGCCCAAAACCTGACAGACAGGTTTCCATGGAAGAGGAAATGTGATCAGACGAATGCAGACCTGAGGTAATGGGCCAAAACGTCAAAGGTCATTTCCTCTTGGAAGAATCAAAAGGCTTTTGGGGCCTGAGGCTGGACCTGGACCTTAACTTCCTTGAAACGGGACATGGAAAGTGTCACGACGTGCTTGTGAGCCTGAGAGAGGTGTTGTGGATGTGTTTAGTTCAACAAGACCAATCAGATGTGACCAGATTAGCTCTGTCTAAAAGTGTTACACACTTTCAATGCAAGCTAAAAAGTGACAACAAAAGCAAAACAACCCCCAAAAAATAATTTCCCCTTAAATTGGCAAAATAAGTTTTATTCCAACTAGCTCATATCAAATAACTTCTTTATTCTGGCCAGTCAGAGACGTGAGGAATTATTGATGCGCATTATGTTTTTGTGACTCAGTTCATTCATTTATTATTTAATGTTCATTTATAACAATCAGCCTGTCAGCAGTCACAGCTTAGCTAAGCTCAATCATAAATGCAACAAGCACAACAGCAAAATGTATGGTGAAATGTACTCGGAGGTCAGTTAGTTTCTACCAATGTATACTTTGTGTACCCTCTCTTTCCTTTGTCTGCTTTTTCTTCAACAAACTGTTTTCTTGAGTTTCCTGATAAGATAGCACTGTAAATTCAATTTCCTGTTCTCTTCTTTCTTCTTGTCATCCACAGGGACTTTTACCTTAAACTGATTAAGATGCATAATCTTTTTAGGCATTAACATTGAACACTTAGAAACACGCAGCTCGTTTCTTCCACAGAGGATTGACATGTGTACCAAGTAACACACTTTGGCTCCCATGGAGAGAAACATGTGTCCTGATGATACCTGAGCTCTGTGGCCTTTAAACATCTCACCTTCAGCTCGCCACGTGGAGCAAAGGATGGACACGAGCTGTGCTGTAACCCTCATTGAATGAACGCCAGCAAATTAGAACACCTGCTCGATGAATCATACCTTTACCTTCCTGTGTTGTGCAAGTGGCAAAAGGACAGAGCAGCAAATAAAGCAAATATTTCATGGAAATATTTAAAATTTGTGAACACACTGGTGGGAGATGAGGGGTTCTAGGAGACTTTGTTGGGACAAAGCATAGATTTTTATGACATCAATTCTAAATGAGTGAACGTATGTGAACTTTGCTTGTGGACTCTGAAGGGAAGAACAAGCACTTCCTGCTGTCCAGAAAGTCACCATAAACCAATCCCCAATAAAGCTTCTTTATTACAGGAAATCCACTGAAATGTAATGGAAAGAAAATACTGTACTGAGTGATAACCTGGGCTAATAGCACATGCAGTGTTACACGTTACAATCAGCCATAGATGTCCAAACAGATTAAACTCTGAATTTATTTTTAAAAGAAAATCATTTAAAGAAGCAATGGCACTAAAAATAAAAATAAAAAGACTTCAAAGTGTTTTCTGCCATATATGATTCTCTTTAAATTTCAACCCTTGATAAATTTAAGGAAAAAGTTTACTTCTTTTTTTGTGTGTGTGAAAATGAGAAAAAATCTCTAGAATGATGGCCGTTTTTTTTTTTTTTCTTGGCAAATGTACTTTTGGGTTTTCACTCAGGATTGACTCCAGAACTAAACTTTAGATAAGTGGAAGAAAGTGATAGAAATAAAATGATTTTTCACATTTTTGAAGGATGTTTTTGTAAGTTTGCAATGTTTGTTGGGTCTCTTCTTCATACAGCAGTTGGTTTCCAAACACAAACAGGTGAACTCATTTTACAGTGCCTGTAAAACTACATTTGTAATCTAACAGGGTTAATGGTAACCCTTTCACAGAGGGTATTTTTCATGCTCACTAAGTCACATAACCAAAACACTAAAAGTTAATCAACCAAACTGCATAGTGTCAGATTCTCGTTAACATGAGATCTTAAAAAGATCTTGAATGTTCCCTTTGGGGTCCATTTTTAGAAAACACAACATCCCTTTTCATTGTTTTGCTGATGATGTTTAGTTGTTCTTGCCCATTAAGTCAGACAGGGTCACTCCACTGGAACCACTCCTGAACTGTTTAAATGACATTAAAGTCTGGTTGAAACTAAACTTTCTGAATCTAAATGAAAAGAAAACTGAAGTTATCAGCTTTAGTAAATGTGACGCCCTTGACACTCTGCTTCATACAGCCACTCCACTGTCAGGAATCTGGGGGTTTATTTTTAATAGAGCTTTTAAATTAGACAAACAGATAAATGCAGTTGTGAAATCCACATAAGACTCCCTTTCAGAGACCTTGAAAAGGTGATTCATGCTTTTTTTACCTCTCGTTTGGACTATTGTAATGTATTGTACTGTATGTTGGTTTAGATAAATCATCTTTGTATTGTTTACAATCTGTCAAGAACGCAGTAGCAATTAAGAAATTAAGCATTTCTCTACTGTTCTTTCATTTTCATCCTCTTCATTCATTAGCTCCTCAGAGTACTCCTTCCATCTTCACTTCACACTCTTCTCACTTGGTAGAACATTACCATTTTTATCTTTAACAAACCTAAACTGCTGCACATCCTTTCCAGCCTAATCCCTCTGTCTCGCCAATCAGTAAAAATCCTTCTCGCCCTCTTTAGTGTAAAGCCTCCCATACAACTCATCATACTCCTGCTTTCTCTTTGCTCTTTGTTGCATATCCTTATATTCCTGTTTACTCTCTTCAGTCCTCTCACTATCATATTTCTTCTTAACTAACCTCTTTCTTTGAATAGCTTCCTGCACTTCAATATTCCACTACTGGGTTCCCTTATCATCTTTTCTCTGTCCATCATCACACACCAAGTAACTTCCTTCCTTTCGCTCTAATTACTGTTGCTGTAGTAGTCCAGTCATTTAGAAGCTCTCAGAGCTTTTAACAGCTCCTCTCTGAATTTCTCACAATATTCTTCCATCCTTAGCTTCCACCATTTAGTCTTCTTCTCTGATTTTATTTTTTTCCCACTTCTTCACAACAACAGTCATTCTACATACGACCATGTGATGCTGTCTGACCACACTCTCCCCTCCCACTTACAGTCTCCAATCTCCCTCAGGTTTCCTCTTCTACACAGAATGTAGTCGACCTGCATACTCCATATCCTACTCTTATAGGTCACTCTATGTTCCTCTCTCTTTTGGAAATATGTGTTTACTACAGTCATTTCCATTCTCTTGGCAAAATCCACCACCATCGGTCCTTCATGGTTTATTTCCTTGACACCGAACCTACCCATCACTTCCTCATCCCCTCTGGTTCCTTCACCAACATGTCCATCCAGATCTGCTCCAATCACCACTCTTTCCTCCCTGGGAATAATCTCTGTCACTTCATCCAGATCTTTCCAAAATGTATCTTTCTCCTCTACATCACATCCAACCTGTGGTGCACAACCACTGTCAATGTTTAACATTAGACCTTCTAATTCTGCCTTCAGACATATCACGCTATCTTAGACTTTTTTAATCTCTACTAAATTCTTTGCCAGCTCCTCCTTCAGGACCAACCCTACTCCATTTCTCTTTCTGTCCACACCATGGTAAAACAGTTTGAACCCTGCTCCAATGCTGCGAGCCTTGCTGCCCTTCCACTTGGTCTCTCTTTTATGGACACATAAAACATCTACCTTCCTTCTCTGCATCATGTCATCCAGCTCTATCTTTGCCTGTCATTGTCCCCACATTTAGGATTGCCATCCTCAGTACATTCTTCGCTTTCCTCTTCTCTCTCTGTCTCCTGACACATTTCCCTTCACATGGTCTTTGACTAACAGTAGCATAATTTCCACCCGCATCCTGCTTGTCAAATGCACCGGTGGTGGTCATTGTTATCTAGGACGACCGATCCAGTATGGTGTTGCTTTGATGAACTCGCAGAAATGTTTGTTTTCACAAAAGTGTTTTATATTGAATGCCCTTCCTGACACAACACTAACCGTTTACCTGGGTTTGGGACACTTATGCTCATCAGTGACTGGTTTTTCAAACATAAGATGATTATGCTGACAATAACATGATTACATCACAAGCAAATAACTAGATATGCAGTTAACAGCTATTACAATACTTACACCAATGCAGGTTAATTTATAAATGTGTTTAAGTGCTTGTGGTTTGGATATTGATTGTGTGGAAAGAACACTGTAAGTGAACAATAAAATATGATTCAGATAAACCCAAATGTGCCTGATTATGTTTTTATTTGGCAAGGAAAATGATCAAGCACCTTACTGCATCTGCATCAGCAACAAAAAAGTAAAACAAGTCTATGCTTGTTCACTGCATTGAACAGGTTTCAGTTGGCTAAATAATCACATCTTTATTAAACACTCACTTCCTCTTGTTAAGATTTGTGTAATGTGTCTTTAAAACAATGTTTTTTTCATGTTTAAACAAAAATGTTCTGCCTATATTTTCTCAGAATGATGCAGGGTTCTCAAAACGCCATTCTTAGCTCCTTTTTCATTTCAGATGTACGTGACACATTCATTGATGGCTGGCTGTGGAGGCGAGCGGCAACATGGCTCAGGCTGAGGTGCATCTGAATTAAACAGACAGGGACAGCCTGTATCAACTTACGTGTCAAAATAAAAGCGTCTCACACATGAAAGGCAGAATCTCCATGGTTTCCCCCTGGAGCTGAGCCTTGTTGCCATAGGAGTGGAAAGCGCGTCTAAAAAGAGAGGGGGTGGGGGGTGAAAACAGAAGATGGTGTTATATTTATTCACCTGATTTTAAATGTTAATGAGCACTTTACACAAATTCTATTTAAAGTATTAGCCCACAATCAAACAAGTGCAAATGTCAAAGCTCATGTGCTCTCAGACCAACCTCTGATGTGGTCTGGATCATAATGATCTGTTTACCTAACTGTGTAATGGCTATTTGGACAATAAAACGTCCAAATATCCATTACTCTTCCTGATATCTGTCCTAAAGGGACAGCTCAGACCTGAAGTGAGATTCTGAGGAAAGATTATGACTAAATATTATCTTGCCTGCTGTAAATAACATTTTGAACAATCTTACTCTGGAGAAAGTTTAATTCCGACTGGACAGATCATGTCTGAGTTGAGCTTAAATCAAAGTGGATGGCTGCCACTTGTGTAAATGTTTTTATAAAGCTTTAAACTCCTCTCAGTTTTGTATCACAAGATCTTGCTGCCAACACTTTTGTGGTATTCCTCTCATAAATGTCCCAACTGTAGTGGAAGAGCTAGTGGTTGCAAATAAAGAATCAGAATCAGCCTTTACAGTCATTACACCAAAGCACAATTAAATTACATTTCAGTTCAGCCCATCCAAGAAACACAAACAACCAAACAACATAGACATTGGAAGACGGGGGGGGGGGGGGGGGGGG
>JARVLU010000002.1:24156509-24169247 GCA_031762415.1 Simpsonichthys santanae | reverse complement strand
CGAATGTGTATGTAGCAGAATATGGAAATACAGTATTATAATACTGTATTTCCATATTCTGCTACATACACATTCGTAGTGTGCAGAACTATTTAAAGGGTATAAGATGCTTCAGTAAATTAAATTTCTAAACCAGTGGTGGCTGATTCATAGGGGCAGGTGGGGCAGAACCCACCTAAAAACTTGTTCACTCCACATAGTTCTCCTAATAAACAATATAAATTACTTTTTTTTAACTGCGCTTGCTGTGTATTGTTTTGTTCTGTGTATTTTTCAACTATTTTTACTATTTTAAATGTAATTTAAAACTTTTTTCAGTGATTCATCCTCAGTTGTTTTATTTGTTTTTTTGTTTTTTTTTTTTTACTTTTTCATGGGGCAGTACTGTTCAATGACTATGTTCATCAAGTGATTCTAAACATGCTGCCAGTGGTTGGAACAGGCCGATCACATAAAATTTCATTTAGAGAAGTCTGATTTTTTTTTGCCCTTTGGCCACATTCAGTTGCTTTAATCACGTTGAAATGACCACTTTCTACACTTAACGTTAGCTGAAATGCAGGAACAGTTGCAGTGAAGCCTGTTGAGTTCAGCAGTGAAGATATTCTGCTTTTAAATCTGTTTGGAGCAGACAGAGGTCTCTGTTGAAAATGTGTCCTCATGACTCAGTGAGACTAGCCTGTATAAATCAAGACTGAATGAAAAAACAACAGAAGAATCAGAACAGAAAACTGAGAACAGAAGAAAGTAAAAAATGGGGCATCTTCATCAACATGGTAGAACCTTATTTAAATAATTCTCTAGTTTGTATGTCTGCAGCTGTGGTGGGTTAAACAGTGGGTAAAACAACGGTCTTTTAACAGAATGTATGTGGGTTTGAAACTCACCTGGATCTTCTATTTCAATTTGTGACATTTTATAACTTTTTTTCTTAAATTGTCGATAATTTTTAGATTTACTTCACTGAACGATCTGGAGTAATATTTCAGAATTATTACTTCCAATCAAATTAGAAATCCACTTCAGAAAGCTGTGCACCTGCCGGCTGGGTGTGGGCCGTGTCCTTTTCTCTGATTTATTAGAACCAACAGTTCTTCATGATACTCAATCTCAACCTGCTGGAAGAAGAAAAAAGTCACAACTTTATAGACGCACACAAACAATATACAATAAATTCAATATTAAGCAACATGTATACTTTTTTCACAGAAAATGTGACAATTTGTAACAATTTGTGTTGTTGGTGATTCGGGAAATTAATGTCCGCCTCACAATATTTTTGCTCAGGAAGACGCCACTGCTCTAAACTGTCTGTGAGCATTACCTGCTCTGAATATTAGATCATCTGTTTCTGACGTTATTCTGTGCATCTTTTGATGCTTAACACTATCTCATGAGCCGTGTGTATCAGTGTGAATGGCATGTGTGAGGACTAATTTTAGCGTGTCCTCTTGTGTTCACTAAGAGCTCATGCACTTTGCCGTGAGTTGCACTTGGCAAAGGACACAGTTGTGGGAGAGTTGTGCTCATTACAGCAGTAAGCTGCTGCTTAGGTTTTTATTGATGTAATGGGACGTAAGATTGAGCTGAGTCCACGCTGTGCACTGATATGCCAATGCTAAAAGCAAAGATGGAGTCCCACTCTCTCCCTCTCTCTCTCTCCCTCTCACTGACTGTCAGCATGGCCTCTCAGCTCTTGAAGCCATTAAATTTGCAGCAGTGAACTAGAAAGAGAGAGTGAGGCAGAGCTGCCTGCCCCCTGGAGAAAACGGCACGCAGGGAGAGGCATTTGAAACATGTCAACAAAGGCTTTTCCCCTCCCATCAATTGAAATGGTGAAGATAATATGGAGAGCTGTAAATGCATTGAAACGTAATGTGAGTGACGTCTCAACAGCCTAAAGGAATTAAAAAAAACTTTACGTACAGATGAAATTTTGTAAAAGATTGCTGAATTGTCTTTTTGTCCATCATCTCAACATGTTTTTTTATAACAAGAGTTTCTGAACATTCAAGGCACACAAAGTGCTTGTTACACACCTCTACTGGGTGATTTTTGGGTTTTTCTGATGCCATTGTAATCCTGTCTTTTTCTTCACCTAATCCCCCCCTGCTTCCTTGTCCTCGTGTCTCCTCCAGGCTAGGGATGATATATTGAATGGCTCCCACCCCGTCTCCTTTGATAAAGCCTGTGAGTTTGCAGGGATCCAGGCTCAGATCCAGTTTGGACCCCACGTGGAGCACAAACACAAGCCTGGATTCCTGGAGTAAGTTATCTTGATTAAAACGTTCAATTTCCACCACTGTTCAGAGTCCCATTGTCTGGTGCCTTTTGTGCAGTAGTTATCACTTCCTTCAGCAGGGGCTCTTACCTCAGGGACAGACTCCTGTGGAAAGTTCAGGTTATCAGCTGGTACAACTTTGTTTGATACATGTGTATAAAGCGCAATTGACCTCGAATGTAGAGGTATGCTAATAGGAAAGGAAATGCCTGTAGCCTAAGCTGGTAACCATGTAAAACATTCTTCTTATCTCCGTAGCCTGAAGGAGTTCCTGCCTAAAGAGTACATCAAGCAGAGAGGCTCTGAGAAGAAAATATTCCAAGTATGTATGTTACACTGGTCAGTTCTTCAAGTTTAAAGCATTTTCTGTATTTGAAACTTTTGGAAGTCCAAGAACTACAATATTTTTTATTAAAATGCAAATTAACTACACATTTGCATAGAATTTACAGTACATCAAAGCATTTTTGAAAAGCTGGGAAGTACCGACTACTGGTAAATTAGAGTTGCCACTGTTATTTGTCCAGGACCATAAAAATTGTGGAGAAATGACAGAGATCGAGGCAAAAGTGAAGTACGTGAAGCTGGCCAGGTCTCTTCCTACGTATGGAGTGTCCTTCTTCCTGGTGAAGGTAATAACTAAAAACAAGCTGATTTACTCCACTAAGGGGATAATTTGAATTGTTTGAAGTGGGGCCCTGTAGAAAGTTGTAAACAGCAAATGCATTACCTGTTGAAAACAGCTCTTTGAAACACTGTCGTTAAAAGAAAAAGAGACCAATTCTAACTACTGTTTATTGATCAGCTGAAGGCTAGTCCAAGCAGAGCCAAGTGTAAAGTGGATTACTTCCATCTTAGAACAACTCCGTCCACCCATCTATTATCTTTACCTGCTTCTTCCTTTTTGGGTCGCAGAGGTTGCTGGTGCCCATGTCCAGCCATCACTCTGCGAGAGGCATGGTACATTCTGGACAGGTCTCCAGTCCATCACAGGGACACAGAGACAAACAACCATTCACTGTCTCTCTCACACCAAGGGACAATTAATCCACTTTTCCATAGAACCTTATCAGCACAACTCGACTCAGTTATGGTTTTGATCCCTTTTCCACTATGAATTTTTCATGGAACAGGCACCTTTTTTCATCCCTTCTTCTCAAGGGTACCATGTGAGCCGAGCCAGCACCAAAATGTAATGTCAGAACCCTCTCGGTCACTGATTGGTCAGGGGGCGGAGTTACCACAAGGGTTTGAGAGTTTTTCAAAACATTCGATCCGCCATTTCCAATTACCTGTGTTCGAACTCGAGGAGCGATTGGATCTATTTTTAGGATTTTAAAAACAATGATGACAACATTGTGGTCTAATGTTGAAGTGCAGGCGTTTTTTGTACTTGATGGCCACCGACAAAATTCAGAGCGAGCTTGATGGAGCTCTGCCGGTCCCCAACTTTCCCCAGTCCTCTCCACCAGAGCCTCGGAGCCCCCTCAGGCCGTGCAGGGCATCATTGCCCCGGCTCTGAGCTCTGCTGGTCACCGAGTTGAACCGTGCAGTACTAAAAGGTACTATGAAAAAGGGACATTAGAGTTACCAATCAGCCTAACATGCATGTTTTTGGTCTGTGGGAGGAAACTGGAGTACCTGGAAAAAAAACAATACATGTACAGAAAGAACATGCAAATTCCATCTAGAAAAGCCCCTGGACCAGGATTTGAACCAGGGTAAGCTGCTCACTGAGAAGTAGCAGCTCTACCAACTGTGCCACCGTGCTGCCCTAGAACAACCCTAATCTTAAAAAATTTCAATGATTCATGAAAACGCTCATTTTATTAACCTTGACGATGCCATAAACTCTAGTTTACATTTTTATTACAGCAGCAACTTTATTAGATTTCTTCCAATGTCAACTGATAGGATACTGACTGTAATCATCTCAGTGAACCCCACTTCAAAATATCTAAACTATCACATTAAGTTAAATCTTTTTTTAAAAGCATGTTTACATTTATGGTTTTGTGTTTGACTAACTGGAGCCGTATCTTCACCATGCTCCTACCTACAATATAATTAAAATAGGGCAAAACATGCAAAAAATCATTAGTATTGTTCCCAAATTTTCACTGACCCGTATTAAAAATATACAGTATACAGTATATATATTTATACTGTACAACTTTTTTAAACAGCTATATTGTTGTAGTGATTGGCAGCTTTGACACAAAAGCTGCTCTGATACCCACTGTGATGGACTGTGCTGTCAAACAGGTATAAAAGCTTGTTTGAAGCCTATTATCACAACATATCAAGCTTCTGAGTGGAAGCTTGTGACAGTGAGCATTTTTTTTTTTTTCTTTTCTGGTTTGGCGACGCAAAAGTGGAATGGAAAGGCAACGAGATAAAGATGCGAATGTTATAAAAGCTTCCTGACAGCAGCCCATTTGGCTACAAACTTGCAAAAAAAAAAAAAAAAAAGTGGGGGAAATGAGGACAAGTGCAGCTATCTGCAGGGTTCTTAATGGATGATAAATGGAGAGTTTGGCCCGTAGTTAAAGCACACCGCGAGGTTCAACTCATCTTTGTGTGCAGTTTTTGGAAACTCGTGAGTGCAAGCAGTCTGTGTTCAAAGAGGAGATGTAGTGATGGAGATTTCAAGACTCTGCTAAATAATTCACTCTCGCTGCACCCTGCTCTCGATGTCTGCAAAGGCAAAATCGACAACGTGGCACTGCTGAAGGAGTTTTTTTATTTTATTTTGTAACCTTCCATTTCTCATTTGTCAGTCTTTAATCACTGCATTTGGGGGGGGGGGGGATGCAGAGCTGCATAATTAGTGTGGTGATCTAGCCTCTTAAAATGTGCGTTTGTTGCAGTCATGAACGCAGGTGTGTACAACCTAATGCCTCAACTGTATTATTTTACTCAAGCACGTTTACCCTGAAATAATTAAGGGTAACAATACAAAACGGTACAATAAATCATCCTGCACTTCAAATTCGACAGGTCGCTTCTTGCTTGATAGCAGCCTTGAAAACCATGACGTTCAAATAATGTAACCTAAAACAAAGAGTGTTCGCACAAAAGATTTCATGAACACTAAAATAATGTTATCTGTCCTTGAGCGTAAGAGAGCTTAGAATAAAACTGTTGCCCTGGTTTTGCACTATTGTCTCAAATATCTATTTTGACCCTGTGATAAAGAAAAACAAAAGCTCTGACACATTGAATTAATATATGTTACCCACCTCGCTACTATACACTGTTAATTTTTGCTCTGTCCTTTCCACCCATGGAACAGGAGCCAAGCTTAGGCTTGGTGTCTGAAGTGAGCTGTAATGGATTTTCAGTGGGCAGCAGAGCTGGTGGAAGCACCACGCTGCTGTGTCGACAGTGGCTCACGCCTGTGGAGACCCCTGTTCGATAAAGCAGCGGTTAAACAAGCCCGAGCTCATTGGGTCACTTCACAGCTGCTCTTCTCTTCAGCCATTTGGGGCTTTGAGCCGCAGAGACAACATCTGCGGAATAAAGTCACGATTTACAAATTCAGTTCTGAAAAAGTTGAGACCTTATGTAAAATGTAGAGAAAAACAGAATTGAATGATTTGCAAATCTTATGAGCTCATATTTTAGTCACAACGTTTTTAAAACTCAAACATAAAGGTTGAATGAAACATATCAATTATTTAAATGTAAGAAATTGTGCCCTTTTTCAAATGAGGTAATTTTGAATTTGATAAGAGTGAAACATCTCAAAAGGGAAGGGACAACAAAAAGCTGTAAAAGTAAATGGTACGCCTACCAAGAAGTTTTCATCCAACCTTTATTTACTTGTATATAGGTTAATCCAAATGAGCCTCGGGGACTCATTTACAAGAGAGACCTGGTTTTAATAAAGAGTGATGACAACGGTGGACAACAAAGTTAGAAAAGTGCAAGAAATAACCTTTTGGAGAGGCAGAATTTTTTCAGAAGTAGAGGTTCACCAATCTGAAAAAAAAAAAAAAAAAAAACTATGTGAGGGGGGAAAAAAAAAGCTAAATATTTTCAGAAAAATGTTCCTCAATGAAAAACTGTAAAGAATTTGAACAGCCTTTATTTACAGTCCATAATACTGTATCATCAAACGATTTCAAGAATCTGGAGAAATGTCTGTGGTGCAAGTCAATGTTGGATGCCTGTGATATTTGACCCTCAGTGGAACTACATGAAAAATGGGTCTTATTTGGTTCTGAATATCACTCAGAAAGACTTCTACAAGTCAATCGCTGTGACATCCATAAACACTGGTTAAAGCTCTATCAGACACTAAAGAAATATAATCCAGAAACACTCCAGTCTTTTCTGGGCCAAAGCTAATTTAAACTGGACTGAGGCAAATGTAAAACGGTTCTGCGATCAAAGAAATCAAAACTTGACAGTCTTTTTGAAAACCATGGAAGCCATATTCTTCGTACTAAAAAAAGAGAGGGACAATGTTATTAGTGCACATTTTAAAAGTCTGCCTCTCTGATGGTATGGAGATGCATTAGTGCCTATGGTATGGGGAGATGACACATCTGGAAAGGCACCACCAATACAGAAATATATACAGAAGTCCCTCGTTTATCATGGGGGATCCATTCTCTGAAGCCCCATGATAAGTATGAGAAGTGTTGCTGTTATAATATTTGAAGTTTTTTGGGAGATCAGCGTAAATTTTCAACATTTGACATGTTTACTGTGTTCCATCCTGAATACAAACTGGGTTTATGGGATTTGCAAATCATTGCTTTTGTTTGTTATTTGCAATTTACAAAATGTCCCAACTTTTTTGGAATTGGAGTTGTGTTCCCTACACCTTGCAGTAATTGTCTGCGTAGGTGTTTAAGGAGCAAATAAAATTTTGTCCGAGTTTAATTGTTGTTGGGTTTTTTTCATCTTGTTTTCCCCCGACAGGAAAAGATGAAGGGTAAAAATAAGCTGGTCCCAAGACTACTGGGAATAACCAAAGAGTCTGTGATGCGAGTTGATGAAAAGACGAAGGATGTGGTGCAGGAATGGCCTCTAACAACTGTCAAGAGATGGGCAGCCTCCCCCAAGAGCTTCACTTTGGTACGGTGTGAGCAATTCCCTGCATCAAGTCCTTAGCACCATTTTCCAGCCACTTCCAACCTCATGCATTCATATGCGCAGCGTGACTTCAATTTTCTTTCCCAACTCACACAGTCCCTTTAAAAATGTTGAGGCTTCACACTGGAATATTGAACATTTTCAGCATGCTAGCTCGCTGCTTTATCTGAGTTAACAATAGACTCCAGGGGAGTATCAACCGCCATCTCAAAACGGGGTACGCCATGTTCAAAATCGGACGCACACACTCAAAAATAAAAACGTATAACTCGTTACCGCGAATAGCTGTTGAATCTGTTCTTGTCTTACCATCTCTGATAAGTTGCGTACTTTCCATATCGTACAGGAAAAGATTTAACTAGAAAAGCAAATCAACTCAGGGATGTTGTGAGTCAACGTCCGCCCGACCCTGCGGTGAGAGTTGGCGGAGGAAGAGAGCGGCTTGGCAGTTTGCTCAAAGTGCGCATGCGTGGTGTTTAAAGTCGGTTTTATATAGCTGTTGATGTCAGTTATGAATTTTAAATATTCAGACACGTTTTAAATACATTTATTTGCGCTAAAATGAATAAACAACTCTGTAAAAATGTACCTGTAATTATATATGGTAAGCAAATATATTCTTGTTCTACTGGTAATTGACAAGCTTTCTACGGCCTAAACTGCTCAGTACCGCCACCTAAAGTCCAACTGTGGAAAATGCGAGATTACGTTTTAAATGGGTAACTTCCTAAAATGCAGAAATGTGGTTAGAAAAAGAAAGAAAAGAAATTAGGTGCCATCGAGCAGATAAGATAGAACTTTATTTATCCCGCAGGAAATTGTAATGAAAATCAGGATTTTTTTTTCAACTTTCCCATCTGATCTGGATCATTTTATCCAGACTAAGATTTACTGGATTAGCAGATTTAAAAAATAACATAACTTTTTCATGAAGATTATATTTACTATTAAAAAAATTGTGACAAGAAAAAAAAAAAAGGAATTAAAATATTAGAATTGTACATTAATTTACCTAAAATCTTGTCTACTACTGCTTGAATTGCTTCAAAATAAAAGGAAAACTATGAGAGCCATCCCATTTTCTTAATTGTCCTTTCTGAATCACAGAGTAATGGGCGTTTATCTCCTGCAATGGCAAAAAAATAAAAAAAGTAAAAATTAGTCATTTCATCAATCACTGAAGAAATATTAACTTGTCCATGTCTGAAACGTGTTTATTCAAGAAATAAAACAATGGAACAAAATATATAATTCAAGACCAGTTTATTTAAGAAGCCTACAGAAGCAGAAATGTTCAGCGATGTCATCAATCATTTGTGAATAATGACACAAACCAGACAAAATCAAAGTTTGAGAGTTTGTCTGTAAAACAAATATCATACAAATAAACAAGTTCATAACTAAAAATAAGGACTTTAATCAAAATGTATCTCGATCTCAGTAGGAAACGAGGCTTCAATATTCTCCGGTGCGATTGAATGAGTGAGCGAATGTTCCAGCAACAGCTTCTTCTGGAGGAAAATCAGGCCACAGTCCTCACAGACAAAGTCCTTTGTTTTCCTGAAGTGAGTCCGTCTGTGCTTGACCATGCTGTTGGACAACCTGAAGCTTTTATCACACTTGTCACATTTATACGGTTTCTCTCCGGTGTGGAGGCGCATGTGGATCTTCAAGTAGCTCGACTGGATGAAGGACTTGCTGCACTCGTCGCACTTGTACGGGCGCACGCCGGTGTGGTACCTGCTGTGCCGCAGGAGCTCGTTGCTGGTCAGGAAGCGCTTGTCGCACACTTTGCAGGGGAACGGCCTCTCGCCGGTGTGGAGGAGCTCGTGCCGCTTCAGCGACATCTCTTTCATGAACTGCTTCCCGCAGGTGGCGCAGGGGTACCTGACGCCGATGTGAACTTGCTCCACGTGGTTTCTGAGCTGCATCTTTGTGCGGTAAGCCATGTCGCACTGCGTGCACGCCCAGGGTTTCTCCTCGGAGTGGGTGCCCATGTGGACCGTGAGCTCCGAGGCCGAGCGGTACGCTTTCCCACACTGCCAGCAGAGGAAGGGTTTCTCCCCGGTGTGTTTCCGCTGATGAACCGTCAGACAGTTGGAGGTCCTGAACTTCTCCTGACACACGTCGCAAACAAAAGGAAACACCTCGTCGTGCACCCTCTGGTGCATGACGAGGTACGACAGCAGGGTGAAGGTTTTGTCACAATCGGGACAGGGAAAAGGTCCGGTGAAGTTGTGCTGCTTCTCGTAGTGTTCCCTCAAGCGTCTCAGTATGGTGAAAGTGTCGCCGCACATCGTGCACTGCACCGGCCTGTGCATTAGCTTGTGCCTCTCGAAGGCGGGCTTGTCCGGAAGTACCTTCTTGCACTCTTTGCAGAAGAGCGGGTTGTGAATCCTCTGGTGCACTCTGAGCGTCGTCATGGTCTTGAACTCTTTCCCGCAGTCGTCACATGTCTTTAAAACGCCCAAATCGACATTACAAACGTTCTCCTGGTGCTCCTTTAAGGCCGACAGCTCCTGGAAGTATTTCCCGCAGTTTGAGCACCAGACAGGCATCTTTGGCAGAGGACTGGGACTGTTTGCGTCGCTTTCGCTCGGCCTCTTTTTCCGCAGGAAACGGATGTTTTTGTTACGACAAATGGCGTACAGGTGGTGCCTTTTGAGCCCGTCCAGGTGTTTAAAACGTCTCTCGCAATGGATGCAATGATACGGCCAATCCACCATGTGGCTCTGGATGTGCTGGTTCAATTCTTTGAATCTAACAAACGTCTTAGAGCAGACGGGACACACTTTAAGGTTTTTGTTAGTGATGCTGGGTACAGGTGCAAACGGGCCCTCCGCAGACGTGTCTGCAGGTGCCTCTGAACTCTGTTCCGTCTCCAGTAAATCGCCGTCGTCCAAAGTCTGAGAAGTGACACCAGCAAACATCTGTTCCAGCTTCTTGCACTGCTCCACCTTGATGCCCTCGTGACCTTTGAGAGTCTGATGTTTCTTTATCGTGTCTTTGTACTTGAAGCCCTTCTCACATGTGACGCAGACAAAGGGTCGCTCTTCAGAGTGGGATCGCAAATGCTTCTTTAGGTCCCTGGACTGGTGAAGGATCCTGCA
Source organism: Simpsonichthys santanae (assembly GCA_031762415.1). NCBI lineage: Eukaryota > Metazoa > Chordata > Actinopteri > Cyprinodontiformes > Rivulidae > Simpsonichthys > Simpsonichthys santanae. Next base: position 24,158,750 of record JARVLU010000002.1, on the reverse strand, counting down.
GCAGATGGGACAGACTTTAACTTTTTCAGAGTTGTCCGAAGACGACTGGGAATTGGACGGCGGCTTCTCTGTGGGGAGAGTTGAACGAGGTTCGTTTTTTTCTGCCCGAGCATCCGAGTGTGGTTCTTCGTTGTTGTCTGACTTTGGATCCGAGCGCCGCTCCTCGTTCTTCTCCGGTTGAGGATCTGAGCGCGGCTCCTCGTTCTGTTCTGCCTGCGGATGAGAGCGCGGCTTCTCGTTCTTTTTTGGCTGCTTGTTCTCCTTGCTCTTGCAGATCTGCTTTTCGTGTCTTTTTAAAACGTAAGGGCTCTTGAAAGTCTTCTCGCAGAAGGAACACTTGTACGGTCGGTCCTTTAAATGGGACCTAACGTGTCGCTCCATATCTCCTTGCCGGGCGAAGTATTTCCCACACACAGAACAGTTTCTGTTTTCCAACACCTCAGAAGAGCTGGGTTCTTCCGGCTCCTTGTCTTTGAGCTCGTCAGTACCTTCTCCCTTTAGATGAACACGCATCGTGTGTCTGTTTAAGTCATACTGGTCCCTGAACCGTTTGTCGCAGCTGCCACACTTGTACCTGAAGTTCTGCTTTGCACTGTGAATGTCCCTGTGTCGCCTCATGGCTGCAGCTCGCAGGAAGGTCTTATTACATACAGGACAAGTTTTAGTGTCGGGGTGTTTTTTTCGTTTCTTCTTAGCTTTAACTGAATCGTTCTTTGCTTTTAAACGTCTTCGTTTCAGCCGCAGTCTCTTGCTTTGCTTCAGTGGCTGAAAAGCTGCAGGCTTTATGGCGTCACCTAAATCCTCGTCTGCTGCTGCTGCTTCCTCTGCCGTTCCCCTCACGTTGACTTCAGTTTCCTGATGATCACTGGGCTCAACAGGACTGGGAGGCTGCTCTATCTGAATATAGTCCAGCAGGGTCACAGTTTCATTCTCCATTTTGACAGTCAGGCAGTCTTGCAGCTGGTCTGATGGAGACTCAATTTGGTCAGGATGGATCAAGACCTTCTCCACTCGAGGAAGGGACAGCGACGACAGGATGCAGTTTCCCACTGAGGATGAAATGGTTTGAGTTTCATCTGTGGAGGAAATGAAGAAAACAGTTTAGCATCTGTTAATCAGCTGTTAGAAAATGGGTTTTAAACGTTTTGCTTCTCGAGCTGTGGTTGAAAAAAAAAAAGATGAAAGAAGTAGACTCACCAGAGAAATCAAAATGTCCGAGTGTCAGGTGGTAATGCAGCACAGATTTTAGGTTCTGGGGGTCGGGTACTGAGCTTGCACACTCCTCTAGGGCGGCGGGGATGACACTGAGCATGGAGGCAGTCTGAAAGGCAGAGAACACAAACATCAGTAACTGAGCTCAAAGCATGCATTTAATTCTAATATTGATTATTGTAAATATCTTGATTTATTCAATTTTGAGTTTAAGTATTAAAAGGTACTGTCCAGAGGTGCATTTCTTTTTAGTAATAGCTGTACAACAATAATAAAAAACCCATCTGTCAAGAGTAAACACTAAGAAGGTTATAGTTTCAGATCAACTAATTTCACCTTCAATTCATCATAATTACTGTATTTTTCACTGTATAAGTTGTGGTGTTTTGCATAATTTGCATGCCCTGCGACTAATAGGCCAAAGCTACATATTTATGGAATACCCCCCCCCCCCCCCCCCATATTCATAACCAATTTTTGACTGAGGTACAACCATTTTCATTCATTCTGACTGAAAAAATTGAGCAGTACCACTTTCAGCCACTAGAAGTGGCAGAGTAGTAGATATAAGGCAAGCCGTTGTATCATGTAATAGGTAAACGTGGCTATAATGACAAATTCAACTAAGTTTATGACAAAAACAACTGGACTTTCTTAATTATACTTTATACGTTATTATTTTTGTCGAACTTTTTTTGAATTTACCATGTCCTGGATGGCTGAGAATCTTCAGCAGCTATTAATGACACAATCAGCTTGCCATATACTGCCATCTTCATTCTGCTCGTTGCTTGGAGTACGGTAACTGTCAAATCAGCTTCATTTCGCTGCACTGCCCCGGCGAAACGCAGCTAATTTGACAATTAAAGTGCATTTATTAAGTAAAAATTCAACTGAGACACAACTTTAATATGTCGAGCAAACAAATACAGGTTGTCCTCGACCTACGGCACCATCGACCTACGGCGCTCCGTACTTACGGCTCCGCCCCCAGTGACGTCATCGCGCCGTTCGTTGCTTTTTTTATGC